>CM033472.1:63585105-64131295 GCA_019447015.1 Hymenochirus boettgeri
ACACACAGAGAGAGTGTTCACTAAAGCAAAAAACTAATAACATTTAGACACTTACCACCATAAGAAGGAAACTTCCCTTCAGGGGAAGTTTTCAGTAAAGCAGTGTCGTTTGGCCACGCCCACCCACTCCAACTACACATTGCATCAGGATGTGAAGTTCTCTCCCACAATGCAATACAGCTATATATCATCTACACTTACTGGGAAAGCAAACTTTATTTTGATTGGCCATTAACTCGCACATACTCAGTAAGTCTCTACCACAATGCAAAGCTAAAGGATGTTACTGTAAAGCATGCATTGCGTCAGGATGTGATGTAGTGCTACAGCAGCTACAAGAAGCACACCTATTGGATAATAAGGACAATAAGGAAATGGCAGCAAACTTCCATGCAGAATTTAATCAATTTGAGAGGTGTGTCTATAGTTCCCATTTTGACCAGTCCATTCAATCGTGGGGAGATTCTGTAGGTTAGTACTTTTTTATTTTTTATTTCATATGCCATTTACACACTGTTACACACTTATATATCTTTATTTTGTACATATTACTAAACTAATTAATGTTATACCTTTTACATTACAATATACACTGTAACCATGTATAATATTATTTTAGCCTACCCTCACCTACATAGTACAGTCTAAAAACTCAATGCAATCTCCACAAAATGGAAAATAATTTTATATAAAGGAAGGATATTATCATTATTAATGTGAAAACATTTTGGACAAATATTTAATATCCAATAGTGAAATATCTGAATTAGTAAAGTGATCAGCACCTTAAAATGTACCATTTAAAACTCAAATGCAGCTAATTACTTCCACTGCAATGATCTGCTACCTCTGTAGGTGCCCATACACTACTTAAAAGACAAAAAACATCTTTTAGAAATAATGGCCTCTTTAAAATATGTTGATATATCATACTTTGTCCTATGAATTCATTACTGTATATCTTCTATGCTTCTGGATGCCTCATGGAAACTGAGCAATTTAGAAACCTATACTCTGAGCCTGGGCATGCTCATAAGAGGCAGACAGGGGATTAACATTTAGTCATTGGCTGTGATGTCAACTGTCAAATACATAACTGACAACTGGAAGAACCAGGAAGCAGAAACGGGAAACAGGACATTGTGCAGGATTTTCAAACTATTATTATTTAGGGTTTTGGGGGTGATTTACCTGTATGTAAGTTTTCATTTTTGGGCTGGACTTGCCCTTTAAGACATTATACAAATGTCCAATCTATCTAGAACCACTTAGCCCATTCTTTCATGCAATCAACTTGAGATCACAAAATGAATGGGTCAGATAAGAACATCTCAAGGAACAATAAAAAAACATTGCTTGTAAAATGTGGTCTTTAGACATTAGATAGATATCTCAAACCTATCTAATGTCTGCCTCGTGTATGGCCAGCTTCTGGAAGCAATACTTGTATGAGCCACAATTCACCAGAATTGGTGTTGAACATTTTCAGGCTCATTTACCCAGATGTGATTCAATATCACATTTGAGAATGTGGGTAAATCCTGGTAAGGGATTTACCCACTGCGGGATTTTAACTTTGCTGGCATTTAAATCCTGCTCTAAAAGTAGCAGAAATGCAATATCAAATCACAAGCCCTGGATGCGTGGGTGATTTTTACATAACCCGCGCATCTGACGCTAATATGGAGTTAAAGGACAATTATACTCACCTTCACTCCGCTCCTCTTCCTTGTTCCTTAGCTTTTACCAAGGGTGAGGACCTGAACCGCTAATTCCTCACCCCTGGGTTTGCGCAGCCTACAGCAGTCTCTGCAACAAGCGTGCCTTCCTATTGGCCTCGTCGCCGACGGGGAGGAGGGGGTGGAGCCTACCAGAGCAGCGTTGCTCTGAAACTCTGCAGTAGGCTGCGCGAACCCAGGGGTAATTACTTAGCGGTTCAGGTCCTCACCCTTGGTAAAAGCTAAGGAACAGGAGCGGAGGGATGGTGAGTATAATTGTCCTTTAAAGCCTGACTCTCAGCCAATCACAGATGTGGCTGCTGGTCCGGCCCCTATTACTACTTCTGGGAACTGAATAGCAATAGAGGCAGAGAGCCAAGGTACCGAAGGCTGGTCGATTTTAACTTAAACCTGGCGGGTGGAGTGCTTTACACTACAGCAAAAATTTATTTTGGGGTTGGAGATACCTTTTAAGCACAGATAGTCCCATCATAGTTTGCTTGGGTGCCCAATGATTTCTAGTTGCTATGCATGCTATTTTTTATGCTTCCTAAGTTTAGGATACCTACAGTAAAGCACAAACACCAGAGAGAGAGAGCAGTTGAATCCAGATGGGCTCTTGCTGTGCAACACTTCTAAAGGTTCGTACACTTGTGCGATCACGGGTCCCGTATGTAGGCACTTTATCGGCCAAAACGGTTCATCATTCAGAGATCCGCCAGGTTGGTAGGTCAACGATCCTCGACCGAACATCCGTTTCGGGACCCGCTATCGCGCGTGTGTACGAACCTTAAGGCATGGATGTTTACTGCTGCAGCTGTGTACATTAAACTCTTTTCATTGGGTAAATAATTTTTAGCTCAATCAAGTGTATGGATTTTATTTTCTACGGATAGAAGAGGTATATCCATTATAAGTTCATTACTACATTATGAGTGCAGAGTTCAAATCAATTATGGAAACAGATGCTGCAAACTGCAATTGATTGAAACCAGTCTTCATAATACATCTCCAAAACAATTAATTTAAATCAATAAAAAAAATGTAAAAATATATTAACAATGGCATGCACATATTTATAATCTGAGCATCATCAGTGAGCAAATTATTAACCAGTAAAACAGCTTGCATAACTTAAACAGTATCTTTGATAATTCTAAAAATTACAGCAGTGGGCTTGTATTAAGCTTGATCATTTTCTTTGTAGAAAATGATAAACACTGGAAGAAAATGTGTACTCAAATTGTTTTTACAACAATATTGTTTTAACAACACAATACAAATTAAATAAGGATTAAAAAATAAATATGTAGGGTTTGATTTTTTTAACCAGAAGTTTTATGTGGCTAGTAAGATATTTACATTGTACCACTTCATGTAAAAATCTGACACTTTCCTAGATTGTTTGACCTATTGCCTTATCAATTCAGCCATAAAATTGACTTTCATGGCCCAGCTCACTGTGTACTATGCCTGTTCTTCTAGTCTTCTAAAGCTATACACACGTTAGATAAAGCTTGTTTGGAGTGATCATTAACTGATCATTCCAAATAGGATTTATCTAACAATTCTCATACAGGCAGGTTGCTTGGCAGTTGCCAAACAGCCTGTTCTGTACTATGTGGGGGTGTTGGTAGACCTCCAGCAGAGTGGGAGAACAATGCCTTTGCTTCTCAATATTGTTAATTGATCCAGCATGACTGGTATGCTTAATCCAGTTTACTGGTTTACACTCATTATATTGTCAGCTGAAGTGGTGTAAATTGCACAAAGAGCTTTACACTTAAAGGAACACTAAACCCAAAAAAATAAGTATTTGCCATTCGTTTGTATTATTCACAGGGAGGTGAGAACGCTTATTCTCACCTCCCTGTGAATAATATTACGTTCGGGGGACCTGGAACTTACCTTACCGCCGCTCCACTCGCAGCCGCTCCTTCACTGACAGCTGCTCTGTCCCGACTGCGCTCCCTATCTTAGGCGCATGTGCGCCAATACAAAAGATAGGGCGCACGATCGGGAGAGAACAGCTGTTCAGAGAGATTGCTCTTTAGAGTAATTTCAGAGTTATCTTTGTCACTTTTTTATTTACAGCTATTTATAAATAGGGGATTCGCCTTTTTGCTCCTTTTCTCCCTTTTGTTGCATTTTTTGCAGTTTTAACAGAATTTTTGCCAAACACCATTACTTACTGGAATTTTCCATTACTTACTGGAATTTTTTCTTCTTTTTAATAACTGATGAAAGGAAAAGATGAAAGTTTAAAAAATTATGGTAAAGGCTGGTGGGAAAAAAAAGCAAAAATAATGCTTTATAAATATGTCCCTCAGACCCCCAATTGATTTTATTTGTTAAATAAAGAAAACTGAAACTTAAAAAAAAAAAAAAAATCTTAAAAAAGTGAAATCATAGATCGTATTACAGTAAATGCTGGAAAATAGTCTAACACCCCCCTGAGTACTTATTAGTATTGAGAAACACTCCACAATGTACTGACACCTTCCATGGACCCATTGGCAGGCTAGATAAATTGGCACTTATGTGTTTTCACCACCTCAGACTTGGCAAATTGGAATGGCTGAACTTAATGCAAAAATACACTTTTTGCCATTTTATAAATATGCTTGAGCGGTTACCAAAGCGATGCATGGCGAAAAGTGAAAAGCGAAATATAGCGGTAATGACCTTTCGCCACTGGTTATCACAGCTTTATAAATAGCGAAAAGGCCAAATTAGGCAAAAACGCTGCGTTAAAGGAGGCGAAAAGTTTAACGAACCTTTATAAATATGCCCCTAGGTTAAAATTATTTTATCAGGAATAGCCAAGCTCGCTTACCTTCCATATGCTCCTGCGGCATCCCTTTGTGTTCTGACTAGGCTTCATGCATTTTTTTGTGAGCTGCCTCTCCTAAACTGTGATTTGCTTCTATTAGTGATTTTGACGGTGGATTTGAATTTCCTTCTGCCTATCCTGTTCCTGATTTCTCTTCTTCTCTTTTCACTTTGCTCTTGTTGTGTTCTGTATTTGAATTATTTTCTGAATTATGCATACTTCTGACTAGGATTCTGCCCGATCAACATCTCTCTCTTCACATCTGGTACCACCTTTGTCTGAAATATTTCCAGTGTATGACCCTTGGCTCTGTTCCTGACTCTTAACCTGCTCTTTGTACTCTGGTATTGTTTTCCATTTCCAGCTCTCCAGATAGATTTGTTCCCTGTTTTGACACTTTGGTTGTGGTCTTCTTAAGTATCCCCAGCCTCAGCACAGATACTTTGCGCTATAAGTCCTGGGGTCAACCGTGCGTGGTGAGGCATGTCATGTATCCTGGCAAATGGGTGTAGGCTATAGGTGAAGATAGCATTGAAAAGAGGGGTATCTGTGAAGGGATACTTGAGGATTCTGGAGTGTTACAGATTTCAATTATTTAGCCAAGGAACACCATCAACATCATTTGAGTTTTCTTTCTCATCAGTTTTTTAACAACCCAAATATCAAGAAAGCAGATAACAATCATGGACATTTAATAAGTGCTGCAAGAGCCACAAGCACAATATTGAATTTTGAAAAGCTGAGTGTAAATCTTCCCCATAATTTTTTGAGCTCTAAATGCATTTTAAAATCCTGGAAACTTATTAGTGCCATAAAAAAAGAATGCCTCTAGCTAAAACATAAGCAATAAGAGAAAAACCCTTTAGTTCTCCTTTAACGGTTTAGTAAACGTAGGTTATTATATAATTTAAAACAAATGGATTTATTATTATTAGAGGATCAACACTTGCTCCAATTTAAAATAAAAATATTTATTTAAAATGATAATTTGCAAAGTAATATCCCAAATCTGCATAGAATATTTTTTTTTTAGAAGAGAGTTATCCAGGTTTATACTGCCATATATCTATGAAAATAATAATGACAAGCAATAATTGATTATAAATTAAAGATGTAATATATTGTAATTGGTTGTGATTTATATTATACTAGACATTAAGCCTGTTACAATAACAGGCGCTAGAAGCCCAGAGTGCCTCCATCCTCCATGTCCCAAGGCCACAGTTCCCTCTTAGTGTCCCAGACCCAGGCCCCCCCCCTCTTTCCCAGACCCGGCCCCCCCTCTGCCCCAGACCCGGGACCCCATCTATCCCAGACCCAGTGCCCCCCCTCTCTGTCCCAGACCCAGGCCCCCCACTCTGTCCCAGACCCAGGGCACACTCTCTCCCAGACCCCCCCCTGTCCCAGACCCAAGGCGCCCTCGTCCCAAACCCAGGGCCCCCCTGTCCCAGACCCAGGGTCCCCCACTTTGTCCCAGATCCAGGGTCCCCCCTGTCCCAGACCCAGGGCCCACCTCTGTCCCAGACCCCCCCCTCTGTCCCAGACCCAGGGCCCACCTCTGTCCCAGACCCCCCCCTCTGTCCCAGACCCAGAACCCCCCTCTGTCCCAGACCCAGGGCCCCCCTCTGTCCCAGACCCAGGGTCCCCCACTTTGTCCCAGACCCGGGCCCCCCCTCTGTGCCAGACCCAGGCCCCTCTCTGCCCCAGACCCAGGGCCCCCCACACTGTCCCAGCCCCAGGTCCCACCCCCCTCTGTCCCAGACCCGCCCCCCCCCCTGTCACAGACCCAGGGCTCCTCCTCTGCCCCAGATCCGCCCCCCTGTCCCATACCCAGGGCTCCTCCTCTGCCCCAGATCCAGCCCCCCCTGCCCCAGATCCAGCCCCCCCACTTTGTCCCAGACCAGGTCCCCCACTTTGTCCCAGACCCAGGCCCCCCCTTTGTCCAGACCAGCCCCCCCTCTGTCCCAGACCCAGCCCCCCCTCTCTGTCCCAGACCCAGCCCCCTCTGTCCCAGACCCAGCCCCCCTCTGTCCCAGACCCAGGGCCCCCCTCTGTCCCAGACCCAGGTCCCACCCCCTCTGTCCAGACCACCCCCCCCTCTATCCCAGCCCCCCCTCTGTGCCAGACCCCCTCTGTGCCAGACCCAGGGCCCCTCTCTGGCGCCAGACCAGGGCCCCTCCTCTGCCCAGACCCGGTCCCACCCCTCTGTCCCACCCCCTCTGTCCCAGCCCCCCCTCTGTCACTCTGCTTTACAGCCAGCCCTGACACCTTGGTTAATAGGAGGTTAATTAGCATGGTGTCATGTCAGTGAGCAGTTCTAACTCCCCCCACCCTCACCCAGACATTGATGTCTAGTGCAACCCTCTCCCTCACAAACCCCCCACAGACACATGATTAATATCATTGGGGTCCAGGACAAACACACACCCACCAGCTACCCCTGCCTCACCCAGAGATCTTAGAACATACCTGGTGTGTGTACAGTTTATTGGTGTCAGACCCAGTAATGTAGCATGGACAGGAATTTTCACACTGTGAAGAGTTAACTTAAGAAATCAACCCACCCAGAGCAGCCAGCAGTCTGTAGTCTGTGGTCCCGCCCCTTAATGCAAACTTGTGATCCGATTGGCTGTTCTGCTCTGAAGGGAAAAGAAGCAGCCAATCAGGTAGATTGCAGCCACAAACACAGAGACACAGGGACGCACACTTGCATTTTATTATATAGGATTTATATTATATATATATATTGTTAGTTAATAATGCTGTTGCATGCCCATGCTTACAATTATATATAATATAATGGTATAATATATTATATATTTGAGCACTATTTATATCATTATAATTTTATGTTAAACATGTTTTAATGGATTAATGCACTAGATAATAGACCTTAATATTGTTTCCAGGGCTGTTTCTAGCCATCTTGGTGCCCTAGCGCGATCAGATCACAATCCTGTCCTGCTTAAAATTGCAGTAGTATGGCCTAGCCCTCAAAGAGTATTGGACTCAACACTTTCAGTGCCAGCATTTTCACGAAGTATTGACATTAACCCTGCAGTTCCAACAGACTTCCCCAGAATTTTGTGATTACCACTTTCAGTGCCAGCAGAGTATTACCATTAACCCTTCAGTATCAGCACTTTTCCAGAGTATTGACATTTACACTATCAGGGCCAGCAGAGTATTACCTTTAACCCTTTCAGGTGCCAGCACTGACATGATATACAGTATGTACCTTCTTTCCAGGTCTCCTACATTGAATTGTTCAGTCCTCACCCTCTCTAATTGGAGAGTTGGGTGGAAGGAAGTCACAGGGGCCACTTTTATAAAGTGTGCAGCAGGTTTTTCCTGGCATTTTAGAACTGCTCTTCTAAGTACTATTAGTTGAGCTCCCCCCAACTTCCTTCACCTTCAGTTCATTTGCAACATTGTTTACAAGTAGAGTGAGCCAAGTTCAGGCTACAATGTTGCAAATTACAGCAGCAGAACAAGGAGAGCAGTTCTAACACAGCAAACACAGCAAGTAAAAGCTGACAGGGAGATGCTAGTGAGAACGCTGGCTGGTTTAACATAGGTGCCCTTGCACTTTGCCTAGGTGACCTATGCTTAAAAACATTCCTAATTGTTTCTGGTACTTTTTGTGAAGGGTTAATGAAGTTTAATAAGTCCACCCTCTAATTGTCACTAGACGCAGTCACTTAGTACATATATGTTTACTTAATGTGAGGTCATTATGGTTGATGAAGATTATAGACCAAAACTGAAACGTTGCAGATTAAGAATGAATAAAAACCACTAATAAGGACCCTTGAGTGCACTGAATATTCTGTTATTTTTCTATACATTGAGTCTAATAGTAGCATCTTGGGAAATTGACTGTGGAAATTGTCTGCCCAGTAATAAATAAACATTTTATATATTCATTGTCCATGTTCCATGTATGATTTTTTTTGTTTTATTTATATATTTAAAGGGCATATCCACCACCCAAACTATAATTTAACCCACTACTGGCCCCACTATGTAGTGTGTAAAAATCCTTACCTTACATCCCAGCTCCAAATGGTTCTCCTGTAATCCCTCCCCAAAGTCCGAAAAACTGTCCAGCAGGAGGATAGCAGAGTCTATATAGGACTCTGCCTCCTGTCTCCCCTCAGGGAGAAGTTTGGCATGCGCACTGCAGTCATTCTCCCCCTCCCTCTTCCTCCCTCTCTCTCCCGATTTTGTCTCCCTCCCCCTACCATAAAACCCTTTTTATATTATTTACTGCTCCTTCCCCCAGCCCCCAACCCAAACTATTATCTTTACTTACCATGCCTCTCTCCTTCGCTGGTCTGAACTCCCGGCAGCCGCGTCCGTGATTGGCTGCCTCTCAGCCAATCACGGACTTGACTGCCGGTCCCGCGCCCTGCTTGCATTTACGTGCAAGCAGAGGGCCGGGACAGTGTGGCGAAGGATAGAGGCATGGTAAGTAAAGATTGGGGCACTTTCTGTGAATAATAGTTATGCGGTTGGGGCTGGGGGAAGGAGCAGTACATAATATAAAAAGTTTATTACAAGGGTGGACATGCCCTTTAATAATCCTTGTACTGTTAAAATGTAAAGCTATTTAAAAAATAAAAATATGCATTCATACATACAAATATTCTTTAAACAGTCTACTTCTTAATCTTTTTGTACTGTTGTTCTGTGGCCTATATGCTGCAATAACAGTGTGTATATCAAATCTAACTTTAAAAAAAAACTAAATTTATCTTAGGACAAAGTGGCGAAAAGTCATTACTGCTGCTTTTCACTTTTTTGCTATTTTTATTGAATTCAGCCACTCAAATTCTCCAAGTCTGAGGTGGCGAAAACGCACAAGTGGCCATTTGTTTAGCCTGCCAATGGGTCCATGGAAGGTGTCAGTACATTGTGCAGTGTTTCTCAATACTAATAAGTATCCAGTGGGATGTTAGACTATTTTCCAGCATTTACTGTAATACGATCTGCGATTTCCGATTTTCCTAAGATCGCTTTTTTTAAGGTTCCGATTTTCTTTATTTACCAATAAAGTCAAATGGGGTCTAAGGGACATATTTATAAAGAAGCATTATTTCTGCCACCAGACTTCACCACAGTTTTTTAAACTTTCAACTTTTTTTAAAGTTATTAAAAAAGCAAATTTTCATCAATGGTGGAAATTACATAGCAAAAGGTAGCACAAATAATGCTGAAATTGTGGCAAAAAGTTCAGCGCATATGATGGTAAATAGCCTAACAGATATGGTGTTTTTTTCAGCAAAAGATATGATAAATGGTGTAAAACTCACCCAGGCAAATTTTCTCTATTTTATTTATAGGACTAATTTTTTAGCATTGCTTATTTTCAGCAAACTGCAGCTAATTATCAAACCAGTTACTTTAATATGGGAACATACCATAGTGCTGTGTAAGTAATAGTCATGTTAATGGAACATTCCAGTAAGTAATGATGTTTGGCGAAAATTCTAGTAAAACTGCAAAAAAAATGCAACAAATGGATTTAAAGGCTAACTGTACTGTAAAAATTTACTTTTTAAAAATGGAAAGTACCTGGGACAGGGAGGTAGGATTGATTTTCTTACCTCACAATATTGTTTTGTTGAGGATATACAGCACATACAGTTTTCATTTGCCAGGTTAGTCCTGGACTCCTGGACTAACGAAATGGCGAAAATAGCCATCATTTATATATATGCCCATAGGTCCCAATAGTGAGACTCGTAGGGGGTTTTGGGCTCTCATCGTGCTTCTGATTTGCATTGCCATTAATATGCTATCGGAGTATTCCCACAGTGCGCTGGGCTCTGATCAGTTATTGGAACACATGCGTGCACAACTTTTTGTGAGTATCGCATGCAATCCAATAACACAGATGGGCAGAGGATCGCAGTGCACATAGAATATCAAGCAAAGCATTGCAAAAATTGCAAAAATCCTACATGCGCTACAGTGCGTGATAGTGGGACCTAACCATTAATGCTTGTTTTCATTGTTTGCGACATAAGTGTACATCTCGGGAGCATTACCCTTTGTCCTACAAACAGACACACATTATTAAAAAAGAAATCTAAACCCCCAGAAGCAGAAATAAATACCCCTTGTTTCCACATACAGTATTTGGGGTTCCCCAAACAGAACTGAGCAATGCGATCAGGCTGCCAGAAGAGGGCAAAGGTGATAGGGCACCTGGGGAGGTAACGGAAGAGGGGAACATGCTCCCTATTGTTCAAACCTCCATGCGACCTTCTTCAGTGGAAGCCCCACAATGTTTGTTTTTGGTAGGGTCATTAAACAGATGGGGCCTTTTTTGAACTCTTTCCCTTATCAAACAATAACCATTATAACCATTATAAGAGCATCAGAAACAAAGAAACTGGACATTCTGATCTATTGACTAAAGCCGACACACAAATACCCTTAAAGGATAGTTTAATTGCAAGCTGCAGCTTTAAAAAATCGTTTCCCCATTTTTTTTCTAGGTCCCTCCTGAGCCTACCTGTGCTGCTGTAAAGTTGCTGACATCTTGGATGTGCAATGAAGACTGTTGAGCTCATCCCCTTTTGAAACTTGCTGGCTTCACTTTCTACTGTAGCCTCCAAAAGCTGCAATTGTGTGGTCCGTGCGTGCGCGTGAGTCACGGCGCACAAGACGTGACGTCGGCACATGCACAGACGCATATGCGCCTGACGTCATCGCGCAAGCGTGGACAGCACAATCAGCTTTTGGAGGCTAAAAAAGAAGGGAAAGTCTCAGAGGGGAGGAGCTCAACAGTCTTCACTGCACATGCAAGATGTCAGCAACTTTACAGCAGCACAGGTAGGCTCAGGAGGGACCTAGAAAAAAAATGGGGGAAAAGATTTTTTAAAGCTGCAGCTTACAATTAAACTTAACTTGCTTTTAGTGTACTTATCCTTTAATTCAACGCAAGCAGCTGGGTAAAGTCATCCTAGCTTATTTACTGCCTGTCAGTGTGACTTTAATGCTGAGGCCACACTGCAACGCACAGGAATCGCACACAAAATTGTGAGCATTATCGCATGCAATTGTGTGCCGATTCTTGTGTGTTTTGCATTTGCGCATGCGATTTTGCCATTTTCTGTTTTGGAAACGCAAAAATGGTGAAAGCATGTGTTACCAAAAGGGGAACGGACACTCAATACGCATCAGCAATCACGATTTCCCGCGATTTCGATTTTAGTGAATCACGGGCGCAAACACGTGAAAAACGCGCTAGTGTGGCCTAGTCCTAACCCCTAGATTGCGGCGGCTGCTAGCTATTCACTAGCGGCTGTGCGGCTCTTTGGATATGGTTATTTAAACTCAAGTAATAGCTTGCATTAAATACTCACGTCAGGTGAAACTTACGCCCAGCCTTTGGTGAATTTCATACAGGAGATCTTACACATGATAGTATGAATAGCAAGATTTTACAGAGGGCCTTGAAAATGTCCTATAGCACTCTTGTACTGGAATGTCTAGTTTTTAGAATGGGCTGGATGCATTTTTAAAAGGAAAACAATTAAATGTATTTATATATACAGGGTCAGATTTTCCATAAGGTCACCTGACTTGCATACTGTAAAAAAGGAAATGTATCTCTTAAATGTATCTCCTAAATCTACGCAGCTTAGCCAAAAAAAGCAGAGGGGTAAAATGTAACAACTGGTAAAGGTTGAACCTGCCAAGAGATTGAAAAAGAAACAAAAGTAACTAAATCTTCTAATTGGTTACACTGTCACCTCCTAATGTAGAGAGAAGAAAAGCAGTGAATGCCTAGTAACTCCCACTGTTATAGCACTTAATAATGGGGACATATATTGCATTGGGTCATTGGTTAATTGGTTTTAACACAATCCCATATAGTAAATTCTTTAATTTGGGCTGAACTCTAAAAAAAAATCCAGGTTATCCAGGTTTTTACTGCCATACATCAATGAAAATAATAACAAGCAATAATTGATTATAAATTAAAGATATTGGGGGAGATTCAATATGCCCCTTTTCCGTCTAAAACCATGAAAAAAAATCGGGTTAACGTGGGTTTAAGATGGAATTTAGAGCACAGCGTCATTTCCGAATGTTTTTGGAAATAGGGCTGTGCTAACGATCCAAAACCCCTGCAGTTAAGTTTTGCGCTACCTCGTAGCGCGAAACTTAACGGTAAAGGCTGTGGAGCGTTAAGTTCGCGCTCCTTACCTTAGCCGATCGCGATGCAATAAAATGACGTAATCCCGTTACGTCAGTTATTGTATCGCAGGATCGCTAAGTAAGTAATATGCGAACTTAACGCTCCACAGCCTTTACCGTTAAGTTTCGCGCTACGTAGTAGCGCAAAACTTAACGGCAGGGGTTTTGGATCGTTAGCACAGCGCTATTTCCAAAAACATTCGGAAATGGCGCTGTGCTCTAAATTCCGTCTAAATAGACGATTGAATAAATAGATTGAATCTCCCCCATAATATATTGTAATATGTTGTCATTTATATTATATTTCTATTATTTATATATAATACATAAGTGTGATATTTTATAATGGGAGCTGCAGTGGTATATATCCTTATAAAAATCACTCAGCTATGTCACTAAGTGACTCATTTCTTATATTTCTTATATCCCACTACTCCGCCCATTCCAGTGTTCATGCCTGGACAACGACTCAGCGTTTTTTGCAGTGTTAACTTCACTAACAGAACCTGCTGGAGCTGCTTCCTGTCACTGCATAACCAATGTCTCTCTCCTCCTCCACAAAGATTTATTTAACCGCATAGATGCTGGGCTGGGATGTTCCTTTGTACTGGGTTTAAGTTACAGAAGGTAGCTTGGAGATTTAAGGTGGAAATAGGGACAATGCTAGAATTTAAAATGCGAATGGGGTGAAGGAATCTGATACTTATGTATTATAAGAAATAATGCGTCCCTTTACATTATAATATAAGGACATTACGCCACCTCGGAGTTCCCTGTCCTGTATAAAAGCACTCGGCCTACGGCCTTGTGCTTCTATATGGTCAGGGAACTCCTCGGTGGCGTAATATCCTTATATTAGACTGTAAGGGGCGCATTATCCCTTATATATTGTTAGTTTAATGTGTTTTATAATAATTTTGTTGCATGGACATGCTTACCATTATAAAATACATATTTTGTTCCACAGTACAGACCAGCAAAGTAAAGAACACACCCACATTTCCTTTCAATAACTAAGAGCCGCAATTTGTTAGTATTGCAAGTAGGAGGATTTTTTTTTTTTTAAAGGCAGTAAAAGAAAGGTCACACAGTTAATGATAGACAATCATTGCATAGTGGACCGCGTTTCAGAGCGAGCAAAATGGTCCAGCATCCATGCATATTTACAGCTGTCTTTTAGTAAATAAGATACCAGCTAATTGATGGTTTTATGGTCATGAAAAAGTTTCACAGCAAATCACAACGCAGAAGTAACTGTTATTAGCCTATTACAGAGGAGGTGTGATTGCACCCTCACACCATTAAACTGTACTGAGAAATGGGGCAGTGACCAGTGGCAGTCCACCATCAGGGGGATACAGAAGGTACTCCTGTATGCGGTAAGAATAAAACAGGAATGCAACAGTGTTCCAAGATCAGCTGATCTTCTTCTGGTCTGTAAGTACAAAGGGTCTTCCCTGCACAGGGGCATAGCTAGATATCACAGGGCCCCATAGCAAGATTTTCGGAGCAGTTCAACCTTACCAGAGCAAACTGCAGCAAGTTTTTTTTAAAGGACATGTCCACCCTCCTAAGAAAATGTTTACCTCATGTAGTTCAGCCCCACAAACCCTGTTTTTTAATTTTACTTAAACCTGGGAGCATCTTTGAAAGGTTTTAGTAAAACGAAAATGAGGTTTGTGGGGGCTAAACTACAGGAGGGTGGACAAGCCCACAGGGGACCTGGATGGGGCCCCCTTTGTGTCTGGGCCCCATAGCAACTGTTATAATTGCTATAGTGATCCCCACACCCCTGCCCCTTCACTGACACTGCTCAGCAGGCAGCTGTAACATAACCTGTTAGTGAATTTAGTCTGGAGCAAAAATGTCATCTAGCTAAGCAATGATAGAATAACTGGTAGTGATCAGTGGCAATTACAGGACTAGAGAACATTTTATTAACATTTATCTACATAACATTTCTTTATTGAACTATGGACTGCCTTTACTTAGGGGGGGGGGTTGTATTATGAGGATGGGTGGGCCAGGGCCAGTTCCATTTTTTGGTTAGGGGTGGGCACTGTCATTTTTTACTTAGTGGTGGTGGGGAGGAAAGAGTTATATACAGTACTATATACTTTATACTATGGGGGGTTGGAGGGAGGGTATGTTTTTTTACTATCGGTGGGAGTGAGTGCTTTTTTAACTATGTATTTACCTTTTACAGTAATCACTTTGTATAAGTATAGGGGGGTAATAGCAGTATAAACTATAGGAGGGGTAATAGCTGTATAAAGTATAGGGGGATAGAATTCCCTGTATAAAGTATAGATTACCAGTAATCCCTGTATAAATTATAGAGGGACAGTAATTACTATATAAAGGGGGCCGGTAGGACGTGTCTCACCATACCCCACTCATTTTCATATTTAAGGAGCCTATTACATTATACACACATTAAAGGCTAGACCACACTGCTGTGTCTTCTCATGTGTTAACGATCACACTTGTGATTTATTGGCGCATGAAAATTGCAGAGCAGTTCATATCAATGTGACAGGCCACATTGCATGTACTGTGCTGTAATCCGTATTTAGAGTGCAAGCAATGCCCATTTTTTGTGGACTATTGCGTGGTTCTCAGAGCAAATAGATGGTTGGCCTCTGGCATAGTGTGGCCTCAATCTATGAGAACATTGCATGTTCTGTTTATGTTTGGACACACTACATTATATGTGGCTGCCTATATTCAGCTTATTCAATGACAGTAACATACATAGTAACATAGTAATTGAGGGTTGAATAAAGATATCAAGTCTATCAAGTCCAACCAATTCAACCTCTTTTTTTGAATTTTTTTTTTAACCCTACATAACAGTTGATCCAGAGGAAGGCAAAGAGACTCCAAACGGCAATCGGAAAGTATCCCTGGATCAACCAAATCTATATGTATTAATACCAGTAATTCTCAATATTTTTTAATTTTAGAAACTTATCCAGGCCTTTTTTAAAGCTATTTAATGAACTTGCAATTACCACATCTGCTGGAAGACAGTTCCACAGTTTCACCGTTCTCACTGTAAAGAAACCTTTCCTAACCTGAAGATGAAACTTCTTTTCTTCCAACCTTAAAGGATGTCCACGAGTCCTCTGATATGACCTATTAGTGAACAATGCACTAGAGAGTTAATTGTATGGCTCATTAATATATTTGTATAAGGTTATCATATCCCCGCGCAAATGTCGCTTCTCCAATGTAAACCACCCTAACTTGTCTAATCTGTCTGCATATTCAAGCCCCTCCAGTCCCCTTATTAATTTAGTTGCCCTTCTCTGAAATGCTTCTATTTCCAAGATGTCCCTTTTGTACATGGGATTACAAAACTGCACTGCATATTCCAAATGAAGCCTTACCAGTACCTTGTAAAGAGGGAGAATAATATCTTTCTCTCTTGAATCTATTTCCCTCTTTATACAAGACAATATCTTGCTAGCTTTAGCTGTTGCTACCTGGTATTGTTTGCTACAGCTAAGTCTGTTATCTACCAGAACCCCCAAATCTTTTTCCATTACAGATGCACTTATCACAGAGTTATTTATGGTGTAAGTGGCACAGGGATTACTAAATCCCAAATGCATCACCTTACATTTATCAACATTAAATCTCATCTGCCATTCTGCTGCCCATTTTAACAATCTATCTTGCATAGTGTCATCAGCAAACACAGAGATCTTGCTCTCAATGCCCCCTTCTAAGTCATTTATAAACAGATTAAAAAGAAGCGGCCCCAGTACAGAACCCTGAGGCACTCTGCTTAGAACTTTAGCCCACATAGATGTAGCTCCATTTACCACCACTCTCTGCTTGCGATCCAATAACCAATTCTCTATCCATGCACAAATGTTTTCTTCAAGGCCAACAGTCCTCATTTTATACATTAGTCGCACATGTGGCACAGTATCAAAAGCTTTTGCAAAATCCAAGTATATCACATCCACTGCTGTGACTGAATCTAAATTCTTACTCACTTCTTCATAAAAACCATTTAAATTTGAATGGCATGATCATAAATCCATGCTGACTACTACTAATAAGATGAGCTCTGGAGACAAGGATATGATCCCGTAACAAAGTTGCCATCACCTTCCCTACCATTGATGTTAGGCTTACAGGTCTATAGTTACCAGGCTGTGAATGACTAACTTTTTTGAATATTGGTATTACATTGGCTTTTTTCCAATCCAGCGGCACATCCCCAGACCAAAGTGAATCTGAAAAGATGAATAACAGTGTTCTAGATAGAACTGAACTAAGCTCTTTTAAAATCCGAGGGTGTATTCCATCCGGTCCTGGGGTTTTATTGATATTAACTTTGTCTAATTGTTTCCGTACCATATCCTCCGTCAGCCAATGTGAATACTCCTCATTTCTCCCCTGCATATTATTACGATGCCTACTGTAAGGACTAGGAATCTCAGTGAAAACCGATTTAAAAAGTATTATTTGACTTTATATTTTGATTTCTAAGAAATATGGGGACTTTTACCAGGAGCAATCAATATTACGTTTGCAGCCCTGGATAAATCCCAAATGAGAATTACCTACAGCGTCATTTTAATAAAATGAAAATCTCACACTTAAAGTAGCGCAAACGCAGCCGACGCAAAGCTGTAGATAAAGTCAAGCTAACTGATATTGAATATATAAGACCTTAACTAAAAATTTGCCCAGCAGCTCTGAGTAAATGAGCCAGATAGACTTTAAAAGTCTCTTAAGGCTAAGGCCACACTGTAATGTGCACGAGCAATCTGGAAACAGACATGCAAACACGCACATTTACCGTGCCGTTGCATGCATACACTGCAATTTGCAGTGTACACAATGTTGCGTAATCAGAGCGCATGCAATTGCGGAAAAAATGTGGATTGCATGCTCCGATTAATGGAGCTTGGGGCACCTAATGTGGCCACAACAATTGTGTGCACTTTTAAACTGTTAAAACGGGCTGATATGGCCTAGTCCTAAGAGTAAAACTAGGGACTTTTTTAAAAACATGATACTGGTAGGCTCATTCATGAGAAGGCAAAATGTCTTTAGAATATGGAGTCTGGAAGATATTTTTCTCCTTTCTTTAAACAAACTAAACATGCCTTTAGAGGGTTTTGTTCAGTTTATTTAAACTATTTTTTTTAAAGGGGGGTAAATTACACTGGGGGAAAATCTTTTTAGAAGGAACAAACATCAAATATTGTTCCCTACATCTCTACCCCATGCAAATTGAAAGCAACCCCATGAAATGACTGCTAACCTGTGAACGCTTTAATGGTATATCTAAACAGATCTTAGTACGTTAACACTTGTCAACTTTCCATTTTTCTACAGATTATTGCTTTCGATGAGTTACGCACAGACTTTAAGAATCCAATTGAACAGGGAAATCCATCTAGAGCGGTGAGTGGAATGAATTGTGAATTATTTTAGTTTCATAGCCAGGGCACATTATGTATCTAACCACAAATCTGCACAGCATCTCTCCTGTTTTTTGGACTTGGGCCCAGGCTTACTGAAGGCTAATTGATTTGACTAATTTGTGTTATTTTTTTTCCTGATGGTAAACTGCATGCTGTTTTGACTGCTTTCAATTTAAATGGAATTTTAGAACCAGCCTCTTTAAATGGGTGATGTGTGTTTTTTTTAAATGATAGGATTCCTGAAATAATTAAAAAATAATAATATTCTACAATTTTATCAAGGAGCTTAAGTAGTAATCCTATTTTTTCAAAAAGAATCTTTATCAAATCTGGCCATAGGGAGTGTCCCTAACAAAGAGATGCTCTGCAGTTCTCTTGAACCTTCACTAACCTATTTGTATTTCTCTGCATGTCTTTGTCCAATGTCTCTTCTACTCCTCTTGCTTTTCCTCTATTGTCCATTCCATCTAAAATGTCCTCTCAATGTCCCTACACTACCCTTACCCTTCTTCTATTCCTTTATCACATGCCCTTCTCCTTGGATAACTTTTTCCACCCTCTATATTCCTTTTCTTGCTTTCTATCTTGTCTTCCCTATCAAACCTTTTTTGCAGAGAGAAAGGGTTAAGAACGTGGAAAGGATTTGCTGTTTGCTCAGAAAGGTCAGCGACACAGCTTGTATGTAATTGTTTGTCCTGTGTCAAGGATTCTTGTATGTGCACAAGATGAACTTTTGTTGTTTATGTCATATTAAAATTCCATCATCGTGAATTATTTGTTTCTAGCTACTTTTTTTTGTAAATAGTATTTGGAGTGTCATTTACACCAAAATTGTGGCCATTTTATATCTTGTATGTAACCATTTGAAAATACATTCACCATAATTCTGCCTTTCTTTATTATAAACCTCCAATACTTTAACACCTTTTACACATTTAAATTGGAACTCCCAAGAAAACCCAAGGCTCAGAACCTTAAATTCGAGGTTGTCAACTCTGGGTGTAAATTAGATTGGGTAGAATACTAACCCTGGCCAGCTCAGGGAGAATTTTTGTCAGGGGCTTTAGCTCCCCTTTAAGCACAAAACCCTTTACAAAACCCCATTAAAAACTATTCATGTAAAACAAAGCCACATTCACAGAAAATATATTAATATTAGTCCCAAAATGTCTTTTAAACCAGAACACCATGCAATAAAGAACTGTGGTTATATTGTGCAGCTCCCCATGTGTCCTAATTTTCAGGGATACATGTAAAACATACCAAACAGATTTGCATAGATTTTAGCAAAACACATCGGTATCATTTTGAAGGTAATTAAGGTCAATTTGGAAGAGAAGCTTTAACCAGGAGCTTTTAATATTGTTTTACTGTAAGGTGAATGTGCTTATTAGATTATTAAACATGAAGTCCGTATATTTAATGTATGGCAGCGCTATTTGTCTTTTAAATTTTTCCTTCTACCTAAGCTAGTAATTATGTTAATGCAGAGATCATCCATGTACCCACTGGATGCAAACAGAACTTCCCCAACTAGCTTGAATTGTTTGAGTGGCTTTTCCTAAAAGGCAAAAATATTTAACAGCCAAATAAATATTGGCTTTTGGACCTAACAAAAGGAAGTTTCCTGTGAGTGTAACGAACTTGTGAGTGGCCCCTTCTCTTAAGGACCTTGATCTCAAGGACATAAAAAAAGAAGGACATTGAAACAAGAAGGGCAATTAAACAAGGTTTGTGCGTCACTGTGTTGGTGTGGTGTATTAGAAGGGACAGTTTTGTCAGTACCATGCAATGTGCATCGTGCCACATGTATAGGAACCTGGAGCAGACGTTCCGGGGAACCTATGTTTGTGTCAGGTGTGAGTGGGTTGCCCGTTTGGAAGCTGAGGTGGAGAGTCTAAGGGGGCAGCTTGCAGCATTGCGGGGATTGGCAGAACTGGGGGGTCAGCAGGCACTGGCTGGGGCCAGTATAGAGGTGGGTGGAAGAGGGACAAGAAAGGATGAGGAAGGAGGTAGTTTTGTTAGGGTTACTAGGGGAAGTGGGGGACGGAAGAGTAGGGGGGCTTCTTCCCAGATTGTCCATCCCAACAGATTTGCCGCCTTAGGTAATGAAGTGGAGGAGGACACCTCGGAATTAGCATGTATGGAGGGGGCTAGTCCCTTGAGCACCCAGGGGACTGCCATCTCTGATACAAGGGAGGAGGAACGAAGGGTCAGGAATGCAAGGCAGGTGGTAGTGGTAGGGGACTCCATTATAAGGAAGGTAGATAGGGTAATCTGCCGCCAAGACCCTACATGCCGAACTGTGTGTTGCCTGCCTGGTGCTAGGGTTCGGCATGTGGTGGATCGTGTAGACAGATTATTGGGTGGGGCCGGGTGTGACCCGGCGGTCTTGGTTCACATTGGTGCCAATGACAAAGTTAGAGGTGGAGGTGAGGTCCTTAAACATGATTTCCGAGAACTAGGGGCCAAGATAAAAGCAAGGACCTCCAGGGTAGTGTTTTCAGAAATACTACCGCAGCCACGTGCTAAGCCAGGGAGACAGCGGGAGCTTAGGAGCATTAATGCGTGGCTAAGAGAGTGGTGTAAGGAAGAAGGGTTTGGGTTTATTGAGAACTGGGCAGACTTTGCTGTCGGCTACAGGCTCTTTAGTAGGGATGGGTTGCACCTCACTGATGGTGGTGCAGCTGTTTTAGGGGAGAAGATGGCTAGAGGGTTGGAGGAGATTTTAAACTAGGTTTGGGGGGGGAGGGTATTAGCAGTCTCACTGGGATTTAGTAGGATAGATTGTCCAGGAGGAAAGCAGGGTGTAGAAGGCCGAGTGGTGGGTGGGAAAGGGGGGTGGGGCTAGCCTAGGGGATAGGAGGAATGTGTATCAAAGTGTACGAATAAATTACAGGATCATAATCTAAAATGTATGTTTGCAAATGCGAGAAGCCTGGCTGACAAAATGGGTGAATGGAAATGATGGCATTGAATGAAAAATATGATGTAATAGGTATAGCAGAAACGTGGTTGAACAGTTCTCACGACTGGGCTGTAAATATAGAAGGATATGCCTTGTTTAGGCAGGACAGAAAAAAAAAGGAAAGGGGGAGGAGTATGTGTATATGTTAAAAAAGAATTGAAGCCAAATTTAAAGAGGTAAATGGTGATATGGATGATAAAGTGGAGGCAATATGGGTGGAATTAGGCAACAGGAAAGGGGGTAATGTCATGTTGGTGTCTGCAAAGCCGCCAAATGCTAGCAGAGAGGAGGTGAGTGAACTTATATGCAGTTGGCAAGGGTGCAAGTTTGGGGAGTGTGCTCATATGGGGGACTTCAATTACCCTGACATTGATTGGTGTGGGGAACTGCCATCACAGAAAAAGGCGATGAGTTCCTGAATTTGCTGCAGGATAATTTTCTCTCACAGGTGGTTGAGGTTCCTACTAGAAAAGGAGCTCTGTTGGATCTGGTAATATCTAACATTGTGGAGCGCATTATAGATATAAAGGTAATGGAGGCTTAGGGATAGTGACCATGAAATAGTGGCATTTGGACTTTGTTATCGAAAGGAAAAGTGTGCTGGGTTAACAAAGACATTTAATTTCAGGAAAGCAAATTTTCCAGGTTAAAAGAGCTCTTCAGAATGTAAACTGGGATAATGTATTATCAGGTAAAGGTACTGAAAAGAGTGACTGTGTTCAAGGGGATTTAAGCCAGTTCACATCTAAATTTATACCTTGGGAAATAAATGTAAAAAAAATAAATCCGCGCCCATGTGGCTGAATTCTGATGTAAAGAGGCAAATGGTAAGGAAAGAAAAAGGCATTTAAAACCTTTAGGCCGAGGGAACGGAAAGGGCCTTTAGGGAGTATAAAAACTGTAACAAGGAGTGTAGAAGCAATCAAACTAGCTAAAATAATAATGAAGTAGGATAGCTGAAGAAAGCATCACTAAGCCTAAACATTTTTTTAAGTATATTAATAGTAAGAGATGAGGACTGAGAATGTGCGCCATTAATTAATGGGATAAGTTAGTTACGGAGGATGGCGATAAAGCAAATGTTGAATAATTTTTTTTCCTCTGTATACACTATAGAAGATCCAAGTACAGATATCATAGAGTATAATAGCAATAAGGTATACAAGATTCAAGTTCACTTTGGTTAACCGAGGATATGGTACAGAAAGAACTAAATAAGGTTAATATTAGTAATTCCTGGACCGGATAAAATACATCCTAGGGTACTTAGAGGAGCTAAGTTCAGTTTTATCTAGGCCATGTTTTAATTTTTGTGATTCCCTCATGTCCGGTGGTGTGCCTCTGGATGGAAAAAGGCTGATGTTATTCCAATATTCAAAAAGGGTAGTCGTTCACAGCAGCGGGTAATTACAGGCCTGTAAGTTTAACTTCAGTGGTGGGGAAGATCCTGGAAAGTTTAATAAGGGATCATGTTCTAGAGTATGTTTCAAGGACTGACATTATAAGTAGTAACCAGCATGGATTTAGGAGGAATAGATCTTGTCAAACTACATTGCTTGCTTTTATGAGAAGTAAGTAGAAATTAGACTCTGGTATAGCAGTAGATGTAGTTTACTTGGATTTGCAAAGGCTTTTGATACAGTCCCCCATAGGCGACAATGAATAAGCTAAGGTTGTTGGTCTGGGGAGTCACATTTGTACATGGATAGAAAATTGGTTAAAGAATAGGATGCAGAGAGTAGTTGTTAATGGGGCTTCATCATTATGGACTAAGTGCTAAGTGGGTGCCACAGGGTTCTGTGTTGGGGCCGCTTCTTTAATCTATTATTAATGATTTGGAAGTGGGTTTGTCAGCAAGGTTTCTGTGTGTTGCTGACGACACAAACTTTGTCGACCATTAAAAAACTTCAGAGGATGTGCAATCGTTG
This sequence comes from Hymenochirus boettgeri, assembly GCA_019447015.1. Lineage (NCBI taxonomy): Eukaryota > Metazoa > Chordata > Amphibia > Anura > Pipidae > Hymenochirus > Hymenochirus boettgeri. Next base: position 63,608,217 of record CM033472.1, read on the forward strand.
CAAGGGGATCTAGATAGATTATCACATTGGGCTGCAAGTGGCAGATGAAATTCAATGTTGATAAAGTAAGGTGATGATTGGACTTAAAAATACTGTGCTACTTATACTATAAATGGCTCTGTTTAAGTGAATCCTGTGTGGAAAGGGATCTGGAGTTTGGTGGATAACAAACTTAAAGGTAGTAAGCAGTGCCAGCGGCAACAGCCAGAGCCAGCATGGTATGTCTTGTATAAAGCGAGGTATGGATTCAAGGGAGGAAAATGTAATTCTCCTCTTTAAAGCATTGGTAAGGCCTCATTTGGAATATGCAGTGCAATTTTGAATCCTGTAAAAAAGGACATCTTGAATGGAAAGGGTCAGAGAAGGGCAACTAAATTAATAAGGGGATTGGGGGAGCTTGAATATGAAGAGACGATGGAAAGTTACAATTATGCGTGGAGAAAAGGCGCTGCGTGGGGATATGATTACTGTGTATAAATACATTAACGGGCCATACAATAAACTATCGGGGCATTGTTCACCAAGAGAACATGTCAAAGGACACGAGGACATCCCTTAAGACTTGAAGAAAAAAGGTTTAGGCTTCAAGCTCGGAAGGGTTTTCACTGTGAGAACGGTAAGGCTATGGAACTGTCTTCCAGTGGACGTTGTAATGGCAGGTTCATTGGTCAGTTTCAAAAAAAAGCTGGATGAGTTTCTGAAACAAGGATTGCAAGTCTGGTATTGATCATAAAGTATGAGTTGATCCAGGGAAATTTCGCATTGCCACTTGGAGTCAGGAAGGAATTTTTTCCCCCTTCATAAATTTGGGGGGGGTTTTGCCTTCTCTGGATCAACAGTTAGGCAGGAAAGAGGATATTGCGTAGATGGTTGGACTGGATGGACGTATGTCTTATTCAACCAAATACTATACTAAATTAGAAATTAGTTTACCCCATAGAAATTTTATACAAATTTACCTGTGTTAGCGCTAGGCCACTCATTTTGCGATCCGTTTGTGTGAGAAATGCAGCACAACTATGAAGAAAATATTCTGAGAGCCTAAGGCAGAAGTATACTTCAAAAAAACTTTTTATAACGTGTATTTGTTGAATTCAATTAGATCAACTGGACTTGAAGTTTAGTTCTTGAAGACGTTTCGCTAGTCATCCGACTGGCTTTCTCAATTCAGAATGACTTGTACAAGAATCTGTGGCAATTATGTGCTCTGGAAAATCCCAATTAGCATATCACAGCCAGTGTTAAGGGTGTGATTGGATAGTGGCTAAGAGGTGTTATAGGAACGCCCAGAGTAAGGTGTCAAAACAGCATTGTACATGGCAGACAGTTGGTGTCGAACCCCCCCACCTCTATTTAGGCTTGGTTTCTTTAATTTCACATAAATGGCCTCCTTAACATCTCTCTTGAACCAGTAACGTTCCTTTGCCAATATGTTAACATTACAATCTTCAAAGGTATGTCCTTTATCCTTAAGATGCAGGTACACGGCTGAGTCCTGACCCGAGGAATTGGCTCTTCTGTGCTGGGCTATAGGTTGATGCAGCACAGAAGAGGCAATTTCTCGGGTCAGGACTATATGGACTCTGCTCTCCTCCTGGTGGCCACTTTTTTGGACTTTGGGGGGGGGGGGGCTACAGGAGAACCACTTGGAGCTGGGATGTAAGGTAAGGATTGTAGTGGGGGGGTTATAGTTTTGGGGGTGGACATGCCATTTAAAACCCCATGTATGCTGGATAATAAGCATGTTGCACATAATAAGAAGTTTTGCGGTATAATTCTGCCTTAAACTCTCCCACTATTTTCTTCATACTTACTGTATGCATACTTTATCACTGAGGACAGAGTGGAGTGGGTCGTTTGCTGGTGGTAATAACATGCGCTTCAATTGTGCAACAATTCGCGGATCATAGCACAAGCAGATGGCTTTTCCCATGTGTTGCTGTGCATCATAGTGTGGCCTCACCGTTATCGAATTTTTTTTATTCTTCTGGTTGTGCCTGTGCAGACCTAATCAATAGCGCAACAATATAGACCTTTTAGCAGTTAAAGATGTTTCATAACGCCCTACTCAATACTTGGATCTATTTAAGAACCTTGGACCATATTTATAAAGGCACAATTTCATGGGTGTGGGTGTGGCTTTGTGTGTGCGGCTGTGGTTTTGGGAATTGAAGGGCTGACTAACACTGGGTAATGAATTGGATGGCCGACTAACACTGGGTAATGAACTGGAGGGCTGACTAGCACTGGGTAATGAATTGGAGGGCTGACTAGCACTGATTAATGAATTGAATGGCTGACTAGCACTGGGTTATGAATTGGAGGGCTGACTAACACTGGGTAATGACTTATACTGGGTACCAGTCTGTAGTTGGCACTCAGCTTGTGGAATACTGTAAAAAAATTTTTAAAAGATTAGTTTTCCTAAAAGCTGCCATGGAAACAGGGAAATTACCCAGAAGTCTCTGTTCCATATTTGCATAATACTGGGTAATGAATTGGAGGGCTGACTAAGACTGGGTAATGAATTGGAGGGCTGACTAACATAGGGTAATGAATTTGAGGGTTGACAAACACTGGGAAATGAATTGGCGGGCTGACTAACACTAGGCAGTGAACTGGATTGCTGACTAACACTGGGAAATGAATTGGAGGGCGGACAAATACTGTGGAATGAATTGAAGGGCTGACTATCACTGGGTAATGAATTGGAGAGCTGACTAACACTGGGTAATGAATTGGAGAGGTGACTAACACTGGGTAATGAATTGGATGGCTCACTAACACTGGGTAATGAATTGGAGGGCTGACTAACACTGGGTAATGAATTGGAGGGCTGACTAGCACTGGGTAATGAATTGGAGGGCTGACTAGCACTGGGAAAACATTGGAGGGCTGACTAACACTGGGTAATGAATTGGAGGGCTGACTAACACTGGGAAATGAATTGGAGGGCAGACAAATACTGTGTAATGAATTGGAGGGCTGACTATCACTGGGTAATGAATTGGAGAGCTAACTAACACTGGGTAATGAATTGGATGGCTGAATAACACTGGGTTATGAATTGGAGGGCTGACTAACACAGGGTAATGAATTGGAGGGCTGACTAACACTGGGTAATGAATTGGAGAGCTGACTAACACTGGGAAATGAATTGGATTGCTGACAACACTGGGTAATGAATTGGAGGGCTTACTAACTCTGGGAACTGAATTGGAGGGCTAACTAACACTGGGGAGGGAACTGGAGGGCTGACTAACTACTAACACTGGGTAATGAACTGGAGGGCTGACTAACACTGGTTAATGAACTGGAGGGCAGACAAATACTGTGTAATGAATTGGAGGGCTGACTATCACTGGGTAATGAATTGGAGAGCTAACTAACACTGGGTAATGAATTGGATGGCTGAATAACACTGGGTTATGAATTGGAGGGCTGACTAACACAGGGTAATGAATTGGAGGGCTGACTAACACTGGGTAATGAATTGGAGAGCTGACTAACACTGGGGTTAATGATTGGATGGGCTCATAACACTGGGTTATGAATTGGAGGGCTGACTAACACAGGGTAATGAATTGGAGGGCTGACTAACACTGGGTAATGAATTGGAGAGCTGACTAACACTGGGAAATGAATTAGATTGCTGACTAACACTGGGTAATGAATTGGAGGGCTGACTAACTCTGGGAACTGAATTGGAGGGCTAACTAACACTGGGTAATGAACTGGAGGACTGACTAACTACTAACACTGGGTAATGAACTGGAGGACTGACTAACACTGGTTAATGAACTGGATGGCTGACTATCTGGCTAATAAACAACTGGAGGGCTGAATTTATGACAGGGCAGTGAAAGGGATGATAGCTTACAGTAGTTATCTCTGAGACCACCATATATTTGTACATGTACCATAAATGTTTTGCTCTGTGCTTACTACAAAGTTCTGCCCAAACTGAAAATCTAAATTCAAGACACTGCTATGGAGCTTTTCCTGGTAATATGCTTGGCACATGGCACTGACAGGTGACACAGGCACCTGGCACTGATAGCTGGCACAGACAATGGTAACGTGCTTGGCATATGGCACTGATAGCTGGCACAGACAATGGTAATATGCTTGACACATGGCACTGATAACACGGTGGTACAGACAATGGTAACACTGATAACATGGTGACACAGATACTTGGCAACACAGACACTGGTAATATGCTTGGCACATGGCACTGATAACACGGTGGTACAGACAATGGTAACACTGATAACATGGTGACACAGACACTTGCAATTTTGTAATATAATATAAACAGGTCTAACAGTGCCAGTCACCAGTGGCACTACACCAGTGTTTACTTACTTTACTTTAGGTTTAGGAGCCTAACCGATCCTGCACATGTCCTGCTCAATGCAATGCTAATGTTACAGCAGCCACAGGTATAAGGAGGAGAACAGCTCACTTGACTCACTGCCTATCAATCGGGAACCTTACCAAACAACCAGCGAAAGGGGAGGGGGCAGCAGCTACCTAGAAATGAGAACTTCACACCCTGAATGCTCGGGCCAGCTTGTTTTCAATAAAAATGAAAAAAAAAATTTTCGAACGTTCGCTTTTCACTTTCTCAGTGAAGGTCATGTTATTATGCGTGGACGCGCAGTCTGAAGTCTGCAGAAAGATTTTTTTAAATGCGCGAATGGGGGGGCAATCTGTCAAGCTGTCGCCTTTTGTCATTTTACCAGGAGCATGCGCCATGAGCGTTTTTTTCATGTTGCTTCATGGTAGGAGCGGCCATGGCACCAGGTGTTTAAAAACTCCACACATCTGGAGTGCCAAGGTTCAACATCTCTGGCCCTAAACTATTTATCTCTGTACCCCAGTCTAGTTCTGCACAGAGGTGATTGTGCTGTTACTACCACGTTAGTTTACAAAGGAATAAATATACCTATACATGCTTATGAATTCTGTGTGAAGCTGCCACAGAACATCGTGTTTACACTGAAGCAGACTTGCATGAGCAGGAATAAGGCCAGACGTTTTCCTTTTATATATCACTGAAAGCAGAGAGATTGGAATTGAAAAAAACTTAACAAAATACATTTACTAGACAGGAAACCATTAATTAAATAACACTGAAATATCAAAATACTTCTTTTTAATAATGTATAAGGGAAAGAGCTATGGGTAAAATGTAATCAGCAAATAAAACATACAAAGGCAAATATAACTAAACTCTTAGGGCTCGTTCACACAAGGTCTGTTTCTGGTGCATTTTTCTGAACGGACCGTTTTTTAGAAAGCAAGGACACATAGAATTCAATAGTACCATTCACACTATTGCGTTCCTATTGTGTCTGTTTGCATTCCGGTCTGTTGCGCTTTAATAAAGCACTGCATGCAGCATTCCTGTTTATTTCCTGTCCAGTTTTCTATATAAATCTATGGAAAACGCATTGTGAAAAAATAGACACAAATGCATGCAAAAAACTGACAGAAACACATGCTGTGCCCTAAGAAAATGAATTCACTGGCAGTTTATTTATTTATAAACATGGGCAGTATATAAAATACACTGTATATTAATTCACATATATTGTTTTTTAAGTAGAGGTTCAGGCTAAAACGTTTTTCTAACTTCTTGGCCAAACAATGTACAATTTCTGTAGCTAGGTTTTACACACTTATAAGTCAATTAATCTTTCACTACAGCAAGCCCATGAGTTAAGGCTCGTACACAAATGGGATCCTGCATGTAACCGCCAACAAATATCTGTACCGGACAATAATCATATATGTATGGCTGTATTGTCCGGTAGACCAGTTTGCCAGCTTGCTGTTATATACTTTGTTCTCACTTGTGCCTGATCCTTTAAGCTACATGTTAGAAACATTTCTGCTAAAAATGTTGTCAATCAACAGCTTCAGCCAACAATCTAATGGTTATGGTGGCTCCTCCAGACATTGTTTAGTAATCTGTTCAGCCAAGCAGCCTGTTTGCACATACAGATTGGCTTCATTTTCTTCCCCTTCTTCTCTGGGGTTCAGAATGTCCAATGTGATTCACTCATGGAGGGCAACTAGGCTACTAATTGTGTGCTACATATTCTCAAATTAAAGAATACTCCAAAGATATTAGAGGTAAATCATACAAGTAATGTATTTAAAAGGCAAACAAAAAAGTTAAATATATTCTAAAGTTACTTTTATTGTAATCAGATAAAATGCAAATGTCACATATCAACTAATAACAATAAACTATAATAACTATAACTAGGAATCACTGGGCCCCCATGCAAAACTATGATGGGCCCCTATCTGTGCTTTATCCACAGTGGTTTTCTGGAAGGAGGCTATATCTGTCATAGGAAAAATAAGGGCATGGGGCCCCTTTAAATCCCAGGCCCCCTGCGGTTGCTCCCCTGGTAGTTACACCCCTGACTATAAATCAACAATCAAACGTGCATGTAAATAAAACAGAGAATAGAATAAAAGGAGAATGGTTGGCACAATAGAGTGTAGTTTAACAGAATATGGTAAACAGAAATGCATACTGCATTCTAGCATAGCTACTCCATAGCTTAACTAGAAAGAGACAGTTTAAGTATAAAATTTGGCTTCAAAAATCTCTATTAAAGGGTATGTCCATCCCAAAATTAAATTTTTTCAATAGTGTAGGGACCCCCTTCCAAACCTATCTGCCAGGTTTAAATGTTAAAAAGTGCAGAGAAATTTACTTACCAAGCTTTGTTCCCTCAGTCTCTGCTGCTAATGCTACTTACGGGAACAGAGTAGCATTAGGGGCTGGACTGGCCGCAGTGTCTGTGATTGGTTGAGAGTCAGCCAATCACAGATGCAGCTGCCGGCTATGGTCTGGTTAGTCTGTTCCTCTGCACTTTTTTTACAATTTAAACCTGTCAGTTAGGGTTGGGAGGGGGTCCCTACACTACAGAAAAGAGTTTATTTTTAACCAAACAATGCAGAGACTTTGCATGTCTTAAAGTCTATGTAAAAAAGTTTGTAAATTTGTCGATAACATGGAAACAATTCAATCAATTTCTTAGCAAGGAAAAAAGTAGTAGAAGTAGTTATAGTTATATGGGAGGCACTTATGATGGCTCAATAAAACCGAAACCGCTCTGTGGCTGGCTCTCTGGTTTTACATTTAGCTTGCGGAATGCTGTTAAAACCTTTTAATAGGTATAGCATTTCCTAAGGGCTACCATGGAAACATGGAAACTACCCAGAAGTTTTCGTTCCTTATTTGCATATTCTGAAGGGGAGCTGTAATGCCTTATACTCTCCCTATCTTATTTAATTTATTAGTGAAGTTGACTTGACTTTCTCGCTTATGCTTTGTGGTGCATGCACAGAAAGCAGATAAGCCATTATAAAGTGCTCATTGCCAACATAAACATATGATTGATGTGCAAAATAAGATCATTTACATAGATAATACATAGAGAAAGACTATTATTCCCTTGCCACATATGTAAGTTATGATGCCCTGCAAATCATTTTATGTAGAAACATCAGTTATAACTTGATATATACATTCAGGTTAAAAATGGATACCTTTGGTTACATTGTTTGTACAAACATGCTTAAAGCCGACATGCCACTTCACGGCAGTATCCTAGCATTGGTCCTAACCTAATACAAAAAGGTACTCACCCTGGGAGGCGACAGACCATACCTGCTTATCTCTTTATTTAGTATGGTCTCTTCCAGGGAACCATATGAGTCTACAACAGGTTATAAACCTTAATTCAGCTGGACTGCCTTAAAGGGGCAGAGAATATCAATAGGGAGCCAGCATCCAGGGGGCGTAGCTGATAGCCCTACGCCCCCCTGAATGCATATAAGAGTTGCCCACAACACATATAAATATAAGAGGTGCCGACAACACCTTAAAAAAAAATAGGTGCCCACAACACCTATACATATAAGATGTGCCCACAACACCTTTAAACATAAGAGGTACACACAACATCTTTAAATAAAAGAAGTGTCCACAACACGTATAAATATAAGATCTGCCCGCAGCACCTTTAAATATAATAGGTGCCCACAACACCTTTAAATATAAGATGTGCTCACAACACCTTTAAATACAAGATGTGCCCACAACACCTATAAATATAAAAAGTATAAAAAGGTTTCACTTTCCTGAAAAGCTTCTTTCCAGTGGACACTGGAAAGAAGCTGCAAATCTTAAATTTCTATATAGCAATATATAGTTGTCTAGATTAACCTTTTCTTTTTTAAATCTCTTTTACTGTATTACCGTGTTGTTATTATATAATTGCTAGAACAGGCTTATTCAATAAAAGTTCTTATCGTTTAAAATTCTGCTAATTTCCCCCCAACCAATCAGATGTTAGCTTTCAAATGTTAAATAAGATCTGATTGGTTGGGGCAAAACTAACCATTTTAAACGATAAGTACTTTTATTGAATCTCCCTGATGATGTAATATCAAGACAACTATTACCAAAAATTACAGTAAAAATTCCTTTTGTAATAGTATAGTAGTATAGTATTTGAGGTTGAATAAAGACATCCATCCATCTAGTTCAACCCACTCAGCAATACCCACACTTCCTTCTTAACTGTTGATCGGGAGCTGTCAAAATACTGATCTGTAGCAACTGACAGCTCACCACTCCTTCAAAGGTCACCCAAAGAGGTGGGTACTTTAAATTAAAAAAAAACTCTTATTTAAGTATTTACAGGGTTATTCAATAAAAGTTCTTATCGTTTAAAATGGTGCTAATTTTGCCCCAACCAATCAGATCTTATTTAACATTTGAAAGCTAACATCTGATTGGTTGGAATTTTTACTGAACTTTTATTGAATAACCCTGTATGTTTTTTTCACAGGTTAAGTGATAATGCCCCTTGTAGTATCTTCCCTCCCTCCATTTGTATATTTGTATCTTCCTTTACTAAGAAAAGTTGGAAGGTTAAGGTTTAGTGAAAGATTGTACATTTAAGTTCATTGTATATCTTTGGCTCAGAATTGCTTAAAAGTCATCAGTTTAATCAGCATTTTCCTTGTTCTAAGACAAGGAAAAATGTGTTTTACACCATAATTTACTTTAAAGTACAGCATGGGTGTTTTAGCTCAAGTGAAAACTTCAGCTTTCCTGCTTTGATGCAAAATCTAAATGCCAGACTGCATTTTCTTGTTTCCATGACTACCTGAATCCTATTATTTATTCGGCATTGACATAGATTATGCTGAAATAATTTATATATATTGTCAGCAGCCCAAGTAATTTACCACAGCCTTTTGGTATGCACAGCCTAAAATTGCAGTCAAATAAGCAGAAAAAAGCAAATTTAAAAGTCTTTCACGTGACAAAATTATTAACAGTGGTGAGGCAATCCAAGGGAATAATATATTAAGTGTAGTTAAAGGGGAAGTTCTGTGCAAATACATATTCTTTTAAGAAAAAAGAGCACTTTTTCCATCCTAATTACCTTAACCTTATTACCTTCAGCATTTTGTCTGTGTATAAATAAATGCTTCCAAAATACTGATTTCCTGTTTACAGGTCAACTTGCCCATGATCTGGCACCTGGGTTGATTCAGTTGCTCAGTAGAGATATGAACATTATTTACCCATCCAACATCCAATCAGTTAGGAACTGTTAGGAACATTCCATTGAATGTTAGGAACATTCCATGGTAGTGTGCATTCCAGGAAGAAGGACAGTCATGAAACCTGAAATGTCAACTCACTAATGTCAACAGCAGGGAATAGCAAGGGATATAAGTTCAACTGCTTTTTTGTAATGGAAAAGAATATGTAGAATAACTAGGTAAACATAATATAAACTAACAGGGAGATTCAATAAAAGTTCTTATTGTTTAAAATGGTGCTAATTTTGCCCCAACCAACCAGATGTTAACTTTTAAATGTTAAATAAGATCTGATTGGTTGGGGCAAAATTAGCACCATTTTAAACTATAAGAACTTTTATTGATTAACACTGTTAGAATTTTAAAAATACTTTCCAGTGAACCTTCCCTTTAAGCTTTATAGATGATAGTCTTAGGCACACAGTTTCTACCATCTGCATTTTATGAAATGTTCACCCTAATAGTGTATTTTAGTGAGGGAATCTAAGAAAAGTTGTCAGTACAAAAATATTAAAGCCCACCAGTGGGGGCACTGACAAGTGCCTTGTGGTAAAAGGGAGTATAGTCAAATACCTAAAACAGGTGCACCTGAGTTCCCCCACTCAGGCAAAAAATCCTACAGCGGGGTGTGCCCAAAAAGAACAACCCCCTGAGGGATAAACAAATATAATGTGCACACTGAATGAGGGAGCATAAGAGAGAAACAATATCCCAAAAAAAGGACAAAAATGTTTATTGTAATAGACACATATTCGTCAAACTAAACATATATACACATAAACACAGCTGGATAGCTTCACAATAAGTAAGGAATATCCCTAAGTATCCCAATAAATAGCCCTAAGAAAAACCTCTACCAAACGTATATTATGAGGGGGATAAATGCCAGCAATACAAAGCAAATATACATATAAAGTAAAAATTAGGTCCACTATAAAAAGGTAAAATCCAGTCCCAATGTCTAAAAAGATATGGATCCGTGCAAACAGTTCCCGTTCCTCATAAAAAAAACCAAGCATAGGGAAGAGTCTAAAAATTTATCAAAAATGTTACAAAATGTGTGCGCACACAAAAAAGACTCCAATAACTCGGCAACATAGGTATAAAGTTGGATACAATTTAAGCGAGCAAGATACTACACCGTTCCAGATGCCTTTGTGTATCCTCTGATCTATAGCTTCCGATTCCCGTGCAGTAAGGGAAATAATGAGCCTAGTCTCCCAATTCCTCATAATATTTCCGGAGGTACAGTAGGCGTCTACTGAATAATTGCGACTTTAGAGCTTGTGTCGTCCCGACAACTCCATTGTTCTCGATCTCCCTGGCAGTCTAACGCAGTGACTGGCAGTGGCCGTCGGCTCTTGAGATCTCAACAGGACTTAGCAGAAATACAGAAAGTCTTGATATCGTCGGTGTGTATTCCAAACAACTGTAGCGTGCCGGGTGTAGGAGCGTCACTGGGTTAGACTGCTATGTTGCCGAGTTATTGGAGTCTTTTTTGTGTGCACACACATTTTGTAACATTTTTGATACATTTTTAGACTCTTCCCTATGCTTGTTTTTTTTTATGAGGAACGAGAACTGTTTGCACGGATCCATATCTTTTTAGACATCGGAACTGGATTTTACCTTTTTATAGTGGACCTAATTTTTAATTTATATGTATATTTGCTTTGTATTGCTGGCATTTATCCCCCTTCATAATATACGTTTGGTAGAGGTTTTTCTTAGGGCTATTTATTGGGATACTTAGGGATATTCTTTACTTATTGTGAAGCTATCCAGCTGTGTTTATGTGTATATATGTTTAGTTTGACGAATATGTGTCTATTACAATAAACATTTTTGTCCTTTTTTTGGGATATTGTTTCTCTCTTATGCTCCCTCATTCAGTGTGCACATTATTTACAAGTGCCTTGTGGGGCACAAGGGGTCCCGCCGCTCGAACTGGGACCAACCTCTTCGGCACTTCTAAGTGCCTTTGCCGCACTTAGAAGTACCCTTGTGGCACTGACAAGTGCCTTTTGGGGCTTAAGGGGTCCCGCACCTCAAAACCGGGACCATCCTCCCTGGCATTTATAAGTGCCTTTGTGGGCTATTAGAAGAGCCAGTGATAGCCAGGCCGCCAGCAACACCAACGTAGCAAATATTGCCACCAAATCTTGATCCTCCAGCGGCGTGGCCCCCATCCACCCGCAGTGACCACCCATGTCGCAACCCCTTCCCAGCTGCCCTTCTCAAACCCCTCCCCCGTGGGTCATAATTTTTCCTTTTCATTGTGAAACTGTACTTAGCGCAGTAAGTATATTATCTCTGTGAAAAGAGAAAATTTACCACTGCACATCACCATGGAGGTACTTTTCTCTGTGAAAATGATCGGATTTATAAATACAACTGTAATGCTATTTTTTAGCTGCAATGTGCATCGCTAATAAAACGGCAAAGTTAACAAACCTTTATAAATATGCGCATTATCTTTTTACTGCATTTAGATAACATCTGATTGGTTGATGCAGATTATTAGTGCAGGAAAACCTGTACCTTTAATTGTATCAGCCCCATAAAGTGTCTTTCCAGGTAACGTTTTTTTTTAGGTTATTAAGCATACTGAAAACATAACTTTTATTTTCTAAAAAAAATAGGAATACTTTTTAAAAATTTTTTGATATGGGGTTTTATTCTTCACATGGACCCAAACTAGTTTGCTTTATCCTTCATTTTGTCTCTCATATCTTTTTACCCTTGTTTATTCATTTAGTAATACTTTCTTTTTCCTCAGCTGGTAGTACCTGAGTATTGTATCCATGGCCTATTTTGTTTGATGTTTATGTGTGCTGCTGAATGGGTTACTTTGGGCCTGAATATACCTCTCCTATTTTACCATCTCTGGAGGTAAGTGCATCCATGTGTATTGAATTACACTCTTGTTAATGATTTCTTTACTCGACAATACAATTTTTTCAGTAATTGGAATAGCAGGAAGTATTCTGGAGGTTTAGAAAATGTTTTCTCTGAGTACCCAGTTATAGGCATATTTGTTTTAAAAAAATCTGACTTTTTTAATAATTGGAAAGAGATTTGAGCCATCATAGATGCTAATAATAACAGTTCACTTTCTGAAACTTCTGAAGAGATTCTTCAGGTTGCTCCAAGTCAATGACTGGCTTCATTCAATATTTATTATTCACATGTACAGTATGAATGCTGAAGCTGAAGTGGAGCTTATATTTGCATTTTGAAATGTAGGTAGGAAGTTCTCATCCAGTTAATACCTAGGACAAAATGTAAAAAGCCCTACACATCTTAATTATATACAATTATTACACTACATGTACGATTTTAAACTGCTGTCTGGCTTTGTATTCATTCCTCATTTCTTAGCTTACGCACATAAAAACAAAACAACTAAACACTGTAAACTGAGTTTTAAAAGAGTTATATAACGTGGGGTGTTTTTCATGTTAGAATATTTAAGTGTGTACAGGATGAAGAAAAGAAATCATGTTAAAAAATGGTCCAACAGCATTTTCCAGACAAAATGCTACCTGGTTAGTTACAGACGTTTATTTTTTACCTGCTCATTTTTTATCAACATGGAGAGATTCAATGCTATTTTAACAATGCAGTTCTTATATAAAGTGTAATAAAACTGGAATTCTTCACTGCATACCCAGGGTATGGTTAAAAGTGGTAAAACATTTAAGCGCTGGTAATTTGTTTTTGGATGTTTTGTCTCGGAACTCTTTCTGGTACAGTTTCAATAGATAGACTTAAATATTTAGTTGAATAAATCAGATTTGTTGACATGGACAGGAACCTACCACGAATAATAATACTATGTGGTGTAGTGCTCCTCCCTAATAGCACCCATAAGGCTAGAAATTACTCCAAATAGGAGGGTGCTGCTAGGAAATTGAAATACTACAAAAGCATATTGCTAACCACTTCCAAAGAATGAATAGCGGTTGGCCAGTTCCTATACAAGAGCACACACTATATACCCATGAATAAACAAGGGCAAAAGTATATCCCTTTCAAACACCCTGACGAATCGCTCGGCAAGGGGCGAAACGCGCGTCGGTGTTTTGTGAGGCTGAGGGGCTAATGGCAGAGGAGCCTGACCTTAGACTAAAATTCTTCTATTGAACTGTAGCGCATTCATCCATGAAGCTGTCAGTATGGTCATCAATACGTTGTAAGCAGTGTATATATGAAGTTGGGGAGAATGACTATTGTGGAGGTGGGAGGGGTGAAGATATTGGTGCCGCTGTGACCAGAGAGTCTGCTGGGAGCTGTAGTAAGACTTGATACCGGTCATTGAATCTGTTTGATTCAGGACAGGTGAAGATACCCAGATAGTATTGGCAGAATAAGACTTTGGAAAGGTACAGGGAGAAGTGCTACTCCGTGATATAATAACTAAGTCCCGATACCCCTCCGGAATCTTGATAGATACGTACACTGTATACGTTGATATTTCCCCAGGATAGTATACCTGAAGTAAAGCGTTTATGGCCTACTCTATTTGTTTTCCACCGCTTATGTGATTTGAACTTTAGGTGCAACGGTGAATTAAGGGGGTGTTGTGATCGTGGGGTCTGACTTTGGAGACGCACAGATGAAGCGTACAAACCGGGACTCTGACTGTGGCCCAGGATTCACATGCACCATTTATGTAATAGTCTAGGGAAGTGGTAAGGATACCGTGAATTCCATCTTATATTCATGGCCCCTCAACCTCAACAATTCTATATAAATGTATGGCATTATGCAATGTATAAATAGTATAACTTGTATGAGGGGTGTAGGAAACTGGTATGTTTTGTGATGCAAAATTCAAGAGCGTCCACATCTAATAAAGGTTGTTTGAAAGGGATATACTTTTGCCTGTATTTATTCATGGGTATATAGTGTGTGCCTCTTGTATAGGAACTGGCCAACCGCTATTCATTCTTTGGAAGTGGTTAGCAATATGCTTTTGTAGGAACCTACCACAAGCCTAGCAAGTAGCAGCGCAATATAACCATCCACAAATTTACTATAGCTAAGTTGTTTATTATCTGCTTGATTAATTCATCAGCCTGCTTATAATAATTACAGTGGATGAATTTCTATTATACTGTCAATTTGGCTGATTCTGAGTGGAACAAACCAGATACAGACAGATGAACTTTAACCATTTTTAAATAAATTCTCTTTCTTTTTTAAAACCACATCTACTTTACCAAACCTTACTTATCTTAAGGCAAAGAGGAAAACACTTACCCTTCATGTATCTATGCCATCTTAAATCTGGGTACATACAGTAAAAAAGACTATCAGGGAGATTCAATAAAAGTTCTTATAGTTTAAAATGGTTGTAATTTTGCCCCAACCAATCAGATCTTATTTAACATTTGAAAGTTAACATCTGATTGGTTTGGGCAAAATTAGCACCATTTTTAACGATAAGAACTTTTATTGAATCTACCTGTATGTATGTATGTTCCATAAAAACGTCTGAATGGCTAGGACAATTTTGATGAGACGGTATACATTTCAAGATCCGGAAACCAACATTAGGCTACTTTAGAACTTTTACAAACCCCTTTCCCTTATCCCTTTTTTCAACCCCTTTTAAGTTAATTGGGTAATGAGATCTAACCCATGTGCTGCCATTTGGTGGCAAATCGAGTGATGGTCTAAATTAAGAGATCTATCCTTTGTGCTATCACCTGTTTGTAAAATGAGTAATCACCTAAGTTATTTGGGAATGAAATCTGACCTAGAGCCCTGCATCAGTTCAGGTACACCACAGTAAGTATGAATGGGTTGCAGGTTCAGTTAAAAAGCGTCTGGTGCTGGTCGGGTAACAGGTGTGGATATTTAAATTTCAGGTCACTGCGGGTGCAGGTCAGATCAGGTAGCAGGTTTGCTTGGAGGTCTCTTTAAATTTGGGTGCAGGTTGGGTCTGATTACTTGCAGGTCGGGTTGGGTGCGGTTATGGAACCCACCATTAAATCAGGCTTGGGTCAGGTGCAGATAACGTTCTTTCTGGTGCAGTTATGATTCTGATTAATTTTGGTTGCAGATAACTGTTTTTACATTTGCATGTCTGGTGTGGGCCTAAAAGGTTAGAATTTTTCTTATGAGGGCGGACATGCCTTCAGGGGACCTGGACAGGGCCCCCTTTGGCTCTAGGCCCCATAGCAACTGCTATGGTTGCTATAATGATTCCTACGGCCCTGTCAAAGAAAATTGTTTAGAAATCCAGCAAGGCAAACTCTGAATGATGCTATAACACATGCTAGATTGTCATCCACAATGACTCTGACCCAATCAGATTGTTATAAACAAAGAGTTTTATTGCACAGGTACTTTCACCGGCCAGCAGATGGCTCAGAAGTAATGTTTGATCCAGTCTCCATTATGAATGTGGACATCCTAAACTACTGCCAAAAAGAGGCCTGGTGCAAGCTGGCATTCTATTTGCTATCCTTCTTCTACTACCTATATAGGTGAGTAACTGTTGAGGCCCTCGAAAAGAATTGTTTGCGAAAATATATAAAGGGTTGTTGAAAACAAGTGGCTATGAGATTACATGGAAAAGGTTATAATAGAATTTGAGAGTGTTATGAATACAGGGAGTGGAGGAGCTGGATAGGCTGGATATGTGAGAGTTATTCACATTGACATATACACAATGTATAAATATATACAGTAAATATATAGGTTACTAGTAGCCAAGTCTCCCGAGAATGCTCGGGACTGTGTGTTTCCCTCGGCTGCGGCAGACTCCCCTATAGGGAGTATACCGCGGCCGAGGGGAAATTTACTGTCTTTTCTGAACAAGCGCTCGGTAATCCTGAATGTTCGGCAGCCGCGCGCTTGTTAGGAAAAGCACCCACACACAGTGCCGATAAAGCCCCCAAACTGTCGATATCGGGGCTTTAACGGTACTGTGTGTACCTAGCTTAAGAAAAGAGTTGCATAGAGTTAAGGGAACAACTTTATAGAACTTATGTAAGGCACCACCTTAATTATGTTGTGCAATATTGTGGCCCTTGTCTATAGAAAATATTACAATAAATTGGAAAGGATGAAGAGACAAGCAACTAAGCTGGTAAAGTGAATTGTGAAATTATGTTATAAAGATAGTCTAGCAGTGAAGAGGACTTTGGCTAGAGCATATCATAAACCTTTACAAATATTTTATAGCTGGGATCTTTTCTTACACAGGGTGAACAAAAGACAAGGGGCCACCGTTCACACTTAAGTAAAGGCATTGTCATCTTAAGAAATGCAAAGGGTTGTTCACTGTAAGGGCAGTAATATTGTAGAATGCTTCCTGGGAATTTGTTTGAATTTAGAAGTCAATGGCAGTGCACTACTGATCGCGGGAGTGTGCTGGCATTCACTTTTATTGAAAGGAAAGTGGCACTGGAGGCAATTTGATCCCAGCGTCCCTAGCGTCGCTCCTGTTAACAATATAACTAACTACGTTCTATGTATTTTCAAATGCCCAAAAGAACAGTGGTTGAAATTATAGTCTGATGCTGTATCTAGAACAAGAGTGGAAAAAGAAAGAAGTGTAATAAGTACTGTAAATTTCACAACATGGGTTCCTGTCTATTCATATATAACTGTATAATTCCAAAAATTGTGTAATTGAAATATATATGTATAATTTGTTTGCAGGTTTTTAATTAATTCAATTATACAGGCATCCTCCCTTTAAAGGGTATCTCCACCCTAAACAAAAACTTTTAGTATAATGCAGGGCTCCCATGCCCACATCCAACCGCATTGTCAGATTTGTAAAAAAAAGATTCTGGACTCTACTTACAGTCCCTCGCTCCCACGGCAATCTGATCCGTCTCCCTGCTTGCAAGCAGAGGCCGGATAGGCAGCCACATCTGTGATTGGTTGAGAGGGCGCCGCGGGAACCAAGTGCTGTAAGTAACACAGTAACATAGTAATTGAGGTTGAATAAAGACATACATCTATCAAGTCCAACCTATTTAAATTTTTTTTTTTTTTTAAACCCTACCTAACAGTTGATCCAGAGGAAGGCAAAAAAACAGCTAAAAAGGGGTGGGGGTGGGGGGGAAATTCCTTCCTGACTCCAAACGGCATTCAGAAAGTATCCCTGGTTCAACCAGATCTACAGTATATGTATTAATACCAGTAATTTTAAATATTTTTTAGTTTTAGAAACTTATCCAGGCCATTTTTAAAGCTATTCAATGAACTTGCCATTACCACATCTGCTGGAAAACAGTTCCACAGTTTCACCGTTCTCACTGTAAAGAAACCTTTCCTAACATGAAGATGAAACTTCTTTTCTTCCAACCTTAAAGGATGTCCACGAGTCCTCTGATATGACCTATTCATGAACAATGCACCAGAGAGTTTATTTTATGGCCCATTAATATATTTATATAAAGTGATCATATCCCCACGCAAACGTCGCTTCTCCAATGTAAACAGCCCCAACTTGTCTAATCTGCCTGCCCCTCCACTCCCCTTATTGATTTAGTTGCCCTTCTCTGAACTGCTTCCGTTTCCAAGATGACCCTTTTGTATATGGGATTCCAAAACTGCACCGCATATTCCTAATGATGCTTTACCAGTGCCTTGTAAAGAGGGAGAATAATATTTAGTAATATAAGTAGAATTCAGAATCTTTTTTTTACAAATCTAACAATGTGGTTGGGGGTGGGCAGGGGAGCCCTACACAACAGAAAAGTGTTGTGTAGGAGGGAGGAGGGGAAAGGGCTCCCCTGCACATGCCTCCATCCTCTCAGAGGACAGGCAGTGGGCCTTTTACACAAGAAGACAGCTCCTACTTATCATTTTCCTGGACTTTGGACAAGCACTGCAGGATAACTATTTGGAGCAGAGATGTAAGCTGAGGATTTTTTTAAACTATATAGTGGGGTCAGTAGTGGGTTAAATTTTGGGGGGGTGGACATGCTGTTTAACAGAACTTCTGTGAGTCTCACAGACACTGACATGACCTTTCATT
Source organism: Hymenochirus boettgeri (assembly GCA_019447015.1). Lineage (NCBI taxonomy): Eukaryota > Metazoa > Chordata > Amphibia > Anura > Pipidae > Hymenochirus > Hymenochirus boettgeri. The sequence goes on from CM033472.1 coordinate 63,626,875, forward strand.
TTATTTTCTTGCAAGAAGGTTCCATCTGGTCAATAAGAGGAGGGATATCTGATTTGCAAATTCATAAACCTTGCCAGTAGGCAAGTGGGAGCCAGGGGAGAACAATACCAGTAATACTGGACCACACTTACATCACAAAACCGATACCTGCACAATGGTTACATCATTTGTTGTAGTTTCACGATAATGGCTAGTGTTAATGTGCATTTCTCTATAGACAAATGTCTAATCTATCTAAAAGCCTGTACACACATGCGGTCACAGTGCTCCGACCTGCGATGCACAATGGTGTACCAATGGCCATTTTGTCCGACTATTTCAACCAAGCTAAAATGGCCGTTCGTTCAGGCTGCAAAGATGTCCCAGTGAGCGCCCATACACTTTCCAATAGTCCCCTGAAACAGCCATTCGTACACCTTCCTGCAATGCGGGTCTGGCCCTGCTAACATACATATATAAGTATGTAGCATTAGGACTGTGTAGCCCGTTCATTTTCGCAATAGGCCAAGATAAGAACCGCTGCTTGTAAAATGCGGTCTTTAGACATAGATAGATAGATTAGATGTCTGTTTAATGTCTGCCTAGTGTTTCATGCTACCTTGCCTGATCTGGACTGTAACAGGATTTGCTACTAAAGGACATGACCTGCTGTAACAGGACAGGGCAAGGTGCTGCTTTATACGGTACAAAGTATGTGGTCATTAATTACCCACTGCTACCTCTGTCCCCCATCTTACAGAAATTTGAAATTTTTCCAGCATGCCCAGCCAGGCTCTCGGTCGCTAAACTACCCAAAATCTATTAAGAGTCTAGTGATCAGGCAAGTAGAAAGGATTGTTTCTGATCTAATCTGCCAAAAAAAAATATCCATGTAGAGCCAGCTTTAATTTAGAAATTAAAACAAATGTAGTTTAATACACAAAACAATGCACAGAGTTAACAGAATGGATAATAGCTCATTAACATTAGCTATTCAGCAACACTATAAATAATTACTTTCCAGGACTGTTATGGTAATGTTTTAGACATGCTTAAATCCAACACCCTTCAAACTGTCTCTACAGTTTTCATACTGTAGTTCTCCTCCCTGCACTCTACTCCATGTACTTAGCACTTTGATACAGAATTTTTTTTTTACATTTGCAGGAAAATGTGGGAAGAGGGATTGTGAAAACTTCAGTCTTGTCTATTCTTTTATGTACTGTTTTTATTTAAGTTATATAAGTGTTCATTTATTGTTTAATGAAAGCATTTAAAGATTATTGAAAGAGTTTGAAAATCGGTTTTAAAGATCTCTAAAACCAAAAGCTTCCATGTAACCTCCTTTATCTTTAAGTATAAATTAATGTTTAAATGTAGTCCCTAAAGAGTACAGTCTGCAAATACATTTCTTGCCTGTGAAATTGTTTTCTGCAGATATGAGCAGCTAAAGCAGTAAAATCAGACAACAGATGATGTTTACATTGTTTGTACCAGCTCATGTCACAATGGAACTTGACAGACATACAGAAGTTGATTATATGCAGAGACAGGTTCCCTTCCTTGCCATTCATTGATCTATAAATCATCCAATGACAGGAAAGGTAATTTGTCCTAACAGCTTTCTGCACTAGAATAGTTCTGATTGCAGTTAATCTTCTTTTTCAATATTTCTCATATCTCATGTCAGAAATGGATTTCATTGGTAATAAATGCTGAAACTGAACACAACTGAATATTTATTTATAGAATCACTTAAATTGTGGTCTCTGTGTGCCCTTTATTAAAAAGAGTTCATTCCTACCTTTAAAACAATGTCATGATCATGCTTCTAGCTGCAATTTATGCAAACTTACAGAAGTATAAATGGGGTGTTTCCAGCTAGTACTGTGATTTGTGACATCACCAGCTCCATTACTCTGCCCCCGCTGCCACAGGCAAATGAGCATGCCCAGTTGTATCTTACTGCTATATCTGTCCTTAAATAGCTTCAGAAAAGGCACATCATGAGACTGTCACACACCATTTTTGTCCTGACTGCCTGAGTGTAAAGCTGGGTACACACCATACAATAATTGTGCCAGACAGACCGCAATTTTAGTGTTTTGGTTGGTTGGACACAATTATTGTATGGTTTGTTGCCTTGGCTGCGACCATCTGCTGACCATTCATTCATCCTTGTCGGAAAACCACGCCAAACATGTGGTCCTCTATGGACAGCAGGCTCTGCCACGGCAAACTGTTAGATGCAGCCACTACTGCCATGATCGACATTCATTCCTCTTGACCGACCATTTAGCACTTCCGACCAGTTGGCCAGGAGGAATGTCGATCAATAAGAACCAGAGAAGCTAGAGACATCATTCTTGGCTTGTTTAACATGTACAAGAGGTCTCTTTTAAATCAAGTACACTTGTATGAAGACCACAGTTACACTTTGGGTTCTTCTTTAAGGGCTGGTACACATGAGATGATATTTCAGTCCAATCAAATATTGTCCATAATTTCTGTCACAGATGATTACGTACAACAATTTTTTAGGCAAGTCTGAGTAATTGGGCATGTTAATTAATCACAGTGGATCCAAATGGGCCAAAGTATAGACAGTAACTAATTTCCGACTACTGATTAGTTTGTTAATTGGTCAGTCTGTCAACAAAAATATTATGTTCTGGTCAACCTGTGTGTACCAGGCCTTATAATAAGTGCCCCAATTTGCCTAGAATGACACACGATTGAAAATACCTACTAATCTAAGCTGTTTGTGCTGCTTCCAATTCTTGCCAGTGGAAAGCAACCTGCAACCTACTAAAACTGTGGCATGCAAACTGTGACATCTGCTCTCATCTTTAGAGTAAATGTGTTAAATAAACATAACACCACCAAGACTCTCTCTACTGGAGTTTTAAATACAACTTGTGAAGGTATATATACATTTTAAATAAACATAATGCTTTCAGGAAATGCTACAAACTTTTTTGGGGCAGATTTATGTAATATTATGATTAAAACACATTTGTAAGCACTGAAAATGTAAACCTGCACCTCTATAATGGAATAAATTCAATGCAAACTCTTAAATCTATTTCATCAATACTGGTTCTCGGCAATGGTTTGATAAAGTTTCTTATAAATGTAGTAAATATTTTGCATACAAATTGCTGTCACTGTAAAAGCAGAATCCTTTTCTTATGTTAACCATATTTTTGACATATATTGGCACCCTTTAACAAGATCAGCTCTGCATACAAACAGCATCCTAAACTAATAACACTTCTTCCTCGCACGCAGGGTGGGGGCCACTGTACGTTATGTGAGCGCGTAGGATGCTGTGCTTCTTCTGGTGAGTGAATTACCCCTGGCCCTCCTGTAAATGCCCCCACTTCTAGCTTTCCCCTTTGCACAGTCACTTTCTGCATGCTGTTTATAAGTTTCTTCCTTGCACAAATCTTACCCTAAACTAAGATTTGCACTTTATGTCTGTCATATGTACCATGTAACACCTCTGTAATTTACCCTTTACTTTGTATTACTACCAGATTTCCCTGCATTCCCTCTAACTGTCAAAATACCTGTCATACCCTTTGGTGCCATTAAATAATAACTCTGCTTTTGTTTCTTCCTCTTCTTTCTTCTGAACATCTTAACTCATACTTGTTTCATAATCCTTGGACTGACACTTTTAATTTCATTCTATTACCACTTCCCTTTTTTCATTCTTCCCAATTGACTCACTTGGCTCAATGCTACATTCTCAGTATGATTTACACACTCGTCACTTTCTGAATTCCACCTGTTCAATACCTTGAACCCAGAAGACAGAGAAAAGAAAACGAAAAGAAAGGCGGAGATACTTGCTGAAGGACAAAGTAATTGTGGGGAGTTATATCCTCCATGCTCCCTACTAGCAGTTTCCTTTTCTTCTTTTCCTTAGTCCCCTCTCTCTGTTTATTTATTCCTTTTCCCCATTTCCTACCCTGTTTTTAGATTGCTGCTGGCTTACAGCTTTTATTTGTCTGTTTGAAGTCTGTGACTTTATTTCTTTAGAGATTTGTGAAGTTTTCTGTCAATAAAGAATAAATATATATTCTCTAGTTTTGATGAGTGCTTGTCTGAATGTGTGGGGATCAACATGTGGATATCTGGATTAGAAGCATTTAGAAGAAACTGTATGCATTTGTTTCTTTAAGGCCTCATTTGGAATCCTGTGTACAAAACGGGCATCTTGGAAATGGAAAGGGTTCAGAGAAGGGCAACTAAATTAATAAGGGGATTGGGGGAGCTTAAATATGGAGAAAGATTGGATAAGTTACAATTATGTAACAGTAAAAGTAAAGTACATTATTAGGTTATAAATACATCGGGCCATACAATAAACTATCTAGGGCATTGTTCACCAATAGAGCATGTCAGAGGACACGTTAACATCCCTTAAGACTTAAATAAAAAAGGTTTAGGCTTCAAGTTCGAAAAGGGTTTTTTTTCACTGTGAGAACGGTAAAGCTATGGAACTGTCTTCCAGTGGACATTGTTATGGCAGGTTCATTGGTCAGTTTCAAAAGAAAGCTGGATGAATTTCAGGAAGGAATTTTTTCCCCCTTCATGCTTTTTTTTTTTTTTGCCTTCGTTTGGACCAACAGCTAGGCAGGAAATGTGGGTATTGCTGAGTAGGTTGGACTGGATGGACATATGTCTTTATTCAACCTCAAATACCATAATATACCATAATATAATGTGTCTCTCGCTAGTGTGGCAAAATGTCAAATTATTATAAGGCTGCTAGTCCACAGGCCATGTAGTAGGAGCCATTGTGGCGGGGGGCACTAAATAGGATGCAAACCACCAGGTTATTCAGAAAGATGCGTTAGGTTGCAGTTCCTGGCAATGTGGGACAGGTCAGTGGCATTTTTGATTATGGGGAATAGCAAGTTAAATGGCTATATGCAACTTTTTTGTACCACAATTCTAAGGACCCACAAATGGGGGCATCTTATATATACCACTCTGTGTGGGTTGGGCATGGTATAGTATAGTATAGTAGTATAGTATTTTGAGGTTGAATAAAGGCATACGTCCATCCAGTCCAACCCAACTAGCAATATCCTCATTTCCAGTGTAATTGTTGATCCAAAGGAAGGCAAAAAAACTCCACCAAATTTATGAAGGGGAAAAATTTCCTTCCTGACTCCAAGTGGCAATCGGAAATTTTCCTGGATCATCTCTGGATGGTGGCATCTTATATTTACAAGTCTGTGTGGGCTGAACATAGGGGGCATCTTATATGCACCAGTCTGTTTAGGCTGGGCATGAGGGCATCTTATATTTACCAGTTTGTTTGGGCTGGGCATAAAGGTATCTTATATTTACCAGTTTGTGTAGGCAGGGGATAATGGCTTCTTATATTTACCAGTCTGTCTGGGCATAAGGACATCTTATATTTACCAGTCTGTGTGGGCTGGGCATGGGGGCATCTTATGTATCAGTCTGTGTGGGCTGGGGATTGGGGCATCTTATATGTAACAGTCTGTGTGGGCTAGGCATTGGGGAATCATATATGTACCAGTCTGTGTAGGTTGGGCATGAGGGCATCTTATTATTAACAAGTCAGTGTGGGCTGCGCTTGAGGGCATCTTTTATTTACCAGTTTGTTTGAGCTGGGCATGAAGGCATCTTATATTTACCAGTTTGTGTAGGCAGGGCATAAGGGCTTCTTAAATTTACAAGTCTGTGTTGGCTGTGCATCTTATATTTAGAAGTGTGCTTGGGAATCTTATATTTACCAGTCTTTGCCAGTTCATTAGCCAGTGTAATGTCAGCCTTCCAGTTCACCAGTCAGTGTTAAGGCAGCCCTCCAAATCACCAGTCTTTGTTTAGTCAGCCCTCCAGTCCACCAGCCAGTGTTAGGTCAGTCCTCCAGTTAACCAGCCAGCTTGAAGTAAGCTCACTACCCCCACCTCCTCAAGCCACACCCACAAGCCACACCTATTTCTGGGGGGTGAATATTGAGACTCACCAAGATACTGGGACGGCTTTAAATATTTGTTTCAGGTGACAAATGTCTAGGAATGCCCCTGCTTAGCGCATTGCAAAGTGCTGTTAACTATTACAGCACTTTTAATGCCAGGCATACTTGGATTTTGCTAAAGCTTTTTATACTGTGCCACATAGGCGACTAATGTATAAACGAAGGACTGTTAGCCCAGAAAAAAACATTTGTACATGGATAGAGAATTGGTTATTGGATCGCAAACAGAGAGAGTGGTGGTCAATGAGGCTACATCTATGTGGGCTAAAGTTCTAAGTGAAGTGCCTCAGGGTTCCGTACTGGGGCCACTTCTTTTTATTCTGTTTATAAATGACTTAGAAGGGGGCATTGAGAGCAAGGTCTCTGTGTTTGCTGATGACACTAAACTATGCAGAACTTTGGAAACTGCAAATGATGTGCAATTGCTGCAAGCTGACCTAGATAGTTTATGAAAATGGGCAGAAGAATGGCAGATGAGATTCAATGTTGATAAATGTAAGGTGATGCATTTGGGGTTTAACAATCCTGGTGCCACTTACACCATAAATAACTCTGTGTTAAAGGGGAAGTTCAGTGCAAATACATGTACTTTTCAGAAAAAAGAGCAGTATTTTGTCATCCCAATGACCTTAATCTGCCAATTCAGCAGTTTGTCTTTGTATAAATAAATGCAACCAAAATACTGACTTCCTGTTTGCAGGACCCCTAGTAGAGACCGTTATGGTCTTGCCCTTGACCCAACTCCTGGGTTGAATCAGTTGCTCAGTAGAGATCTGAGCATTTGTGACCCATCCAACAGCCAATCAGTAAAATTTACTTTTAGGAACATTCCAAGGATGTGGTGCATCCTGGGAAGAAGAAGGACCATTAGAACCTGAAATGTCAGCTCACTAATGTCAACAGCAGGGAACAGCAAAGGGTATGAAATCAACTAAATTTTTAAAATGGAATATGTAGAAAAACTAAGTATGCATTACACAAACTAAAAATTTGACAAATATTGATCATTTCCACTGAACTGTCCCTTTAAGTGAATCTCGACTGGAGAAAGATTTTGGGGTTCTGGTATATAACAGACTTAGCTGTAGCAAACAATGCCAGGCAGCAACGGCTAGAGCTAGCAAGATCTTGTATAAAAGAGGGGAATAGATTCAAGAGAAAAAAAATGATACCCCTGCTTTACAAGGCACTGGTAAGGCCTCATTTGGAATATGCGGTGCAGTTTTGGAATCCCATATACAAAAGGGAAATGGAAATGGAAGCAGTTCAGAGAAGGGCAACTAAAATACTTTACTAATTGTTTACTAATTGGTCATATCAGAGGACTCGTGGACATCCAGGAAGTGGAGTGGCTGTCAGCAGCAGAGAAGAAGCGGTGAGGTCAGGTTCATATGTAACTAGAAAGGGAAAGTTTAAGTATAAACTTTGAATTTGGCTTGAAAGACTGCATTTTGGAAGGGAATTTGTGTTTGTGCTGCAGATTTGAAAACTCAATAATGTCAATGAAGAGGACATTGTTGTTTTTTACTTATCCTTTAAATATGTCACATGCATTAAAGGTAGGTCAGTTGGTGTGTGTGTATTCATATCAGGTTGGGGGATAGAATACTAACGTTTTTGATGATTGGTCAAAATGAGTTTTTTTTTACTTTAGTTACCCTTTACGTATGGCTACCATAGTAATGGATAAGTAGATCAGTAGGTGTGTGTACCCGTGTCGGGTTGAGAGTTAAAAAAAAAACAACTTTTTTGATGATTGGTCAAAATTAGTTTTTTTGACTTTATCTGTTGTATTCAATTAGATCAACTGGACTTGAAATGTAGTTCTTGAAGACGTTTCGCTAGTCATCCGACTGGCTTTCTCAATTCAGAATGACTTGTACAAGAATCTGTGGCAATTATGTACCCTGGAAAATCCCAATTAGCATATCACAGCCAGGTGTTAAGGGTGTGATTAGATAGTGGCTAAGAGGTGTTATAGGAACGCCCAGAGTAAGGTGTCAAAACAGCATTGTACATGGCAGACAGTTGGTGTCGAGAAATTAAGAAGAATTTTCAAAAAACATCGTATCCCTGTCTGCTTTAACCGAACACACACCTGAGGCAGCAATTGGTACATCCAAAGACCCAATACCAAAACACAAGAAAGCGACATCATATATGCGGTGCAGTGCATTGAATGTCTCTGATTTGTATGTGGGGAGACCAAACAGCAACTGCATCAACGTATGGCCCAGCACAGAAAGCCAATTCCTCAGGTCAGGACTCAGCCGTGTATCTGCATCTTAAGGATAAAGGACATACCTTTGAAGATTGTAATGTTAACATACTGGCGAAGGAACGTGACTGGTTCAAGAGAGGTGTTAAGGAGGCCATTTATGTGAAATAAGAAACCAAGCCTAATAAGTGGGTGGGGGGGTTCGACACCAACTGTCTGCCATGAACAATGCTGTTTTAACACCTTACTCTGGGCGTTCCTATAACACCTCTTAGCCACTATCTAATCACACCCTTAACACCTGGCTGTGATATGCTAATTGGGATTTTCCAGGGTACATAATTGCCACAGATTCTTGTACAAGTCATTCTGATTGAGAAAGCCAGTCGGATGACTAGCGAAACGTCTTCAAGAACTACATTTCACGTCCAGTTGATCTATTGAATACAACAGATATACCATGACCTGGATGAATGAGAACCTTCACAAGCATATTTTTTTTACTTTAGTTACCCTTTAAGTATGGGCTGCAACAGTAATGGAGGGGTAGGTCAGTAGCTGTGTATCCCTGTACACGTTGGGGGTTAAAAAAACAAAGTTTTTTTTTATTGATCAAAATTTGCTTTTTTGACTTTAGTTACCCTTTAAAGTATGGCTTCCACAGTGATGGATAAGTGGATCTAGGTGTGTGTACCTGGGTCTGGTTGAGTTGTAGCTTTTTTTGTGTTTACAACCATAAACTATTTTTTATTGAGGATAAATCTAAATTAGTTTTTTTGACTTTAGTTACCATTTAAATATGCTGCCACCGTAATGGATAAGTAGATCAGTAGGTGCGTTGTACCTGGGTCTGTTGAGGGGGTATGTCTTTTTTGTGTTTTCAACCATAAAAATCTTTTTTGAGGATAAATCTAAATTAGTTTTTTTGACTTTAGTTACCATTTAAATATGGCTGCACACCGTAATGGATACGTAGATCAGTAGGTGCGTGTACCTGGGTCTGGTTGAGGGTATGTCTTTTTTGTGTTTATAACCATAAAACTATCTTTTATTGAGGATAAATCTAAATTAGTTTTTTTGACTTTAGTTACCCTTTAAATATGGCTTCCATGGGAATGGAAAGGTAGGTCAGTAGGTGGGTGTACCTGGGTCTGTGTGGGGTTTGGGGGTATCACCATTTGTATTTATGACCATGAAAAAAAACTGTTTTGAAATAGCCACATTTGAGGATTGTCTATGGAAAAAATGTCCGGAAATTCGCAGATATGCCATAACGCTTCTACGGATTCCTTAACTAGAAGAATGCACACTTCTCCTATATGCCCCGCACGTCTTTACCGAATTTCATGTCTCTAGCTCAAAACTGTGGGAGGAGATACGGTCCAAAAAGTGGAGAATAAAACGGAAGAAAAAAAAGAAATAGAAAGAACAGTAATTTGGCTTTTTCAAGCCAAATAATGAGGGACTAAATTGGTGCATGTTTTAACGAATACATAAGTGGCACATGCAATCGACCACAGTACAAACAGTGGGAGCTGCTGTGGTTATTTGAACTGAAACTCGGGTGACCTGTCACATGCAATGGCCACCATATATAACAACCCACTAATTAAAATAAGCACATAAAGTGCCACCTCACTGGAGTGACTGTTTCAATGTCAATTCAAATTAGTTTTAATGCAGTTTCCACACAGGGAGATACAACTTTAAAGATTGGTTACACTCACTTCTCATTTGGATGAACAACTGAGTACGCTTGTCACCCCTGAAAAAGTGAAGAAGAGATTTACACTCATAATGTAAATGATATGTTTGCTAACAAAAAATGATAGAGTTGTTTATATTGGATCAGCTTTGCTACACTTATCCCCTGCCCCCAGGGGACCAATCCTTTAAACAAGCAGGGTTATTCATAAAAGTTCTTATCGTTTAAAATGGTGCTAATTTTGCCCAACCAATCAGATATTAGCTTTCACATGTTAAATAAGATCTATTGGTTGGGGCAAAATTAGCACCATTTTAAACTATAAGGTACTATAATAAATATTATAAAATAGTAATAAAATACTAATAAAGTTGATAACCTTTTTTACTGGGGAAACAGCTATAATTTAGGGAGTCTTATACACATGCATACCCATTGAATATGAGGTTGGATGAATTTTTCAGGTCCACTTTAGGAACATGACTCTAATATAAAATAATTTTTTTTGGACACTATAAATTAACTTATTACTTTATTGTGATAATTGAACTTTGATTAATTGTTGTTATTGATGGTATTAGACCTCTATTAATATTTTTTATGAATGATTAAAGGAGAACTAAACCCAATTTTGTATACTCCAGATCTGAAAACAAACCCCCTAAAAAACCAATAAACTATAAAATGCCACTTTAGTAAACTCTGTTAAAGCAAATCAAAGCCTGTTAAGAACTGGATGAAGTAACTGTGTGTATGTGCAGTGTTAGACCACACCCCCTGACCTCAGTCACATGCTTCCTTGCTTTATCTGTCCTGTAAAAGGATTGGCTAGAGATTATTAATGGGTGTGACCAACTGTAAACAGTTTGTGCCATAGCTAAGGACTGACCATGAGCAGAACATTGGTCGTTGACCAAACTGTGTGATATTAGAATGCTGAGAAGTAAAGCACAAATCATATTTATTTAGGTAAATTTCCCAGTGCCCGTATCAAAATGAAAGGTAAGACACAGATTACTGGTTTTATATCAAGGTGTTCTGCATTCTGGTTAAGTGTTGTTCTGTGGCTTTAGTTGCCCTTTAAGCTGGCCAGCCTGTGAATATTTACCATATATATGATATACATGTTTTTATTCTAATTGATTAATTGATTTAGTAAAGAAAATAACTTTATTAAATTTTATTGCACACACTTTGGGGCATATTTATAAACAATCGCAATTTTCACCATTTCGCTATCTTAGGACATCGGAATGGCAAAGATCATTATTTTCACTATATTTATAAAGCTGATCATTTTTGCTAAGAAGTATTGCCATGATGTGCGAGGTAGTATTGGTGATGTGCGCCTGTGACATTGCCGTATTCATTGCATTAAAGGGCATGTCCACCCCCCAAACGGAAATTTGTCTGTGCAGCGCATAGCTTACCATTGGCTAGCAGTAATTCTACAACTTTGTTAAATCAAACTTAAAGTCCTCCAATATATAAGGAGCACCAGCACATAAATGTTTCCTTTTGCCAGACATATGTCCTCAAGAAACGTATTGGGAGGTAAGAATTACTAATCCACCACCCTGCTCTTTTCATTTTAACTGTGTTTTTTGTTTTTTTAACTTTATTATAAACACTATGGGGGTTATTCAATAAAAGTCCTTCTCGTTTAAAATGGTGATAATTTTGCCCCAACCAATGAGATGTTATCTTTCAAATGTTAAATAAGATCGATTGGTTGGGGCAAAGTAAGCACCATTTTAAAAGATAAGCACTTTTATTGAATAACCCTGTAATATATATAAACCTCCTTAAAAAAATACTTGGTGTCAAACAACTTCTGCTGAGGGGTTTAGGTATTTTCACTTACATATTAGTTAATGATAGAAATGCAAGGCAATTATAGTGTTAAGTTCAGTAGCCATTTATTGCCGTATGTATGGGTATAAATATAGTGTATTCTTCTTGTGCTGTTCTGGAGGTGTATTGCTGTTTCTGTAATTTAGTAGAACATATAACTGAATCCACTTCTGTAAAAGCTGCCAGTAAGATAAGGATGTGGTACTGCTACAGCCTTTGCTGATATAGCAGCTGTGCGTAATAGAGCAGCTGGTGTCCCTCACTTTATATTCTTGCTTGTGGGGAGTCACAAATGACAGATACACATAAGCAGTGACACTGATCTTATCCTAAAGGCATAGTCTCACACGCTTCCCTTCATATATGTTTTAGCCATGTCATTTCTCTTTCTCCTTCTCCTACATCCTTATTTCCTTAATCTTTATCTGACCCCTCCTTTCTCTATTTCCCCCTATTATTATTCACACTTTGCTTTGTGGGGGCGAAAATGGCCTAAAATGAACATAATTACAGAACACACCAGGGAGAGAATGAAAAGAAGAGTAGGAGGAAAATAGAAATTGAAGGGGGAAGGGAATGTGAGAAAAAAGAGACCACAAGGAGGAATTGGTTAAGAAAATACAAGAGTCCTAATCTAAGAAACTAGAAACAGGTAGAATTGAAATAGAACACACACACACACACACACACAACTGTGTATACTGTATACAATTACATATCCATATAAAGAAATGTGATTCCTTGAAAGTATATTGCCAATAAAAAGGTATACATTTTTTATGAATATGAGTATTCTATATAATACTATTAAAGAACAATTAAAAATAATTTTAAAAAAGGGTAATGTTTGTCATTGCTTTTGTATACAAAACAATGATAATTTTTCTGTTTATACAAAAAAATTAATTAATTTTGATAATTAAACTGCATATTTCCACTTGCAAACCTACCCTATATTTATTGCAGTATGATAAATAGGTAATTATGTCATATAGATGAACATTAGTCAGTTTTACCACTTCCTTGTAGTTAGATACCACATGACAAAGCCCTTTGTGTGGTTGGCCACAAATTGGTTCTGATGTTGATAAAAGGTGCAAACAGTTGCATGTGCTATAAATTTGCACCAAGCAATTAGATGTTAGCTTTATACTGGGTTTCTGCAGTTATAAAAACTGATTATTTTCTGCAGATAAATAGCCCAGCAAATTTTTTGCACCTCTTATTACATCAGCCCCAATACTATTGTTGTCAAATTTAATCTTGACAATATGTACTAATGCTGAGTACTGTATATGTTATTACTTATGTATCCCTAGACAATTGGTAAAATGGTTCCCAAGGGACTGGATTTGAAGCGGCACTAACTTATGGTTCTAGGTTTCCTTTATTTTAATAATTTCACACAGTGATCTACAACAGAAGAGACACCTGTAATATGTAGAATATGAATACAGAAAGACATAATGATTTTGTGGTAGGTTGTGTGCGTGAGATAAAAGATTAGATTGTAAACTATTTGGGGTGGGCTTGATATGAATGATTAGATAATTGTAAAGAGCTGTGGTTGAGAAGCGCCACATAAGAAATAAATAACTTCAAAGAAAATAAGGACAGCGTGGCATGATGTCGTCACACGCGCATTGACGTCATCCGTGTGCACACTGACGTCACGTGAGGTCGAAAACACGTTGTGCCACCAGAACATACATTTAGAGCCCAAGGAAGCCAGATGAGCCAGAGATCTTGTCAAGGAGAGCCACAGATGCCTTATCCAGTATGAGGAAACCAGCAAGTTTGAAGCAATTTAGGTAAGCTCTGGGCGGGGGAATAGATGAAAAATGTTTTAGCCAACTTAACTTTTAACCACAGCTTGCCACTAATTTTTTTTTAGGGTATGATATCCTTAAAAAGTAGAAATGACATGGCAATATATATTAGAAAATGAATACATAATATAGAGAAGGTTAAAAGCTCAGTCAGTAAGGAAGCATATAAACGACAAGTTAGTATTGAGGCCTTTGGATTAACTGCCTGAAGCGTGTATATCCATTACACTCCCTGCGTAATAGGAGGGTTTCTCTATTTCCCTTTCTTTTTAGTTTGGGTACATGCTCAATGACAGTACCTCGTAGCTCACTCACCGGGTGTTTGAATTCCAGAAAGTGGTGGCAACACATTCAACATTAACATTTGAAAGCTACATTTGATTGGTTGGGGCAAAATAAGCACCATTTTTAATGATAAGAACTTTAATGAATCTCCCTAATTGTGTCTTGCAGAGGATCAGCGACCCACCACTCGCACAATATGTGGATTTGGATATACCCATTGTAAAAGGCTCCTTTCTTTTATTGCGGACACTTATAATTTTTTATAAAAAATATAAAAATTAAACCTTGGCAAAGTAACTGGCTTATGGACACACTAAATGTAAGTCTTTGTTACCAATATCCACATGAGAAGGAATTGCACACAGTTGAGCACTTTTAATAAGCTCGGTGCATGATGGTTCCTTAACAGAATTCCTGGTACAGTTCCTACTATTATTTTATTTAAGCTACATAAATACTTTCTTCATATAATGACACGGTCATGGGAAGTTGGTGGCACCATTGTATTCCAACCTGTTTATGGGGCTTATTGAAGAGAAATATAATAATCCCTCTGTTCAATTTAAGAAACATGTTAATTATTCTTGCGCTATATTGATGACGTGTTATTTGTTTGGGATGGGACAGAAAAATCATTCTGCGAATTTGTGATATGGCTCAACACTTATCGTACATAATTGAGTATAAACCATTTTTTTTACCTTTAAAATAATCTTGAAAGTCTCTCCTCAGTTATACTCAGGTCTGTGCTGATCTGGATGCTGCTGGACAAAATCACATAGCCCTGGAAAAACAAAAGCTGTACCCTGTAACACAGAGAATCCTCTTGATTTCAGTGGGTTAGGCAATTGTTGTCCTACTCACTCAGATCAGCCCAACTGCAAGGCAAATGAAAAAGTGTTCAGGTTGCACAGAAAGTTAAGCAGGGCACATCGTGTGTATGGGGCTGTGTATGGGATTTTCTAGGGGCTGTGTATGGGATTTTTATATGGGATGTGTATGGGACTTTCTATGGGGCTGTGTATGGGACTTTCTATGGATTTTTTTAGAAATGTCATTAGCTTTTTAGATGTTGAGATTCAAGCCAATGGTAATGAGGTCCATACATCCATTTACACCAAGCCAACAACAGGAACACGCTGCTCCATAATGAAGTTTCCATCCCCTGTCAGGAAGACTGGGTGTGAAGAAAGGCCACCCTTGCTTTCCTGAGCCTGGAAGCATGCTGATAGTGGTTACAGGTGGCCCAGGACTCAGCAGTGTAAGAGTACCAGGGAAACTGGCAGACAACACTACACGAAGAAATATGTTTAGCTAGATGGATAGCGAGACCAAACAACTTGAAGTAGAATATGGAGTGTAGTAACAGGAGACCAGAACAGCTTGGTAACACAATATTAAGTATGGCAACAGGAGAACAAGAACAGCTTGGTTACACAGTATGGAGTTTGGTGACAGGAGACCAAGCAGCTTGGTAACACAGTATAGAGTATGGCAACAGGAGCCAGGAACAGCTTGGTACCACAGGTGGGAGTATGGCAACAGGAGACCAGGAACAGCTTGGCAAACACAGTAGGGAATATGGCAACAGAAGACCAGGAACACTTGGCAAACACAGTAGGGGATATGGCAACAGGAGACCAGACAACAACTTGACAAACAGTATGAAGTTGTGGCAACAGGAGACCAGGAACAATGGAGAAAGGCACAGGAGCAGAGGGAAAAGCAAATACTAACAAAGAACAAGCCTAGAGCTAAATAACAATGAGCACTACCCTGGGGAGCGACCAGCAGATTTAGCAGCCCTTCCAGGTATGATGTCAAGCGCATGTCATTATCATGCGACAGCTATCTGGATTTCTACCATTAGAGGAAACAGCCGACCGTTCAGAGCCCACAGAACTCCTCCAGGTCCGCCTCCCATTGGCTGAGGAGGCCGATGGGAGAGGGATCTAGCGCACGGACCTGACCCCCCCTAACTGAAAAGAGGGCTCCCCAATTCACAGTTGTAAGGGTTGAGAGAAATATGTAATGTCCAGAGGATAAAAAGAAAAAATTATGGAGATGGTGCAGAAGATTTGTGACAGGGGCGATAGTCGTGATCTGTCATCGATACCTGTAACAGACATACTGAAACACATACGTCTGATACATACATGCTTGAGGTACCATTTGTTCAGGAGTACTCTATAGGCTCAGAGATTATATGAAAAAAATTAACAGGTTCTGGGACCTTATTAATATTGATAAGACAAAAAAGTGTGTACAAAAGAGGCAGTCACTTACGCACCCAGCTGTTACAAGCTGACTCAGTAGAAAAATATTGTAAAGAAAAAATTGAGTTTTCTCAAAAGACAGGGTGCTATACAGGTGCCCCTACCATGAAGCAAATTGAAACATTTGCTCAGGCGCACCCCTGAAGACACTTAAAAGGCGGCAGTTGAAAAAACTTCTTTCCTGCAATACTGCATTTCAGCACCAGTCCACCAATCAGTGTTAAGTCAGCCCTTCAGTCCACCAATCAGTCAGCCCTCCAATCCACCAGCCAGTGTTGTCAGCCCCACCCAACCCACTTCTACAAGCCCGCCCCATGTGCCCTGATGAAGCCATCCAACTTCACGTGCCGCCACCCATCTACCGATAGGCAGAATTTAAAGTTTTTTCAGGTGTCAAAAACCCTAGGAACACCCCTGCTATAAATGTTTAATTGCAATGTATGCAATTCCGCTATCAGGGATTGATTATAAGATTAAGGCCTCTTTACCTGCCTTACTGACTACTTGTGCTACATCCTAAAATGCCCCTGTTCACTTATTTATGTAGACATGACGCGACGCAACAGTTCAAAACACGGTTTCAGAAACACAGAAGCACGCTTAATTTGCGCAGGGACTTTTAAAAACTGAGGACCTAAAGATAATGGAACAACAGTACAAAAAACACCCCCTATTGCAAAACACCGGTGTGTGACTACGAGATACAGTCATAGTCATGCACCCAAACCAAAAAGGTGAATAGGTTACACAGTAGTTACTTGACAGCTCTTGCAAAAGGGCGACAAGTAATTTCCACTGAACACTGGTAACTGTATCTTGCCTGTAAAACACCAGAAGCCTGTAGCGCATTGGATGTTTTCAAATCTATACTCCCAGCATTCCCCTGCAAGCAATTTCCAACAGCAGGGGTTAGCTAGAAAATTCTGGAGTTAAGCATTCATAAAAAAAAGGAGTATTGTGATACTTTTTCAAAGGACTAAAGCTGGGTAAACACACTACAGATTTTTTAAAGATGACAGACACGATCTGCATAGTTACATAGTTACATAGTAATTAAGGTTGAATAAAGACATACGTCCTCAAGTCCAACCTATTCACTTTTTTTTTTTTTTTTTTTAACCCTACCTAACAGTTGATCCAGAAAGGCAAAAAACCCCAGCTAAAAGGGGGGAAAAATTCCTTCCGGACTCCAAACGGCAATCGGAAGTATCCCTGGATCAACCAGATCTATATGCATTAATACCAGTAATTCTCAATATTTTTTAGTTTTAGAAACTTATCCAGGCCTTTTTAAAGTTATTCAATGAACTTGCCATTACCACATCTGCTGGAAGACAGTTCCACAGTTTCACCGTTCTCACTGTAAAGAAACCTTTCCTAACCTGAAGATGAAACTTCTTTTCTTCCTCTGATATACCTATTAGTGAACAATGCACCAGAGAGTTCATTGTATGGGCCATTAATATATTTGTATAAGTTTACATGTCCCCACGCAACCGCCGCTTCTCCAATGTAAACACCCTAACTTGTCTAATCTGCCTGCATATTCAAGCCCTCCATTCCCCTTATTATTAGTTGCCCTTCTCTGAACTGCCTCAATTGCCAAGATGTCCCTTTTGTATATGGGATTCCAAAACTGCACCGCATATTCCAAATGAGGCCTACCGTGCCTGGTAAAGAGGGAGAATAATATTTTTCTCTCTTGAATCTATTCCCCTTTTTATACAAGACAATATCTTGCTAGCTCTAGCTGTTGCTACCTGGCATGTTTTGCTACAGCTAGTCTGTTATTCTACCAAAACCCCCAAATCTTTTTCCATTACAGATGAACTTAACACAGAGTTATTTATGGTGTAGATGGCACAGGGATTATTAAATCCCAATGCTCCACCTACTTATCTACTTGAATCTCATCTGCCATTCTGCTGCCCATTTTGATAATCTATCTAGGTCTGCTTGCAGCACTTGCACTCATTGGAAGTTTCCAAAGCTCTGCATAATTTAGTGTCATCAGCAAACACAAACCTTGCCTCTCAATGCCCCCTTCTAAGTCATTTATAAACAGATTAAACAGAAGCGGCCCCAGTACAGAACCCTGAGGCACTCCGCTTAGAACTTTACCCACATAGATGTAGCTCCATTAACCACCACTCTCTGTTTGCGGTCCAATAACCAGTTCTCTATCCATGAACAAATGTTTTCTTCAAGGCCAACAGTCCTCAGTTTTATACATAGTCGCCTATTGCACAGGATCAAAGCTTTTGCAAAATCCAAATATACCACATCCACTGCTGTGCCTGAGTCCAACTTCTTACTCATTTAAATTTGTCTGGCATGATCTATTTCTCATAAATCCATGCTGACTACTACTAATAAGATGATCTCTGGAGACAAAGTCAAGGATATGATCCCTTAACAAAGTTTCCATCACCTTCCCTACCACTGATGTTAGGCTACAGGTCTAAGTTACCAGGCTGTGAACGACTACCTGTTTTTAATATTGGTATTACATTGGCTTTTTTCCAATCCAGCGGCACGTCCCAGACAAAGCGAATCTGAAAATATGAGAACAGTGGTCTAGCTAGAACTGAACTAAGCTCTTTTAAAATCCTAGGATGCAATCCATCTGGTCCTGGCGCTTTATTGATATAACTTTGTCTAATTGTTTCTGTCCATTCCTCTGTTATCCATTGTGAAAACTCTTCATTTCTTCCCGCATATTGCTCAATCCCTACAGTAAGGACAAGGATTCTCAACAGTAAAAACCGATGTAAAAAAACGGTTTAGCAGATTTGCCTTTTCGTCATCCTCTACAACCACCTCAGCTCCATTATTAATGGTCCCACATTCTCAGTCCTCATCTTTTTACCATTTATATACTTAAAAAACATTTTGGGGTTGGACTTGCTTTGTTCGGCAATTACAGCTTTTGTACTCCCTGTAAGCCTGTTCTGTGCCTTCTGTTTTCAAAATTTTAAAAGCCCTTTTCTTTTTTTTCATTTCCCTTTTTACCTGAGCATTGAGCCATGCAGGACTGGACCTAATTTTTTTACACTTGTTACCTAAAGGTACCGATTTGGAAATGTACCGTTATTACTCGAGTTAAACGAGTTTTTCAGGCTGAAAAGCAACCTGAAAACTCGGACTCGGTTTATACTTGAGTCAACCGCTTACCTGGCATTCCGGCCGCCGCGCAATCTTTTCTGCACTGGCGCGCCGGCCTACGTCACTGCCCGGCGCCAAGCCCGGCGCCGGGCAGTGACGTCAGCCGCGCGCCGGTACAGGAATGGGCGGGCGGCTGCCGGAATGCCGATACCGTACCTGCAAGGAAGCCCTTGGATGGAGAAGAGCCCACAGGAGAAGAGTCGTCCAGGAGAGAGTCCACAGGAGAAGAGAAAGGCACAGGAAAGAGTCCAGGAGAAGAGTCCACAGGGAGAAGAGTCCACAGGGAGAAGAGTCCAGGAGAAGAGTCCCAGGGAGAAGAGTCCACAGGGAGAAGAGTCCACAGGGAGAAGAGTCCACAGGAGTCCACAGGGAGAAGAGTCCACAGGGAGAAGAGCCCCAGGTACAAACTGAACTGAGGGGAGGGGGGGCATTCAAGATGTTTGGGAACTACAACTCCCAGCATGCTTTATTAGCTGGAGTTGTAGTTTCCAAACATCTTGAATGCCAATGAGGGTGGAATTCAAGATGTTTGGAAACTACAACTCCCTAATAAGCATGCTGGGAGTTGTAGTTTCCAAACATCTTGAATGCCACCCTCACTGGCATTCAAGATGTTTAAACTACAACTCCCAGCATGCTTTATTACTGGGAGTTTGTAGTTTCCAAACATCTTGAATGCCAAGTTTCTACCCTCGGTTTATACTCTGGGTCAATAACTTTATTAGGATTTTTAGCTGAAATTGGGTACCTCGTGTTTATACTCCGGGTCGGTTTATACTCGAGTATTACGGTAATAGTTTTAATATCCCTTTAAAGTGGTCCACATCTGCTCAGTTTCTTTACCTAGAAACAGTTCCCCCCAGTCTATGAGCAGGAGCGTTCCTGCAAGATCCTGTCTGTCATCTTTTAAAGATCTCATACACACGTCCCGAGCGTTCTCCCTATGCACATCATAGGGAGAACCTTGGGACTGTGGGTTTCCCTTCAGCCGCACCAGACTCCTCTATAGGGAGGAATTTTCTGCTACACACACTAGCAGTAAGCCCCGATACCGTGGGATAGAGGCCATACCCTCTTCATCCGGTCAGAGCATTACTGTTTTTAACAAAGTTTTAACAGAAAGTAAAAGCTTTTCCAAAAGATTAATAATTAAATGATTAATTAAAAGCACACAATGTGCCAAGTTAGAGGGTAATAAAATGTGAGGAGAGATAACAATAGTGGAGTGGGGGGGGGGGGGGGTTGGTGGGAAGCAGGCAACCAGATAAGCAAAATGAGACAAGGAAAATTATGAGGTAATAAAATGAGGATAGCTAAGAAGGGGGATAAAAAAACTGATTAGGGGATGTTATAATGTGAAAAGTAAATTATTCATAATGCGAAAGGATACCCATTGTCTTGGTAGCTTTCAGAGAATATGGGTGGGCTTCTGGCTTTCTATCACTGATTTTAAGAGATGTTTTCTACATAATGTTTCTAATTCAGTAAAAGATACAGTAAAAGTTAATTAGGCATTGGTTTTCAAAAGCGGAATCCTATAGTATTACATATAAAATCCTATATATTCTTTTATATAAGGGCCCTATATGTTGTATTTTAACCAAGACCATATCAATACACACATTTTAAGCTGCTAAAGGGTTTCAGCTCTACTATTGCTTACTGCTTTATAGTCCTAATCTAACATAAAGATAACTCCCAGAGACATCCTGGTAATAGAGGAACAGAACACAAAAAAATATCTAACACTATGAATTGCTTGAAATGTTATTTATATATTCCATAATGTATGCTTTAGCTGCACTAATTTTTTGCCATCTTGTGGATAAACATAATACTGCAATGGATGTTATTTCCGTGGGTGTATTAGGCCCTTGCTGCAATTTTGGTAAAGAAGATAACAGATGGCTTCTCATATTTGTGAGAATGCAGAAAGCATATTCGCTCATTAGCTGATTTTATGTATTAAACTCTCAAGTTCCAATTCTAAACAACTGAGATATTACACTTTTCATGTTTTTTCCATTCCGAGAAATTAAGTTTGCTAATTTAGAGGCATTGCAACCCAATAAAGCCTGTTTAACGGCAACATTACGGCTGTGCGTAAAACAATAGGAAAGCTGTGTATTACATATAAAGGAATTTGTCATCATACATGATAAAAAAGCAATACCAGGAAGTAGCTGAAGGAATATCCTTTAATAAATAAGTTACGGTTTATCTGATTGAAATAAGTGAATAAGTGCAAAATAAGTTACTAACTGTACATAAAAGGGGCTATTATAAGCTTTTATACATAAACAAAACACAGTCAGGAGATTTATAAAAGTTCTTCAGGGTTATACAATAAAATTCTTATCGTTTAAAACGGTGCTAATTTTGCCCAACCAATCAGATGTTAGCTTTCAAATGTTAAATAAGATCTGATTGGTTGGGGCAAAATTAGCACCTATTTAAACGATAAGAACTTTTATTGAATCTCCTGCTTATCCTTAAAAATTGTGCTAATTTTGCCCCAACCAATCAGATGTTAGCTTTCAAATGATAAATATTATCTGATCGGATGGGGCAAAATTAGCACAATTTTAACGATAAGAACTTTTATTGATAACCTTGTTACTAAACCAATACAGTGATTGTAACCAAAACCCCACAGGGTCTCATGGTCCACAAATAAAAAAAGAAAGATCCAGCTAACCCTCCACACAACAAGGATTACCACGTCAACTTCCAAACGCCCTTTCCGCTCTGGGTACTAAACAATCTCCTTCACTGGACACTCTGAAGGATCGCTGGCTCCTTAAACTTCACTCTTTTGGTAGTGCTGGCCTCTATGATCTCCGTGCTGACTCTGGGTACCGTGCTGGGGAATTCCATGAAGCTCATAAGCAGTCCTCCCAACTGCTAAGAGTAGAAGAAGTTCTGGCTAAAAAATAATATCTACGTTATATTATCTATGTTATACTTTCATAAGAATGGGAACGGTTACTACCATGTCATTTAACCCTTTGGGAAATACCAGTCATATTCAAAAATTAATCTTTGTTCTAAACGCAACAAACTATTATTAATATTACCACATCTAACATTTGTTTCTCTATCCACATTACCTATCCCATAACTTTACTCCATTAGATGCCATATATGTTCTATTGTACTGTTTGGTATATTTTGTGGATCGTGACGTTTTCTTTTAACAGTGTAGTACTTCTTTGGTTGTTCTCATTTGTTCTTTTACTGTTGTTTTTTTTCCAATATATTTCAGCCCACATGGGCATTTTTGGTTTTGTAGTTTTAAATTTATTGTACTGGATTTTATTACCCCTGGCCTTTCCATAATTTTTTGTTGTAATAACATATTCACACTATTTCACAATCGCATTTATTTAAATGGACACTATCTGAAAAAATGACTTTTCTTCATTTAAACTATAAATAAATACGTGTAAGTAGCACTTCTCTGAGGTGTGTGGTGTTGCTGCATGCCTTCAATCCAGCACATGTTTTGCTCCATTAACCACCCCCACTTCAATCTTACCTGACTTTTTCCCCACAAACCAACTGCAAAATGCACACAGCATACCAACTGTCAAAACTGTCAACCATTCCAGCTACAGCAAATCTGATCACAGAAGAATAGTTTATGACAGCAAGGCACTTGATTGACATCTAAATGTAGATGCTTTGGTACAGTGGTGGTTGTGGAAGAATTATTTCCAGTAATTTAAAATAACCTTTTTTTCAGTATAGATTCCCTTTAAACATCCCCTTTGGATAATACATTAATGGGCCATACAAAAAACTATCTGCATTGTTCACACACAGAAGAAGTCATGTGGACATCCATAAACATCTGGAATAAAAGAAGTTTAGTCTTCAAGTATGGAAGGGGTTTTTCACTGTGAGAACTGTAAAACTATGGAACTGTCTTCCATTGGACGTGGTGATGGTGATAGTTTAAAAAAAAAAAAGCTTGATGATTTTCTAAAATAAAGATGTTACATGTTACTGGAATTGACATATACAGAGTCATAATCAGGAAGGAATCCCCCCCCCATTCATACTGTTTTTTATTTTTTTTTGATGAGTAGGTTGGACTAGATAGACATATACTTTATTCAAACCTCAAATACTATATACTTTACAACAATGTGAGTTTGGGAGCATGAAGAGATTAACTTGCTTAAAAAAAAAGATGCAAAAAAACTCTGCTTTGTTCAGATATGGCATAGAACGCTCACTAATATAGCCAAACCAAAAACTAGTGCATTCAGGATAGAGTGTAACTAAAGATAGGTCATATTTAAAGTTACATAGAATTGGACAATGAATGAAGACTATTTCCTTCTAGTACAACCTTTTTAGCCTACCCCTGAATTCTACCCTCACAGCTGATTTAGAGGCCAAAAGAGAAAAACAAACAAACAAAAAACCCCAACTATGAATAAGGGGGGGGGGGCTTCTGACTCCAAATGGCAATTGGAAATGATCCCTGGATCAACTTAAACTATAAGATCTCACATCAGACCTTTAATCAAACATTCTCTGTTAAAGGGTAACGCCACCCAGAAAACAAAAATTGTATTTTTATTCAGTGGAAGATCGAATCACTAGCTGCTGTCTCTCAATTCAATTTACAAGCTAAGATCTGCCTGTGGTTTACTTACACGATCCTGCACTCTCTGTCTCCCCATGCTGGCAGCACTTTGACCTAGCTCTATTAGATTTCGGGTGGAGTTACCCTTTAATTTCATTGATTTTAAGTAAGGAACGGAGACTTCTGGGTAATTTCCATGTTCCATGTAGCCCTTACAATATGCTTTACCTAAAAAAGTTTTTATAGCATTCCATGAGCTAAATGCAAAACCAGAGAGCCAACCACAGACCGGCTTCGGCTTTATTTGAGCCATCATCAGTGAAGTGTAGCCCTCTGGTTTTGCAGTGTGAACTGCCAATTGACAGACATCACTAATAAATACAATAAGATAGGGAAAGAATTGGCCTCTGGGTAATTTCCATGTTTCCATGGTAGCCATTACAAAATGCTTTACCTATAAAAGGTTTTTACAAGCATTCCACGAACTTGATTTATTTTAAGTTGAATTGGGCAGCTGGGATATCCCCGAGACCACAAAAGTCAGCAGCATAGATACTTTGTAGAAAACATCAGTCACAGCCTGTTGCCATGTTTATAAATGATGGCTTAAGTACCAAGTGACACACAGGCTGTAACATTCTGAGTAGTAGAAATCAGTGTGCATAATAGTGTAATTGTATGGGGGAAGGTCATATTTTGTTTTACAGGAGTATAGTCCAAGATTAGAAAATAAAGCATCTTTATTTGCAGCTTATTTTTACTTTTTATCTTATAGAATACCTTCAGAGGTCCCACACTAATATGCATACACACGTGCAATCGTGGGGGCCACCTGGTCACACAGTGCTGCAACAGCTACGGCACAATCGTGCCGTGTATGGGCGATTTGCCGCCTTCTTCCTCAGCACTGAGTATTCTTTCAGCAGTTTCAGATGTTTGCTGCTAGAGGAATGTTATATGTATGTTTTTTCTGTCGCGACTGGATCTTTGTCATGCCGTTTTGTGACATAACGTGTGTGGTCATGTGATATCATGTGTGAAATCGAGAGGCGCGTTCCTCCGAGGTACAAAACAGTAGCTGGTGGCGATGGGAGAGGTGTGTCAAGAGTTCAACGACCAAGCTTGCAGGGGGGCCAGCAGTTTCATAGCTGCTTTAAACACATGCAAATCTATTCTTAAACATAAAAAAAATTAGTATATGCACAACTCACACACATACACACCCAAACTTATTTACATGCTGCAAACATATTTACACATATTACACCATTCACATACATGCAAACACACTTTACAAAGCATTGGTAGGCTCATTTGGAATATGCAGTTGCCAATTTTGGAATCCTGTGTACAAAAAGGACCATCTTTGAAATGGGAAAGGGTTCAGAAGGGCAACTAAATTAATAAGGGAGCTTGAATATGAAGAGAGACTGGAAAGTTACAATTATGTACCTGGAGAAAAGGCTCATGCAGGGGATATGATTACCGGTATAAATACATAACGGCCATACAAAAACTATCTGGGGCATTGTTGCACCAATATAGCATGTCAGAGGACATGGTGGCACATCCCTTAAGACTTGAAGAAAAAAGGTTTAGGCTTCAGTTCGGAAAGGTTTTTCACTGTGAGAACGGTAAAGCTATGGAACTGTATTCCAGCGGACGTTGTTTGGCAGGTTCATGGTCATTTAAAAAAAAAGCGGATGAGTTTTCTGCAAACAAGGAATGTTGCAAGTTACTGTGTTATTATTATAATAAAGTAGAGTTTATCCAGGGAAAGTTCCGATTGCCACTTGGAGTCAGGAAATAATTTTTTCCCCTTACATAAATTTGGTTGATTTTTTTTTTTTTTTGCCTTCCTCTGGATCAACAGTTAGGCAGGAAATGAGGATATTGCTAGATGGTTGATACTGGAGGACATGATGTCTTTATTCAACCTCAAATCTATAACACTCACATGAGTGTAAACATATTAAAACTTACGCAAATACATACACAAAAATATACACACATTTTCACAAATACTGTATTCATGCGCAGTCATACAGAAATGCACGAATAAAACGTTCTGAGCACAGTTTTACTAGACGTAGCTTTGTTATCCTATATAAAATCGGAAGGACTAGGGTGATAATAGACCTAGTCAACCACCAAAATAATGTAGAAGGGAACACCCCATCCCAGTAAGAACCCCTTCTAAGCACTCACAACACTTGTGCCACTAAGTTCAGAAAACGATCATTAATTGATGCAGAAAAATACTTTTTATTCTCACAAAAAACCTAAAATTCACAAATACTAGTCACAGCATAACATTGTGCCTCTATAAGAGTTTAAAGTGCAACATGTGGCTATCAACAATATACCATTGTGCAACACCGTAGCTCCATTAGTGAACAATGAAACAACAAACACACTGCTTTATGGACAATAAACATAAAACCATCATGCATAGAGGTGGTGACTAACCTAGACCCACTTGAATATGAACACTGTCCAATAGTCCACTGGGCATCCCAGTGCAGTCCCCAGTGCAGCAACTAAAAGGTAAGACATAGGCAGCGGCCAGTGCAAAGGATCCCTATTTGCACTATGTGGGCAGCACGGTGCTCATTGGTGCACTGATGCCTTGCAGCACTGAAGTCCTGGTTCGAATCCACCCCTTGGACACATCTGCAAGGAGTTTGTATGTTCTCCCCGTGCATGGGTTTCTCCAGGCATTCCGGTTTCGCCCACAATCTAAAGAAATGATAGGTTTGTATGTGTCCAATATAGTGCTTAATTTGAAGCTCTTGGTGGTAGGGCCTGATGTTGAATGTAATCCATGTAATTGCAAAGGGCTACGGAAGATGTTATCACTATTAAATCCACAATATTAATAATATCTACGGAGGATACAGACTGACACCTTCCCGGGACTATAAGACAGGGCTCGCCAAGATAGTATATAAAGAATTGGACTTATCTCACCAGACTTGGTATAGAGTGTTATTTACTTGCACCCTCTCTGTCCCTTTACCCGGTATCCAGTTGGCACTAGATCATGGTCTGTTTATAAACTCTGTGGATCCCCACTTCAATCATGACATAAGATCTACCCAATCTATATCATGGGGTTAGAATGTTTTTATAATGTTTGTTATTATGCTTGATGTAATAAAGTACACAATTGAGCAACTATTTCTTTTTTTTTTTTTGAAAACTTTATTTTTATTTCAGTTTCAAGATTAATCACATTTTCATAATAACAATGAAATTGTGAACATAAATGAAATAAATTAGTTGACTCGCAGTCCATTTGGTTGGTGTATAATTATCATATACCTCTCCGTATTCCCAATACGATCATTGTTTACAATCCATATGATATATATATATAATATATATATATATATATATATATATACTTCCTATCTTGATCATAGTATTCTGTTACTGTTTTCCTTTTTTTTTTTTTTAGTTTCGTGTTGATCTCATATTCATATAATAAATAAAATTTAACACATATAATGAAAACCAAAACGAATAGACTTAGTAATTTGACTCGCTGATCCATTTAATTGTTATTTATCACCATATACTCTTTTGATGTTCCTCAGTACCATCATTGTTTATATTCAAACATATATTTCCTTATCTGGTCATACCTGCGCTGTTTTCTATAATTTTTTTTTCGTTTTAAACGCTATTTCTAGTTATTCTTGTTTTCTGTTTATAATGTTTCCCATTTTTATCCCAGGGTCCCCATATTTTATCAAATTTTTTAATTCTGTTTTCTGTTAGAGCTGTTAGATATTCCATGTCTCTAACATCGAGAGTTCTATTTATTAAGATTCTCTGGAGGGTGGTATTGTACTTTTCCCTCCCCTGATATTCACAGCGAGCCGCTGTTTGTAATGTGTAGCATTAGCTTTTGAGCGGTGTAGGTTAGACCTGTTGGGGGGGCTGAAAGTAAATAGGTTAGGGGGTTTAATTGGATAAATTTCCTTAGTATTTTTTGTATTATATGCTGGGACTACCTCCAGTAAGGTTGATAAGAGGCTATTCCCAAAAATATGTATTAAGGATCCTGTCGGGCCATTACATCTCCAACAGCATGGGGGCGTGGTTAGGGAACAATTTATTCAATAGTTGTGGTGTATATTACCCGTAAAATTATCTTATATAAATTCTCCTTATAAAGGGTACAGAGAGAGGATTTCTTGGCAGTTCCCATATATCTGCCCATGTTGATTCCGGTATTGGGAGAGCCTATGTCCTGTTCCCATGATAGCATATATTTATGGGACTCGGGCTACAATGGAGAATTCCTGTCAGGCAGTTGTAGATTGAGGAAATTAAGCCTTTTTGATTGGGTCCGTTGATAGAATTTTTTCTAGTCTACGAAGAGGCACAACATGGGCCGGTCTAGGCTATCTAACTGTATAATCCAAACATTGTGTATATGAAAATATATAGTATTAATTTGTTTGCAGGTTTTAATTAATTCATTCAGACAGGCATCCCCCTTTAAAGGGTATCTCCACCCTAAACAAAAACTTTAGTATAATGCAGGGCTCCCATGCCCCATCCACCACGCATTGTCAGATTGTAAAAAACAGATTCGGACTCTACTACAGTCCCTCGCTCCCACGGCAATCGATCCTCTCCCCCTGCTGCAAGCAGAGCGATAGGCAGCCACATCTGTGATTGGTTGAGAGGGCCCGCGGAACCAAGTGCTGTAAGTAACCACAGTATAGTAATTGAGGTTGAATAAAGACATACATCTATCAAGTCCAACCTATTTAAATTTTTTTTTTTTTTAAACCCTACCTAACAGTTGATCCGAGGAAGGCAAAAACAGCTAAAAAGGGGTGGGGGTGGGGGGGAAATTCCTTCCTACTCCAAACGCCTTCAAAAGTATCCGGTTTCAACCAGATCTACAGTATGATTAACCAGTAATTTAAATATTTTTTAGTTTAGAAACTTATCCAGGCCATTTTTAAAGCTATTCACATGACTTGCCATTACCACATCTGCTGGAAAACAGTTCCACCAGTTTTCACCGTTCCACTGTAAGAAACCTTTCCTAACATGAAGATGAAACTTCTTTTCTTCCAACCTAAGGATGTCCACGAGTCCTCTGATTGACCTATTCATGACCAATGCACAGAGAGTTTATTTATGGCCCATTAATATATTTTATAAAGTGATCATATCCCCCCGCAAACGTCGCTTCTCTCCAATGAACAGCCCCAACTTGTCTAATCTGCCTGCCCCTCCACTCCCCTTATTGATTTAGTTGCCCTTCTCTGAACTGCTTCCGTTTCCAAGATGACCCTTTTGTATATGGGATTCCAAAACTGCACCGCATATTCCTAATGATGCTTTACCAGTGCCTTGTAAAGAGGAATAATATTTAGTAATAGTAGAATTCAGAATCTTTTTTTTAACAAATCTACCAATGTGGTTGGGTTGGGCAGGGGAGCCCTACACAACAGAAAAGTGTTGTGTAGGAGGGAGGAGGGGAAAGGCTCCCCTGCACTTGCCTCCATCCTCTCAAGGACAGCAGTGGGCCTTTTTACACAAAGACAGCTCCTACTTATCTTTTCCTGGACTTTGCCAAGCACTGCAGGATAACTATTTGGAGCAGATGTAAGCTGAGGATTTTTTTAAACTATATAGTGGGGTCATAGTGGGTTAAATTTTGGGGGGTGACATGCTGTTTAAACAGAACTTCTGTGAGTCTCACAGACACTGACGACCTTTCATTTTATTTTCTTCAAGAAGGTTCCATCTGTCAATAAGAGGAGGGATATCTGATTTGCAAATTCTAACCACCTGCCAGTAGGCAATGGGAGCCAGGGGAGAATCCCATGTATACTGACCACACTTACATCACAAAACCGATACCTGCACAATGGTTACATCATTTGTTGTAGTTTCACGATAATGCTAGTGTTAATGTGCATTTTCTCTTAGACAATGTCTATCTATCTAAAAGCCTGTACACCAATCGGTCACAGTTCTCCGACCTGCGATCCACAATGGTGTCCAATGCCATTTTGTCGACTATTTCAACCAAGCTAAAATGGCCGTTCGTTCAGCTGCAAAGATGTCCCAGTGAGCGCCCCATACACTTTCCATAGTCCCCTGAAACAGCCATTCGTACACCTTCCTGCAATGCGGGTCTGGCCCTGCTAACATACATATATAAGTATGTAGCATTGGACCTGTGTAGCCCGTTCATTTTCGCAATAGGCCAAGATAAGAACCGCTGCTTGTAAAATGCGGTCTTTAGACATAGATAGATAGATTAGATGTCTGTTTATGTCGCCTAGTGTTTTCATGCTACCTTGCCTGATCTGGACTGTAACAGGATTTGCTACTAAAGGCCATGACCTGCTGTAACAGGACGGGCAAGGTGCTGCTTTTACGGTACAAAGTATGTGGTCATTAATTACCCACTGCTACCTCTGTCCCCCATCTTACAGAAAT
This sequence comes from Hymenochirus boettgeri, assembly GCA_019447015.1. Lineage (NCBI taxonomy): Eukaryota > Metazoa > Chordata > Amphibia > Anura > Pipidae > Hymenochirus > Hymenochirus boettgeri. The sequence goes on from CM033472.1 coordinate 63,657,285, forward strand.
TTGAAATTTTTCCAGCATGCCCAGCCAGGCTCTCGGTCGCTAACTACCCTCTATTAAGAGTCTAGTGATCAGGCAAGTAGAAAGGATTGTTTCTGATCTAATCGCCAAAAAAAATATCCATGTGAGCCAGCTTTAATTTAGAAATTAAAACAAATGTAGTTTAATACACAAAAACATCCACAGAGTTAACAGAATGGATAATAGCTCATTAACATTAGCTATTCCGCAACACTATAAATAATTACTTTCCAGGACTGTTATGGTAATGTTTTAGACATGCTTAAATCCAACACCCTTCAAACTGTCTCTACAGTTTTCATACTGTAGTTCCCTCCCTGCACTCTACTCCATGTACTTACACTTTGATACAGAATTTTTTTTTTACATTTGCAGGAAAATGTTGGGAAGAGGGATTGTGAAAACTTCAGTCTTGTCTATTCTTTATGTACTTTTTTATTTAAGTTTATAAGTGTTCATTTATTGTTTAATGAAAGCATTTAAAGATTATTGAAAGAGTTTGAAAATCGGTTTTAAAGATCTCAAAACCAAAAGCTTCCATGTAACCTCCTTTATCTTTAAGTATAAATTAATGTTTAAATGTAGTCCCTAAAGTACAGTCTGCAATACATTTCTTGCCTGTGAAATTGTTTTCTGCAGATATGAGCAGCTAAAGCAGTAAAATCACAACAGGTGATGTTTACATGTTTGTACCAGCTCATGTCACAATGGAACTTGACAGACATACAGAAGTTGATTATATGCAAGACAGGTTCCCTTCCTTGCCATTCATTGATCTATAAATCATCCAATGACAGGAAAGGTAATTTGTCCAACAGCTTTCTGCACTAGAATAGTTCTGATTGCAGTTAATCTTCTTTTTCAATATTCTCATATCTCATGTCAAATGGATTTCATTGGTAATAAATGCTGAAACTGAACACAACTGAATATTTATTTATAGAATCACTTAAATTGTGGTCTCTGTGTGCCCTTTATTAAAAAGAGTTCATTCCTACCTTTAAAAAACATGTCATGATCATGCTTCTAGCTCAATTTATGCAAACTTACAGAAGTATAATATGGGGTGTTTCCAGCTAGTACGTGATTTGTGACATCACCAGCTCCATTACTCTGCCCCCGCTGCCACAGCAAATGAGCATGCCCATTGTATCTTACTGCTATATCTGTCCTAAATAGCTTCAGAAAAGGCACATCATGAGACTGTCACACACCATTTTTGTCCTGACTGCCTGAGTGTAAAGCTGGGTACACCATACAATAATTGTGCCAGACAGACCGCAATTTTAGTGTTTTGGTTGGTTGACACAATTATTGTATGGTTTGTTGCCTTGGCTGCGACCATCTGCTGACCATTCATTCATCCTTGTCGGAAAAACCACGCCAAACATGTGGTCCTCTATGGACACAGTCTCGCCACGGCAAACGGTAGATGCAAGCCACTACTGCCATGACGAACATTCATTCCCTTGACCGACCATTTAGCACTTCCGACCAGTTTGGCCAGGAGGAATGTCGATCAATAGAACCAGAGAAGCTGAGAGACATCATTCTTGGCTTGTTTAACATGTACAAGGGTCTCTTTTAAATCAAGTACACTTGTATGAAGACCACAGTTACACTTGGTTCTTCTTTAAGGGCTGGTACACATGAGATGATATTTCAGTCCAATCAAATATGTCCATAATTTCTCTGTCACAGATGATTACGTACACAATTTTTAGTGGCAGTCTGAGTAAGTGGGCATGTTAATTAATCACATGGATCCAAATGGGCCAAAGTATAGACAGTAACTAATTTCCGACTACTGATTAGTTTGTTAATTGGTCAGTCTGTCAACAAAAATATTATGTTCTGGTCAACCTGTGTGTACCAGCCTTATAATAAGTGCCCCAATTTGCCTAGAATGACACACGATTGAAATACCTACTAATCTAAGCTGTTTGTGCGTGCTTCCAATTCTTGCCAGTGGAAAGCACCCTGCAACCTACTAAAACTGTGGCATGCAAACTGTGACATCTGCTCTCATTTTAGAGTAAATGTGTTAAATAAACATAACCACCACCAAGACTCTCTCTACTGGAGTTTTAAATACAACTTGTGAAGGTATATATACATTTTAAATAAAAAAATGCTTTCAGGAAATGCTACAAACTTTTTTGGGGCAGATTTATGTAATATTATGATTAAAACACATTTGTAAGCACTGAAATGTAACCTGCACCTCTATAATGGAATAAATTCAATGCAACTCTTAAATCTATTTCCTCAATACTGGTTCTCGGCAATGGTTTGATAAAGTTTCTTATAAATGTAGTAAATATTTTGCATACAAATTGCTGTCACTGTAAAGCAGAATCCTTTTCTTATGTTAACCATATTTTTGACATATATTGGCACCCTTTAACAAGATCAGCTCTGCATCAACAGCACATCCTAACTAAATACACTTCTTCCTCGCACCAGGGTGGGGGCCACTGTACGTTATGTGAGCGCGTAGGATGCTGTGCTTCTTCTGGTGAGTGATTACCCCTGGCCCTCCTGTAAATGCCCCCACTTCTGCTCTTTCCCCTTTGCACAGTCACTCTGCATGCTGTTTATAAGTTTCTTCCTTGCACAAATCTTACCCTAAACTAAGATTTGCACTTTATGTCTGTCATATGTACCATGTAACACCTCTGTAATTTACCCTTTACTTTGTATTACTACCAGATTTCCCTGCATTCCCTCTAACTGTCAAAATACCTGTCATACCCTTTGGTGCCATTAAATAATAACTCTGCTTTTGTTCTTCCTCTTCTTTCTTCTGAACATCTTAACTCATACTTTGTTTCATATTCTTTGGCTTGACACTTTTAATTTCATTCTATTACCACTTCCCTTTTTTCTCATTCTTCCCAATTGACTCACTTGGCTCAATGCTACATTCTCAGTATGATTTACACACTCGTCACTTTCTGAATTCCACCTGTTCAATACCTTGAACCCAGAAGACAGAGAAAGAAAACGAAAAGAAAGGCGGAGATACTTGCTGAAGGCCAAATATTGTGGGGAGTTATATCCTCCATGCTCCCTACTAGCATTTCCTTTTCTTCTTTTCCTTAGTCCCCTCTCTCTGTTTATTTATTCCTTTTCCCCATTTCCTACCCTGTTTTTAGATTGCTGCTGGCTTACAGCTTTTTTGTCTGTTGAAGTCTGTGACTTTATTTCTTTAGAGATTTGTGAAGTTTTCTGTCAATAAAGAATAAATAATATTCTCTAGTTTTGATGAGTGCTTGTCTGAATGTGTGGGGATCAACATGTGGATATCTGGATTAAAGCATTTGAAGAAACTGTATGCATTTGTTTCTTTAAGGCCTCATTTGGAATCCTGTGTACAAAACGGGCATCTTGGAAATGGAAAGGGTTCAGAAGAGGGCAACTAAATAATAGGGGATTGGGGAGCTTAAATATGGAGAAAGATTGGATAAGTTACAATTATGTAACAGTAAAAGTAAAGTACATTATTAGGTTATAATACTTCGGGCCATACAATAAACTATCAGGCATTGTTCACCTAGTAGCATGTCAGAGGACACGTTAACATCCCTTAAGACTTAAATAAAAAGGTTTAGGCTTCAAGTTCGAAAAGGGTTTTTTTTCACTGTGAGAACGGTAAAGCTATGGAACTGTCTTCCAGTGGACTTGTTATGGCAGGTTCATTGGTCAGTTTCAAAAGAAAGCTGGATGAATTTCAGGAAGGAATTTTTTCCCCCTTCATGCTTTTTTTTTTTTTTTGCCTTCGTTTGGACCAACAGCTAGGCAGGAAATGTGGGTATTGCTGAGTAGTTTACTGGATGGACATTGTCTTTATTCAACCTCAATACCATATATACCATATATAATGTGTCTCTCGCTAGTGTGGCAAAATGTCAATTATTATAAGGCTGCTAGTCCACACGGCCGTAGTAGGAGCCATTGTGGCGGGGGGCACTAAATAGATGCAAACCACCAGGTTTATTCAAAAGATGCGTTAGGTTGCAGTTCCTGGCAATGTGGGACAGTCAGTGGCATTTTTGATTATGGGGAATAGCAAGTTAAATGCTATATGCAACTTTTTGTACCACAATTCTAAGGACCCACAAATGGGGCATCTTATATATACCACTCTGTGTGGTTGGGCATGGTATAGTATAGTATAGTAGTTAGTATTTTGAGGTTGAATAAAGGCTAACGTCCATCCAGTCCACCCCAACTAGCAATATCCTCATTCCAGTGTAATTGTTGATCCAGGAAGGCAAAAAAACTCCACCAAATTTATGAAGGGGAAAAATTTCCTTCCTGACTCCAAGTGGCAATCGGAAATTTTCCTGGATCTCTCTGGATGGTGGCATCTTATATTTACAAGTCTGTGTGGGCTGAACATGGGGGCATCTTATATGCACAGTCGGTTTAGGCTGGGCATGGGGGAGGCATCTTATATTTACCAGTTTGTTTGGGCTGGGCATAAAGGTAATCTTATATTTACCAGTTTGTGTAGGGCAGGGGATAATGGCTTCTTATATTTACCAGTCTGTCTGGGCATAAGGACATCTTATATTTACCAGTCTGTGTGGGCTGGGCATGGGGGCATCTTATGTATCAGTCTGTGTGGGCTGGGGATTGGGGCATCTTATATGTAACAGTCTGTGTGGGCTGGGGATTGGGGCATCTTATATGTAACAGTCTGTGTGGGCTAGGCATTGGGGAATCATATATGTACCAGTCTGTGTAGGTTGGGCATGAGGGCATCTTATTATTAACAAGTCAGTGTGGGCTGCCTTGAGGGCATCTTTTATTTACCATGTTTGTTTGAGCGGGCAGAAGGCATCTTATATTTACCAGTTGGTGTAGGCAGGGCATAGGGCTTCTTAAATTTACAAGTCTGTGTTGGCTGTGCATCTTATATTATAAGTTGGCTTGGGAATCTTTATTTACCAGTCTTTGCCAGTTCATTAGCCAGTGTAATGTCAGCCTTCCAGTTCACCAGTCAGTGTTAAGGCAGCCCTCCAAATCACCAGTCTTTGTTTAGTCAGCCCTCCTTCCACCAGCCAGTGTTAGGTCAGTCCTCCAGTTAACCAGCCAGCTTGAAGTAACTCACTACCCCCACCTCCTCAAGCCACACCCACAAGCCACACCTATTTCTGGGGGGTGAATATTGAACTCACCAAGATACTGGGACGGCTTTAAATATTTGTTTCAGGTGACAAATGTCTAGGAATGCCCCTGCTTAGCGCATTGCAAAGTGCTGTTAACTATTACAGCACTTTTAATCCGGCATACTTGGATTTTGCTAAAGCTTTTTATACTGTGCCACATAGGCGACTAATGTATAAACGAAGGACTGTTAGCCCAGAAAAAACATTTGTACATGGATAGAGAATTGGTTATTGGATCGCAAACAGAGAGGTGGTGGTCAATGAGGCTACATCTATGTGGGCTAAAGTTCTAAGTGAAGTGCCTCAGGGTTCCGTACTGGGGCCATCTTTTTTATCTGTTTATAAATACTTAGAAGGGGGCATTGAGAGCAAGGTCTCTGTGTTTGCTGATGACACTAAACTATGCAGAACTTTGAACTGCAAATGATGTGCAATTGCTGCAAGCTGACCTAGATAGTTTATGAAAATGGGCAGAAGAAGGCAGATGAGATTCAATGTTGATAAATGTAAGTGATGCATTTGGGGTTTAACAATCCTGGTGCCACTTACACCATAAATACTCTGTGTTAAAGGGGAAGTTCATTGCAAATACATGTACTTTTCAGAAAAAGAGCAGTATTTTGTCATCCCAATGACCTTAATCTGCCATTCAGCAGTTTGTCTTTGTATAAATAAATGCAACCAAAATACTGACTTCCTGTTTGCAGGACCCCTAGTAGAGACCGTTATGGTCTTGCCCTTGACCCAACTCCTGGGTTGAATCATTTGCTCAGTAGAGATCTGAGCATTTGTGACCCATCCAACCGCCAATCAGTAAAATTTACTTTTAGGAACATTCCAAGGATGTGGTGCATCCTGGAAGAAGAAGACCATTAGAACCTGAAATGTCACTCACTAATGTCAACAGCAGGGAACAGCAAAGGGTATGAAATCAACAAATTTTAAAATGGAATATGTAGAAAAACTAAGTATGCATTACACAAACTAAAATTTGACAAATATTGATCATTTCCACTGAACTGTCCCTTTAAGTGAATCTCGACTGGAGAAAGATTTTGGGTTCTGGTATAATACAGACTTAGCTGTAGCAAACAATGCCAGGCAGCAACGGCTAGAGCTAGCAATCTTGTATAAAAGAGGGGAATAGATTCAAGAGAAAAAAAATGATACCCCTGCTTTACAAGGCACTGGTAAGGCCTCATTTGGAATTGCGGTGCATTTTGGAATCCCATATACAAAAGGGAAAGGAAATGGAAGCGTTCAGAGAAGGGCAACTAAAATACTTTACTAATTGTTTACTAATTGGTCATATCAGAGGACTCGTGGACATCCAGGAAGTGGAGTGGCTGTCAGCAGCAGAAAGAAGCGGTGAGGTCAGGTTCATATGTAACTAGAGGGAAAGTTTAAGTATATAACTTTGAATTTGGCTTGAAAGACTGCATTTTGGAGGGATTGTGTTTTGTGCTGCAGATTTGAAAACTCAATAATGTCAATGAAGAGGACATTGTTGTTTTTTACTTATCCTTTAAATATGTCACATGCATTAAAGGTAGGTCAGTTGGTGTGTGTGTATTCATATCAGGTTGGGGATAGAATACTAACGTTTTTGATGATGGGTCAAAATGAGTTTTTTTTTACTTTAGTTTACCCTTTACGTTGGCACCATAGTAATGGATAAGTAGATCAGTAGGTGTGTGTACCCGTGTCGGGTTTGAGAGTTAAAAAAAAAAACAACTTTTTTGATGATTGTGTCAAAATTAGTTTTTTTTGACTTTATCTGTTGTATTCAATTAGATCAACTGGACTTGAAATGTAGTTCTGTGAGACGTTTCGCTAGTTCATCCGACTGCTTTCTCAATTCAGAATGACTTGTACAAGAATCTGTGGCAATTATGTACCCTGGAAAATCCCAATTAGCATATCACGCCAGGTGTTAAGGGTGTGATTAGATAGTGGCTAAGAGTTGTTATAGGAACGCCCAGAGTAAGGTGTCAAAACAGCATTGTACATGGCAGACAGTTGGTGTCGAGAAATTAAGAAGAATTTTCAAAAAACATCGTATCCCTGTCTGCTTTAACCGAACACACACCTGAGGCAGCAATTGGTACATCCAAAGACCCAATACCAAAACACAAAGAAAGCGACATCATATATGCGGTGCAGTGCATTGAATGTCTCTGATTTGTATGTGGGGAGACCAAACAGCAACTGCATCAACGTATGGCCCAGCACAGAAAGCCAATTCCTCAGGTCAGGACTCAGCCGTGTATCTGCATCTTAAGGATAAAGGACATACCTTTGAAGATTGTAATGTTAACATACTGGCGAAGGAACGTGACTGGTTCAAGAGAGGTGTTAAGGAGGCCATTTATGTGAAATAAGAAACCAAGCCTAATAAGTGGGTGGGGGGGTTCGACACAACTGTCTGCCATGAACAATGCTGTTTTAACACCTTACTCTGGGCGTTCCTATAACACCTCTTAGCCACTATCTAATCACACCCTTAACACCTGGCTGTGATATGCTAATTGGGATTTTCCAGGGTACATAATTGCCACAGATTCTTGTACAAGTCATTCTGATTGAGAAAGCCAGTCGGATGACTAGCGAAACGTCTTCAAGAACTACATTTCACGTCCAGTTGATCTATTGAATACAACAGATATACCATGACCTGGATGAATGAGAACCTTCACAAGCATATTTTTTTTACTTTAGTTACCCTTTAAGTAGGGCTGCAACAGTAATGGAGGGGTAGGTCAGTAGCTGTGTATCCCTGTACACGTTGGGGGTTAAAAAAACAAAGTTTTTTTTTATTGATCAAAATTTGCTTTTTTGACTTTAGTTACCCTTTAAAGTATGGCTTCCACAGTGATGGATAAGTGGATCTTAGGTGTGTGTACCTGGGTCTGGTTGAGTTGTAGCTTTTTTTGTGTTTACAACCATAAACTATTTTTTATTGAGGATAAATCTAAATTAGTTTTTTTGACTTTAGTTACCATTTAAATATGCTGCCACCGTAATGGATAAGTAGATCAGTAGGTGCGTTGTACCTGGGTCTGTTTGAGGGGGTATGTCTTTTTTGTGTTTTCAACCATAAAAATCTTTTTTGAGGATAAATCTAAATTAGTTTTTTTGACTTTAGTTACCATTTAAATATGGCTGCAACCGTAATGGATACGTAGATCAGTAGGTGCGTGTACCTGGGTCTGGTTGAGGGTATGTCTTTTTTGTGTTTATAACCATAAAACTATCTTTTATTGAGGATAAATCTAAATTAGTTTTTTTGACTTTAGTTACCCTTTAAATATGGCTTCCATGGGAATGGAAAGGTAGGTCAGTAGGTGGGTGTACCTGGGTCTGTGTGGGGTTTGGGGGTATCACCATTTGTATTTATGACCATGAAAAAAAACTGTTTTGAAATAGCCACATTTGAGGATTGTCTATGGAAAAAATGTCCGGAAATTCGCAGATATGCCATAACGCTTCTACGGATTCCTTAACTAGAAGATATGCACACTTCTCCTATATGCCCCGCACGTCTTTACCGAATTTCATGTCTCTAGCTCAAAACTGTGGGAGGAGATACGGTCCAAAAAGTGGAGAATAAAACGGAAGAAAAAAAGAAATAGAAAGAACAGTAATTTGGCTTTTTCAAGCCAAATAATGAGGGACTAAATTGGTGCATGTTTTAACGAATACATAAGTGGCCCATGCAATCGACCACAGTACAAACAGTGGGAGCTGCTGTGGTTATTTGAACTGAAACTCGGGTGACCTGTCACATGCAATGGCCACCATATATAACAACCCACTAATTAAAATAAGCACATAAAGTGCCACCTCACTGGAGTGACTGTTTCAATGTCAATTCAAATTAGTTTTAATGCAGTTTCCACACAGGGAGATACAACTTTAAAGATTGGTTACACCTCACTTCTCATTTGGATGAAACAACTGAGTACGCTTGTCACCCCTGAAAAAGTGAAGAAGAGATTTACACTCATAATGTAAATGATATGTTTGCTAACAAAAAATGATAGAGTTGTTTATATTGGATCAGCTTTGCTACACTTATCCCCTGCCCCCAGGGGACCAATCCTTTAAACAAGCAGGGTTATTCAATAAAAGTTCTTATCGTTTAAAATGGTGCTAATTTTGCCCCAACCAATCAATATTAGCTTTCACATGTTAAATAAGATCTGATTGGTTGGGGCAAAATTAGCACCATTTTAAACTATAAGGTACTATAAATAAATATTATAAAATAGTATAAAATACTAATAAAGTTGATAACCTTTTTTACTGGGGAAACAGCTATAATTTAGGGAGTCTTATACACATGCATACCCATGAATAGTGAGGTTGGATGAATTTTTCAGGTCCACTTTAGGAACATGAACTCTAATATAAAATAATATTTTTTTTGGACACTATAAATTAACTTATTACTTTATTGTGATAATTGAACTTTGATTAATTGTTGTTATTGATTGGTATTAGACCTCTATTAATATTTTATTGAATGATTAAAGGAGAACTAAACCCAATTTTGTATACTCCAGAATCTGAAAACAACCCCCTAAAAAACCAATAAACTATAAAATGCCACTTTAGTAAACTCTGTTAAAGCAAATCAAAGCCTGTTAAGAACTGGATGAAGTAACTGTGTGTATGTGCAGTGTTAGACCACACCCCCTGACCTCAGTCACATGCTTCCTTGCTTTATCTGTCCTGTAAAAGGATTGGCTAGAGATTATTAATGGGTGTGACCAACTGTAACAAGTTTGTGCCATAGCTAAGGACTGACCATGAGCAGAACATAATGGTCGTTGACCAAACTGTGTGATATTAGAATGCTGAGAAGTAAAGCACAAATCATATGTTATTTAGGTAAATTTCCCAGTGCCCGTATCAAAATGAGAGGTAAGACACAGATTACTGGTTTTATATCAAGGTGTTCTGCATTCTGGTTAAGTGTTGTTCTGTGGCTTTAGTTGCCCTTTAAGCTGGCCAGCCTGTGAATATTTACCATATATATGATATACATGTTTTTATATCTAAGATTGATTAATTGATTTAGTAAAGAAATAACTTTATTAATATTTTATTGCACTACACTTTGGGGCATATTTATAAACAATCGCAATTTTCACCATTTCGCTATCTTAGGACATCGGAATGGCAAAGATCATTATTTTCACTATATTTATAAAGCTGATCATTTTTGCTAAGAAGTATTGCCATGATGTGCGGAGGTAGTATTGGTGATGTGCGCCTGTGACATTGCCGTATTCATTGCATTAAAGGGCATGTCAACCCCCCAAACTGAAATTTGTCTGTGCAGCGCATAGCTTACCATTGGCTAGCAGTAATTCTACAACTTTGTTAAATCAAACTTAAAGTCCTCCCAATATAATAAGGAGCACCAGCACATAAATGTTTCCTTTTGCCAGACTAGTGTCCTCAAAGAAACAGTATTGGGAGGTAAGAATTACTAATCCTACCACCCTGCTCTTTTCATTTTAACTGTGTTTTTTGTTTTTTTTAACTTTATTATAAACACTATGGGGGTTATTCAATAAAAGTCCTTCTCGTTTAAAATGGTGCTAATTTTGCCCCAACCAATGAGATGTTATCTTTCAAATGTTAAATAAGATCTGATTGGTTGGGGCAAAGTAAGCACCATTTTAAAAGATAAGCACTTTTATTGAATAACCCTGTATATATATAAACCTCCTTAAAAAAATACTTGGTGTCAAACAACTTCTGCTGAGGGGTTTAGGTATTTTCACTTACATATATTAGTTAATGATAGAAAATGCAAGGCAATTTAGATGTTAAGTTCAGTAGCCATTTATTGCCGTATGTATGGGTATAAATATAAGTGTTATTCTTCTTGTGCTGTTCTGGAGGTGTATTGCTGTTTCTGTAATTTAGTAGAACAATATAACTGAATCCACTTCTGTAAAAGCTGCCAGTAAGATAAGGATGCTGGTACTGCTACAGCCTTTGCTGATATAGCAGCTGTGCGTAATAGAGCAGCTGGTGTCCCTCACTTTATATTCTTGCTTGTGGGGAGGTCACAAATGACAGATACACATAAGCAGTGACACTGATCTTTATCCTAAAGGCATAGTCTCACACTCTTCCCTTCATATATGTTTAGCCATGTCATTTCTCTTTCTCCTTCTCCTACATCCTTATTTCCTTAATCTTTATCTGACCCCTCCTTTCTCTATTTCCCCCTATTATTATTCACACTTTGCTTTGTGGGGGCGAAAATGGCCTAAAATGAACATAATTACAAGAGACACCCAGGGAGAGAATGAAAAAGAGAGAGTAGGAGGAAAATAGAAATTGAAGGGGGAAGGGAATGTGAGAAAAAAAGAGACCACAGAGAGGAATTGGTTGAAGAAAATACAAGAGTCCTAATCTGAAGAACTAGAAACAGGTAGAATTGAAATAGAAACACACACACACACACACACATACTGTGTATACTGTATATACATATTACATATCCATATAAAGAAATGTGATTCCCTTGAAAGTATATTGCCAATAAAAAGGTATACATTTTTATGAATATGAGTATTCTATATAATACTATTAAAGAACAATTAAAAATAATTTTAAAAAAGGGTAATGTTGTGCATTGCTTTTTGTATACAAAACAATGATAATTTTTCTGTTTATACAAAAAAATTAATTAATTTTGATAATTAAACTGCATATTTCCACTTGCAAACCTACCCTATATTTAATTTGCAGTATGATAAATAGGTAATTATGTCATATAGATGAACATTAGTCAGTTTTACCAACTTCCTTGTAGTTAGATACCACATGACAAAGCCCTTTGTGTGGTTGGCCACAAAAATTGGTTCTGATGTGATAAAAGGTGCAAACAGTTGCATGTGCTATAAATTTGCACCAAGCAATTAGATGTTAGCTTTATACTGGGTTTCTGCAGTTATAAAAACCTGATTAGTTTCTGCAGATAAATAGCCCAGGCAAACTTTTGCACCTCTTATTACATCAGCCCCAATACTATTGTTGTCAAATTTAATCTTGTACAATATGTACTAATGCTGATAGCTGTATATGTTATTACTTATGTATCCCTAGACAATTGGTAAAATGGTTCCCAAGGGACTGGATTTGAAGCGGCACTAACTTATGGTTCTAGGTTTCCTTTAATTTAATAATTTCACACAGTGATCTACAACAGAAGAGAACCTGTAATATGTAGAATATGAATACAGAAAGACATAATGATTTTGTGTGAGGTTGTGTGCGTGAGATAAAGAGATTAGATTGTAAACTATTTGGGGTGGGCTTGATATGAATGAATTAGATAATTGTAAAGAGCTGTGGTATGAGAAGCGCCACATAAGAAATAAATAACTTCAAAGAAAATAAGGAGCAAGGCGTGGCATGATGTCGTCACACGCGCATTGACGTCATGCCGTGTGCACACTGACGTCACGTGAGGTCGAAAACACGTTGTGCCACCAGAACATACATTTAGAGCCCAAGGAAGCCAGATGAGCCAGGAGATCTTGTCAAGGGAGAGCCACAGATGCCATTATCCAGTATGAGGAAACCAGCAAGTTTGAAGCAATTTAGGTAAGCTCTGGGCGGGGGAATAGATGAAAAATGTTTTAGCCAACTTAACTTTTAAAGCCACAGCTTGCCACTAATTTTTTTTTAGGGTATAGATATCCTTTAAAAGTAGAAATGACATGGCGAATATATATTAGAAAATGAATACATAATATAGAGAAGGTTAAAAGCTCATTCAGTAAGGAAGCATATAAACGACAAGTTAGTATTGAGGCCTTTGGGATTAACTGCCTGAAGCGTGTATATCCAGTACACCTCCCTGCGTAATAGGAGGGTTTCTCTATTTCCCTTTCTTTTTAGTTTGGGTACATGCTCAATGACAGTACCTCGTAGCTCACTCACCTGGTGTTTGAATTCCAGAAAGTGCTGTGCAACACATTCAACATTAACATTTGAAAGCTAACATTTGATTGGTTGGGGCAAAATAAGCACCATTTTTAATGATAAGAACTTTAATGAATCTCCCTAATTGTGTCTTGCAGAGGATCAGCGACCCAGCCACTCGCACAATATGTGGATTTGGATATAGCCCATTGTAAAAAGGCTCCTTTCTTTTATTGCGGACACTTATAATTTTTTATAAAAAATTATAAAAATTAAACCTTGGCAAAGTAACTGGCTTATGGACACACTAAATGTAAAGTCTTTGTATACCAATATACCACATGAGAAGGGAATTGCAGCAGTTGAGCACTTTTTAATAAGCTCGGTGCATGATGGTTCCTTAACAGAATTCCTGGTACAGTTCCTACATATTATTTTATTTAGTAGCTACATAAATACTTTCTTCAATATAATGACACGGTCATGGGAAGTTAGGTGGCACCATTGTATTCCAACCTGTTTATGGGGCTTATTGAAGAGAAATATATAAATCCCTCTGTTCAATTTAAGGAACATGTTAAGTTATTCTTGCGCTATATTGATGACGTGTTTATTGTTTGGGATGGGACAGAAAAATCATTCTGCGAATTTGTGATATGGCTCAACACATTATCGTACATAATTGAGTATAAACCATTTTTTTTTACCTTTAAAATAATCTTGAAAGTCTCTCCTCAGTTTATACTCAGGTCTGTGCTGATCTGGATGCTGCTGGACAAAATCACATAGCCCTGGGAAAACAAAAGCTGTACCCTGTAACACAGAGAATCCTCTTGATTTCAGTGGGTTAGGCAATTGTTGTCCTACTCACTCAGATCAGCCCAGACTGCAAGGCAAATGAAAAAGTGTTCAGGTTGCACAGAAAGTTAAGCAGGGCACATCTGTGTATGGGGCTGTGTATGGGATTTTCTATGGGGCTGTGTATGGGATTTTATATGGGGATGTGTATGGGACTTTCTATGGGGCTGTGTATGGGACTTTCTATGGATTTTTTTTAGAAATGTCATTAGCTTTTTAGATGTTGAGATTCAAGCCAATGGTAATGAGGTCCATACATCCATTTACACCAAGCCAACAGACAGGAACACGCTGCTCCATAATGAAAGTTTCCATCCCCCTTGTCAGGAAGACTGGGTGTGAAGAAAGGCCACCCTTGCTTTCCTGAGCCTGGAAGCATGCTGATAGTGGTTACAGGTGGCCCAGGACTCAGCAGTGTAAGAGTACCAGGGAAACTGGCAGACAACACTACACGGAAGAATATGTTTAGCTGAGATGGATAGCGGAGACCAGAAACAACTTGAAGTAGAATATGGAGTGTAGTAACAGGAGACCAGGAACAGCTTGGTAACACAATATTAAGTATGGCAACAGGAGAACAAGAACAGCTTGGTTACACAGTATGGAGTTTGGTGACAGGAGACCAGGAGCAGCTTGGTAACACAGTATAGAGTATGGCAACAGGAGACCAGGAACAGCTTGGTACCACAGTGTGGAGTATGGCAACAGGAGACCAGGAACAGCTTGGCAAACACAGTAGGGAATATGGCAACAGAAGACCAGGAACAGCTTGGCAAACACAGTAGGGGAATATGGCAACAGGAGACCAGGAACAACTTGACAAACAGTATGAAGTTGTGGCAACAGGAGACCAGGAACAATGGAGAAAGGCACAAGGAGCAGAGGGAAAAGCAAATACTAAGCAAAGAACAAGCCTAGGAGCTAAATAACAATGAGCACTTACCCTGGGGAGCGACCAGCAGATTTAGCAGCCCTTCCAGGTATGATGTCAAGCGCATGTCATTATCCATGCGACAGCTATCTGGATGTCTACCATTAGAGGAAACAGCCGACCGTTCAGAGCCCACAGAAACTCCTCCAGGTCGCCTCCCATTGGCTGAGGAGGCCGATGGGAGAGGGATCTGAGCACGGACCTGACACCCCTAGACTGAAAAGAGGGCTCCCCAATTCACAGTTGTAGAGGGTTGAGAGAATATGTAATGATCCAGAGGATAAAAAAGAAAAAATTATGGAGATGGTGCAGAAGATTTGTGACAGGGGCGATAGTCGTGATACTGTCATCGATACCTGTAACAGACATACTGAAACACATACGTCTGATACATACATGCTTGAGGTACCATTTGTTCAGGAGTACTCTATAGGCTCAGAGATTATATGAAAAAAATTAACAGGTTCTGGGACCTTATTAATATTGATAAGACAAAAAAGTGTGTACAAAAGAGGCAGATCACTTACGCACCCAGCTGTTACAAGCTGACTCAGTAGAAAAATATTGTAAAGAAAAAATTGAGTTTTCTCAAAAGACAGGGTGCTATACAGGTGCCCCTACCATGAAGCAAATTGAAACATTTGCTCAGGGCGCACCCCTGCAGAACACTTAAAAGGCGGCAGTTAAAGAAAAAACTTCTTTCCTGCAATACTGCATTTCAGCACCAGTCCACCAATCAGTGTTAAGTCAGCCCTTCAGTCCACCAATCAGTCAGCCCTCCAATCCACCAGCCAGTGTTAGTCAGCCCACCACACCCACTTCTACAAGCCACGCCCATGTGCCCTGATGAAGCCATCCAACTTCACGTGCCGCCACCCATCTACCGATAGGCAGAATTTAAAAGTTGTTTCAGGTGTCAAAAACCCTAGGAACACCCCTGCTATAAATGTTTTAATTGCAATGTATGCAATTCCGCTATACAGGGTGATTGATTATAAGATTAATGGCCTCTTTACCTGCCTTACTGACTACTGTGTCTACATCCTAAAATGCCCCTGTTCACTTATTTATGTAGACATGACGACGCAACAGTTCAAAACACGGTTTCAGAAACACAGAAGCACGCTTAAAGTTGCGCAGGGACTTTTAAAAACTGAGGACCTAAAGATAATGGAACAACAGTACAAAAAACAACCCCCTATTGCAAAACACCAGGTGTGTGAGCTACGAGATACAGTCATAGATCATGCACCCAAACCAAAAAGGTGAATAGGTTACACAGTAGTTACTTGACAGCTCTTGCAAAAGGGCGACAAGTAATTTCCACTGAACACTGGTAACTGTATCTTGCCTGTAAAACACCAGAAGCCTGTAGCGCATTGGATGTTTTCAAAATCTATGACTCCCAGCATTCCCCTGCAAGCAATTTCCAACAGCAGGGGTTAGCTAGAAAATTCTGGGAGTTGAAGCATTCATAAAAAAAAGGAGTATTGTGATACTTTTTCAAAGGACTAAAGCTGGGTACACACACTACAGATTTTTTAAAGATGACAGACACGATCTGCATAGTTACATAGTTACATAGTAATTAAGGTTGAATAAAGACATACGTCCATCAAGTCCAACCTATTCACTTTTTTTTTTTTTTTTTTTTTAACCCTACCTAACAGTTTTTTTTTTTTAACCCTACCTAACAGTTGATCCAGAGGAAGGCAAAAAACCCCAGCTAAAAAAGGGGGGAAAAAATTCCTTCCTGACTCCAAACGGCAATCGGAAAGTATCCCTGGATCAACCAGATCTATATGCATTAATACCAGTAATTCTCAATATTTTTTAGTTTTAGAAACTTATCCAGGCCTTTTTTAAAGTTATTCAATGAACTTGCCATTACCACCTCTGCTGGAAGACAGTTCCACAGTTTCACCGTTCTCACTGTAAAGAAACCTCTCCTAACTTGAAGATGAAACTTCTTTTCTTCCAACCTTAAAGGATGTCCACGAGTCCTCTGATATGACCTATTAGTGAACAATGCACCAGAGAGTTCACTGTATGGGCCATTAATATATTTGTATAAGGTTATCATGTCCCCACGCAACCGCCGCTTCTCCAATGTAAACAGCCCTAACTTGTCTAATCGCCTGCATATTCAAGCCCCTCCATTCCCCTTATTATTAGTTGCCCTTCTCTGAACTGCCTCAATTGCCAAGATGTCCCTTTGTATATGGGATTCCAAAACTGCACCGCATATTCCAAATGAGGCCTACCGTGCCTGTAAAGAGGGAGAATAATATTTTTCTCTCTTGAATCTATTCCCCTTTTTATACAAGACAATATCTTGCTAGCTCTAGCTGTTGCTACCTGGCATGTTTTGCTACAGCTAGTCTGTTATCTACCAGAACCCCCAAATCTTTTTCCATTACAGATGAACTTAACACAGAGTTATTTATGGTGTAGATGGCACAGGGATTATTAAATCCCAAATGCTCACCTTACTTATCTACTTGAATCTCATCTGCCATTCTGCTGCCCATTTTGATAATCTATCTAGGTCTGCTTGCAGCACTTGCACTCATTGGAAGTTTCCAAAGCTCTCATAATTTAGTGTCATCAGCAAACACAGAACCTTGCTCTCAATGCCCCCTTCTAAGTCATTTATAAACAGATTAAACAGAAGCGGCCCCAGTACAGAACCCTGAGGCACTCCGCTTAGAACTTTAGCCCACATAGATGTAGCTCCATTAACCACCACTCTCTGTTTGCGGTCCAATAACCAGTTCTCTATCCATGAACAAATGTTTTCTTCAAGGCCAACAGTCCTCAGTTTTATACATAGTCGCCTATTGCACAGATCAAAGCTTTTGCAAAATCCAAATATACCACATCCACTGCTGTGCCTGAGTCCAACTTCTTACTCATTTAAATTTGTCTGGCATGATCTATTTCTCATAAATCCATGCTGACTACTACTAATAAGATGATCTCTGGAGACAAAGTCAAGGATATGATCCCTTAACAAAGTTTCCATCACCTTCCTACCACTGATGTTAGGCTTACAGGTCTAATTACCAGGCTGTGAACGACTACTTTTTTGAATATTGGTATTACATTGGCTTTTTTCCAATCCAGCGGCACGTCCCCAGACAAAAGCGAATCTGAAAATATGAGAAACAGTGGTCTAGCTAGAACTGAACTAAGCTCTTTTAAAATCCTAGGATGCAATCCATCTGGTCCTGGCGCTTTATTGATATAACTTTGTCTAATTGTTTCTGTCCATGTCCTCTGTTATCCATTGTGAAAACTCTTCATTTCTTCCCGCATATTGCTCAATCCCTACAGTAAGGACAAGGATTCTCAACAGTAAAAACCGATGTAAAAAAACGGTTTAGCAGATTTGCCTTTTCGTCATCCTCTACACCACCTCAGCTCCATTTAATGGTCCCACATTCTCAGTCCTCATCTTTTTACCATTTATATACTTAAAAAACATTTTGGGGTTGGACTTGCTTTGTTCGGCAATTACAGCTTTTGTACTCCCTGTAAGCCTGTTCTGTGCCTTCTGTTTTCAAAATTTTAAAAGCCCTTTTCTTTTTTTTCATTTCCCTTTTTACCTGAGCATTGAGCCATGCAGGACTGGACCTAATTTTTTTACACTGTTACCTAAAGGTACCGATTTGGAAATGTACCGTTATTACTCGATATATAACTGAGTTTTTCAGGCTGAAAAGCAACCTGAAAACTCGGACTCGGTTTATACTTGAGTCAACCGCTTACCTGGCATTCCGGCACGCCGCGCAATCTTTTCTGCACTGGCGCGCCGGCCTACGTCACTGCCCGGCGCCAAGCCCGGCGCCGGGCAGTGACGTCAGCCGGCGCGCCGGTACAGGAATGGGCGGGCGGCTGCCGGAATGCCGATACCGTACCTGCAAGGAAGCCCTTGGATGGAGAAGAGCCCACAGGAGAAGAGTCGTCCAGGAGAAGAGTCCACAGGGAGAAGTCAGGAGAAGTCCACAGGAAAGAGTCCAGGAGAAGAGTCCACAGGGAGAAGAGTCCACAGGGAGAAGAGTCCAGGAGAAGAGTCCACAGGGAGAAGAGTCCACAGGGAGAAGAGTCCACAGGGAGAAGAGTCCACAGGAGTCCACAGGGAGAAGAGTCCACAGGGAGAAGAGCCCCCAGGTACAAACTGAACTGAGGGGAGGGGGGGCATTCAAGATGTTTGGGAACTACAACTCCCAGCATGCTTTATTAGCTGGAGTTGTAGTTTCCAAACATCTTGAATGCCAATGTGAGGGTGGTATTCAAGATGTTTGGAAACTACAACTCCCATAATAAGCATGCTGGGAGTTGTAGTTTCCAAACATCTTGAATGCCACCCTCACTGGCATTCAAGATGTTTAAACTACAACTCCCAGCATGCTTTATTACTGGGAGTTTAGTTTCCAAACATCTTGAATGCCAAGTTTCTACCCTCGGTTTATACTCCGGGTCAATAACTTTATTAGGATTTTTAGCTGAAATTGGGTACCTCGGTTTATACTCGGATCGACTTATACTCGAGTATATACGGTAATAGTTTAATATCCCTTTAAAAGTGGTCCACATCTGCTCAGTTTCTTTACCTAGAAACAGTTCCCCCCAGTCTATGAGCAGGAGCGATTCCTGCAAGATCCTGTCTGTCATCTTTTAAAGATCTGCATACACACAGTCCCGAGCGTTCTCCCTATGCACATCATAGGGAGAACGCTTGGGACTGTGGGTTTCCCTTCAGCCGCACCAGACTCCTCTATAGGGAGGAATTTTCTGCTACACACACTAGCAGTAAAGCCCCGATACCGTGGGATAAAGAGGCCATACCCTCTTCATCCGGTCAGAGCATTACTGTTTTTAACAAAGGTTTAACAGAAAGTAAAAGCTTTTCCAAAAGATTAATTAATTAAATGATTAATTAAAAGCACAATGTGCCAAGTGTAGAGGGTAATAAAATGTGAGGAGAGATAACAATAGTGGAGTGGGGGGGGGGGGGGGGTTGGTGGGAAGCAGGCAACCAGATAAAAGCAAAATGAGACAAGGAAAATTATGAGGTAATAAAATGAGGATAGCTAAGAAGGGGGATAAAAAAACTGATTAGGGGATGTTATAATGTGAAAAGTAAATTATTCATAATGCGAAAGGAATCCCATGTCTTGGTAGCTTTCAGAGAATATGGTGGGCTTCTGGCTTTCTATCACTGATTTTAAGAGATGTTTTCTACATAATGTTTCTAATTCAGTAAAAGATACAGTAAAAGTTAATTAGGCATTGGTTTTCAAAAGCGGAATCCTATAGTATTACATATAAAATCCTATAGTATTCTTTTATATACAGGGCCCTATATGTTGTATTTTAACCAAGACCATATCAAATACACACATTTTAAGCTGCTAAAGGGTTCAGCTCTACATTGCTTACTGCTTTTATAAGTCTAATCTAACATAAAGGATAACTCCCAGAGACATCCTGGTAATAGAGGAACAGAACACAAAAAAATATCTAACACCTATGAATTGCTTGAAATGTTATTTATATATTCCATAATGTATGCTTTAGCTGCACTAATTTTGCCATCTTGTGGATAAACATAATACTGCAATGGATGTTATTCCCGTGGGTGTATTAGGCCCTTGCTGCAATTTTGGTAAAAGAAGATAACAGATGGCTTCTCATATTTGTGAGAATGCAGAAAGCATATTCGCTCATTAGCTGATTTTATGTATTAACTCTCAAGTTCCAATTCTAAACAACTGAGATAATTACACTTTTCATGTTTTTCCATCCGAGAAATTAAGTTTGCTAATTTAGAGGCATTGCACCCAATAAAGCCTGTTTACGGCAACATTACGGCTGTGCGTAAAACAATAGGAAAGCTGTGTATTACATATAAAAAGGATATTTGTCATCATACATGATAAAAAAGCAATACCAGGAAGTAGCTGAAGGAATATTCCTTTAATAAATAAGTTACGGTTTATCTGATTGAAATAAAGTGAATAAAGTGCAAAATAAGTTACTACATGTACATAAAATGGAGCTATTATAAGCTTTTATACATAAAACAAAACACAGTCAGGGAGATTTAATAAAAGTTCTTCAGGGTTATACAATAAAATTCTTATCGGTTAAAACGGTGCTAATTTTGCCCCAACCAATCAGATGTTAGCTTTCAAATGTTAAATAAGATCTGATTGGTTGGGGCAAAATTAGCACCATTTTAAACGATAAGAACTTTTATTGAATCTCCCTGCTTATCCTTAAAAATTGTGCTAATTTTGCCCCAACCAATCAGATGTTAGCTTTCAAATGATAAATATTATCTGATCGGATGGGGCAAAATTAGCACAATTTTTAACGATAAGAACTTTTATTGAATAACCTTGTTACTAAACCAATACAGTGATGTAACCAAAACCCCACAGGGTCTCATGGTCCACAAATAAAAAAAGAAAGATCCAGCTACCCTCCACAGACAAAGGATTACCACGTCAACTTCCAAACGCCCTCTTCCGCTCTGGGTACTAAACAATCTCCTTCACTGGACACTCTGAAGGATCGCTGGCTCCTTAAACTTCACTCTTATTGGTAGTGCTGGCCTCTATGGATCTCCGTGCTGACTCTGGGTACCGGTGTGCTGGAATTCCATGAAGCTCATAAAGCAGTCTCCCAACTGCTAAGAGTAGAAGAAGTTCTGGCTAAAAAATATATCTACGTTATATATCTATGTTATACTTTCATAAGAATGGGACTAGTTCTACCATGTCATTTAACCCTTTGGGAAATACCATGTCATATTCAAAAATTAATCTTTGTTCTAAACGCAACAAACTATTAATTATATTACCACATCTAACATTTGTTTCTCTATCCACATTACCTATCACCATAACTTTACTCCCATTAAAGGATGCCATATATGTCTAATTGTACTGTTTGTATATTTTGTGGGATCGTGACGTTTTCTTTTAACAGTGTAGTACTTCTTTTGGTTGTTCTCATTTGTTCTTTTACTGTTGTTTTTCCAATATATTTCAGCCCACATGGGCATTTTGGTTTTGTAGTTTAAATTTATTGTACTGGATTTTATTACCTCCTGGCCTTTCCATAATTTTTGTTGTTAATACATATTCACATATTTCACAATCGCATTTATTTAAATGGACACTATACTGAAAAAATGACTTTTCTTCATTTTAAACTATAAATAAATACGTGTAAGTAGCACTTACTCTGAGGTGTGTGTGTTGCTGCATGCCTTCAATCCAGCACATGTTTTGCTCCATTAACCACCCCCACTTCAATCTTACCTGACTTTTTCCCCACAAACCAACTGTCAAAAATGCACACAGCATACCAACTGTCAAAACTGTCACCATTCCAGCTACAGCAAATCTGATCACAGAAGAATAGTTTATGACAGCAAGGCACTTGATTGACATCTAAAATGTAAGATGCTTTGGTACAGTGGTGGTTGGGAAGAATTATTTCCAGTAATTTAAAATAACCTTTTTTTCAGTATAGATTCCCTTTAAACATCCCCTTTGGATAATACATTAATGGGCCATACAAAAAACTATCTGCATTGTTCACCAACAGAAGAAGTCATGTGGACATCCATAAACACTGGAATAAAAGAAGTTTAGTCTTCAAGTATGGAAGGGGTTTTTCACTGTGAGAACTGTAAAACTATGGAACTGTCTTCCATTGGACGTGGTGATGGTGATAGTTTAAAAAAAAAAAAGCTTGATGATTTTCTAAAAATAAAGAATGTTACATGTTACTGGAATTGACATACAGAGTCATAATCAGGAAGGAATCCCCCCCCCACTTCATACTGTTTTTATTTTTTTTTGATGAGTAGGTTGGACTAGATAGACATATATCTTTATTCAACCTCAAATACTATACTTTACAACAATGTGAGTTTGGGAGCATGAAGAGATTTAACTTGCTTTAAAAAAAGATGCAAAAAAACCTGGCTTTGTTCAGATATGGCATAGAACGCATCACTAATATAGCCAAACCAAAAACTAGTGCATTCAGGATAGAGTGTAACTAAAGATAGGGTCATATTTAAAGTTACATAGAATTGGACAATGAATGAAGACATATGTCCTTCTAGTACAACCTTTTTAGCCTACCCCTGAATTCTACCCTACAGCTGATTTAGAGGCCAAAAGAGAAAAACAAAACAAACAAAAAACCCCAACAGGATGAATAAGGGGGGGGGGGCTTTCTGACTCCAAATGGCAATTGGAAATGATCCCTGGATCAACTTAAACTATAAGATCTCACGACTCTTAAAATCAAACATTCTCTTGTTAAAGGGTAACGCCACCCAGAAAAACAAAAATTGTATTTTATAATTCAGTGGAAGATCGAATCACTAGCTGCTGTCTCTCAATTCAATTTACAAGCTAAGATCTGCCTGTGTTTACTTACACGATCCTGCAGCTCTCTGTCTCCCCATGCTGGCAGCACTTTGACCTAGCTCTATTGAGATTTCTGGGTGGAGTTACCCTTTAATTTCATTGATTTTAAGTAAGGAACGGAGACTTCTGGGTAATTTCCATGTTTCCATGGTAGCCCTTACAATATGCTTTACCTAAAAAAAGGTTTTTATAGCATTCCATGAGCTAAATGCAAAACCAGAGAGCCAACCACAGACCGGCTTCGGCTTTATTGAGCCATCATCAGTGAAGTGTAGGCCTCTGGTTTTGCAGTGTGAACTGCCAATTGACAGACATCACTAATAAATACAATAAGATAGGGAAAGAATTAGGCCTCTGGGTAATTTCCATGTTTCCATGGTAGCCATTACAAAATGCTTTACCTAATAAAAGGTTTTTACAACATTCCACGAACTTGATTTATTTTAAGTTGAATTTGGCAGCTGGGATATCCCCGAAGACCACAAAAGTCAGCAGCATAGATAACTTTTGTAGAAAACATCAGTCACAGCCTGTGCCATGTTATAAATGATGGCTTAAGTACCAAGTGAGCACACAGGCTGTAACATTCTGAGAGTAGAAAATCATTGTGCATAATAGTGTAATGTATGGGGGAAGGTCATATTTTGTTTTAAAGGAGTATAGTCCAAGATTAAGAAAATAAAGCATCATTTTATTTGCAGCTTATTTTTACTTTTTAGCTTATAGAAATACCTTTCAGAGGTCCCACACTAAATATGCATACACACGTGCAATCGTGGGGGCCACCTGCGTCACACAGTGTATGCAACAGCATACGGCACAATCGTGCCGTGTATGGGCGATTTGCCGCCTTCTTTCCGCAGCCTGAGTATTCTTTCAGCAGTTTCAGATGTTTGCTGCTAGAGGAATGTTATATGTAGTGTTTTTCTGTCGCGACTGGATCTTGTCATGCCTGTTTTGTGACATAACTGTGTGTGGTCATGTGATATCATGTGTGAAATCGAGAGGCCGTTCCTCTCGAGGTACAAAAACAGCTGGTGCGATGGGGAGAGGTGTGTGTCAAGAGTTCAACGACCAAGCTTGCAGGGGGGGCCAGCAGTTTCATAGCTGCTTTAAACACATGCAAATCTATTCTTAAACATAAAAAAAATTAGTATATGCACTAACTCACACACATACACACCCAAACTTATTTACATGCTGCAAACATATTTACACATATACACCCATTCACATACATGCAAACACACTTTACAAAGCATTGGTAAGGCCTCATTTGGAATATGCAGTGCAATTTTGGAATCCTGTGTACAAAAAGGACATCTTTGAAATGGAAAGGGTTCAGAGAAGGGCAACTAAATTAATAAGGGGAGCTTGAATATGAAGAGAGACTGGAAAAGTTACAATTATGTACGCTGGAGAAAAGGCTCATGCATGGGGATATGATTACCGTGTATAAATACATAACGGGCCATACAATAAACTATCTGGGGCATTGTTCACCAATATAGCATGTCAGAGGACATGTGGACATCCCTTAAGACTTGAAGAAAAAAGGTTTAGGCTTCAAGTTCGGAAAGGGTTTTTCACTGTGAGAACGGTAAAGCTATGGAACTGTATTCCAGCGGACGTTGTTATGGCAGGTTCATTGGTCAGTTTAAAAAAAAAGCTGGATGAGTTTCTGCAAACAAGGAATGTTGCAAGTTACTGGTATTAATACATAAAGTAGAGTTTATCCAGGGAAATTTCCGATTGCCACTTGGAGTCAGGAAATAATTTTTTTCCCCTTACATAAATTTGGTGATTTTTTTTTTTTTGCCTTCCTCTGGATCAACAGTTAGGCAGGAAATGAGGATATTGCTAGATGGGTTGAACTGGATGGACATATGTCTTTATTCAACCTCAAATACTATAACACTCACATGAGTGTAAACATATTAAAACTTACGCAAATACATACACAAAATATACACACATTTTCACAAATACTGTATTCATGCGCAGTCATACAGAAATGCACGAATAAACGTTCTGAGTGCACAGTTTTACTAAGACGTAGCTTTGTTATCCTATAAAATCAGGAAGGAGCTAGGGGTGATAAATAGACCTAGTCAAACCCAAAAATAATGTAGAAGGGAAACACCCCATACCAGTAAGAACCCCTTCTAAGCACTCACACACTTGTGCCACTAAGTTCAGAAAACGATCATTAATTGATGCAGAAAAATACCTTTATTATTCTCACAAAAACCTAAAATTCACAAAATACTAGTCACAGCATATACATTGTGCCTCTATAAGAGTTTAAAGTGCAACATGTGGCTATCAACAGATATACATTGTGCAACACCGTAGCTCCATTAGTGTAACAATGAAAACACAAACACACATGCTTATGGACAATAAACATAAAACCATCATGCATAGAGGTGGTGACTAACCTAGACCCACTTGAATAGGAACACATGTCCAATAGTCCACTGGGCATTCCCAGTGCAGTCCCCAGTGCAGCAACTAAAAAGGTAAGACAAATAGGCAGCGGCCAGTGCAAAGGATCCCTATTTGCAACTATGTGGGCAGCACGGTGGCTCATTGGTTAGCACTGATGCCTTGCAGCACTGAAGTCCTGAGTTCGAATCCACCCTTGGACACATCTGCAAGGAGTTTGTATGTTCTCCCCGTGCATGGGTTTCCTCCAGGCATTCCGGTTTCGCCCACAATCATAAAGACATACTGATAGGTTGTATGTGTCCAATATATGTGCTTAGATTGGAAGCTCTTCGGGGTAGGGCCTGATGTGAATGTATACATGTAATTGCAAAGGGCTACGGAAGATGTTAGCACTATATAAATCCACAATATTAATAATAATACTACTGGAGGATACAGACTGACACCTTCCCGGGACTATAAGACAGGGCTCGCCATTTATTCAATAGTTGTGGTGTGTGATACCAGCATAAAATTATCTTATATAAATTCTCCTTATAAAGGGTACAGAGAGAGGATTTCTTGGCAGTTTCCCATATATCTGCCCATGTTGATTCCGGTATTGGGGAGCCTATGTCCTGTTCCCATGATAGCATATATTTATGCGGACCTCGGGCTACAATGGAGAATTCCTGTAGGCAGTTGTAGATTGAGGAAATTAAGCCTTTTTGATTGGGTCCGTTGTATAGAATTTTTTCTAGTCGAGAGAGGTGTAGGAATTGTAGTTTGTGAAAGGTGTGTTGGGTGAAGTGGTGTATCTGAAGGTAGAAATAGTGGGAATTTTGTGGAATCTGGAATTTTGATTGGAATTCTGTGAATGTGGGGAATTCTCCCGTTAGTTTATGGAGTAGATCTCTTATTCTAGTGATGTATTTTTGTTTGAACCATGTAGTCTGTGGTCCAGTTTTTCCAGCTGGCAGGGAGGGGTTTCCTATAAAAGGTATGAGGGTGGAGAGTATTTCTATGTTGTGGGGTTTTTTCATTATGTGTCTCCATATTTGGAGAGTACATTTGGATGATTTTAGAAGATTCTTTTCGCATACATGTTTTTGCTTATCCCATAGGAAGGTGCTTAAATCGGTGTCAGTCAACCATTCCTGTTCTAGTACTGCCCATACTGCTTGTTTTGATGGGTGGGACCAATGTGCGGCTGCCCTCAACTGTGCAGCTTCATAATATTTCTGAAAACATGGGGCCGCCAGCCCCCCTTGGGGTCGGGGGGCTGTGAGTAAATCTCGGGGTATTCTGTGTCTTTTACCTCTCCAGACATAGTCCATGCATTTCTTTTGTAGTTGTCGTAGTATGTTAGATGGAATTTTGATTGGTAAAGTATGCGGGGTAATATGTTCATCTTTAGGGTAGTTATTCTACCAATCCTTGATATTGGCAAAGGGTTCCATTGTTGGAGGATTGGGAGAATATTATGTTTATAGAGTGTGTCATAGTGAGGGGTGATGTTTGTTCCCAGGTATTTGAGGGAGTCTGTTTTCCAGGAGTAGGGGAAATTTAGTTTTAGTAATTTTAATGTCTGGGGAAGTATATTGATGGGGAGGGCTTCCGATTTATCCTGGTTGATTTTGTACACGGAGAGGGTGCCGAATTGTGATAAAAGGCTGTGCAAATGTGGAAGGGATTTTTGGGGGGACGTAAGTGTGAATAGAACATCGTCTGCATACAAGGATAGTTTGTATTCTGAGAGTGGTAATAGTAGGCCTTGTATTTGTGGGTGATTTCTAGTGTGTGCCGCCAGGGGTTCCATACACAGTATGAAGAGTAGTGGTGAGAGGGGGCAGCCTTGACGTGTCCCGTTAAAGAGCCTGAATGGATGTGATCTAGCATGGGGGGTAAGGACCTGTGCTGTAGGTGTTTTGTAAATGTTGGATATTGCTGAACCGAAGTGTCCTGTAATTCCGAACTCTTGTAAGGTGAGGCGGAGGAAGC
The DNA here is from genome assembly GCA_019447015.1 of Hymenochirus boettgeri. NCBI lineage: Eukaryota > Metazoa > Chordata > Amphibia > Anura > Pipidae > Hymenochirus > Hymenochirus boettgeri. The sequence continues at coordinate 63,685,112 of CM033472.1, forward strand.
GCCAGTCTATGCGATCAAACGCCTTATCCGCGTCCAGGCCCAGCACCATCCCCTCCTGTTGTGTGCTATTTATGATGTCGATTATGTTTATTGTTCTTCTGGTATTATCACCGGCTTGCCTATTTCTAACAAACCCTACTTGATCTGGATGGATGAGGTTTGGGAGGAGTTTTAAGAGTCTGTCTGCTAAAAGCTTGGTGTATATTTTAAAATCTGTGTTTAGTAGGGCTATTGGGCGATAGTTTTTGCAGTGGGTTGGGTCTTTTCCGGGTTTTTGGATCTGTACTATGTTTGCATGGGACATATTTGTTGGGATTGGGGTGCCCTCCAGGAAACCATTGAGAAGTTTCAGCAGCTTCGGGGTTAAGGGGTCCTGGAAAGTTTTATAGTAAGAGTATGTAAATCCATCCGGTCCCGGTGATTTGCCATGTGGCATGTTTTTGATTGTTCTTTGTATTTCTTCTATTGTGAATGGTGTGTTTAGTGAGTCTAGGTCAGCTGATTGGAGTTTGGGGAGTTTTGCTTCTTGGAGGAACTCCTGGGTTATTTGTATGCTGTTGTTCGGAATTTGAGGATTTATATTATATAGTTTTTCATATTATTGTGCAAAGGTATTTGCTATCCCTTGTGGGTCAGTGCAGTTGTGTCCTTTCTGGGACTTGATCATATATGTGGTGTTTTCCTGTTGTCTATGTTTGAGTTGTCGTACTAGTAGTGCATTAGCTTTGTTTCCCTTATCATAATAGTATCGTCGGAGCCATAGGAGAGATTGATCTACTTTATGTATTGCTATATCTTTTAGCTGGTTTCTTATGGCTAATATTTTGCGAAGTGATGGTATTGTGGGATTTAGTAAATGGGCTTGTTCCGCGGTTTGTAGTTCTGATTGTAAATGTTCTGTTGTGAGTGTTTGTTGTTTTTTAATGTGGTATAGGGTTGAGATGATATATCCTCTGATAGTGGCTTTGTGTGCCTCCCATATTGTGGAGAGCGTGGGGACTGAGCCATCATTTTGTTGGAAGAATTCTTTGATTGTGCTTCTCAGTTGTTCTCTGAGTTGGGGATTCTTAAGAATGATGTCATTGAGGTGCCAGTTACTGGCTTTTTGTTGGTAAGGGGTTAGTGGTATATCTAGTTTGATCGGGGCATGGTCTGACCATGTAATAGGGTGAATTTCAGCTTTGTATGGGAATTTTAATAGTGGACTTGTACCGAGGAAATAGTCAATTCTAGTGTGGCAGTTATGAGGGTGTGAGTAGAAAGTAAAGGCTCTGGATATTGGGTTTCGAGTTCTAAATAGGCTGTGTAGGTTATGTTTGTGTAAATGTTTTCTCAGAGTGTTGGCTATTTGGGAGGCTCTTGGGTTTGTTAGTGTAATATTGCATAAGGGTGTGGGTGTTGGTGCCATTTTCAGAATTGCCTAAAGCAAGTCCTGACCCGTTGTGTGTTAATTCTTAATATTACAATTCAGTTACATTTTAACCTTGCATTATAGTATAGCAGTATCGTTCCACCTCATGTCCTGTTGTCATGATAGTATAGTGTGGCATGAGGGTATCGCCTTCAGGGTTACTCAGGGCTAGTCTCGGCCCGTTGTGTGTTAGCTCATAGTGTTATAACTCAGTTGCGCTACCAATATATACATTTCAGCCTTACAGTATAACAAGACCGTATTATACAACCTGCTGTTTCTGTTGACTTGGTAGTATAATATAGCGCAATAGTATTATTTTCAAGGCATTTTCAGGATTTCTCAGGGTAGGTCCCGATCCGTTGCATTTTAGTTCCTGGTACCTTAATACGGTTACGCTATCAATGCGTACATTTTAATCTTGCGGAATGGTATAACAGTATCATACCACCTCATATTCTGTTAGTATAATAGTATAGTATAGCATAAGGGTGTCATTTTCAGGATTGCTCGGGACCATTCTTGGTCCGTCGTGTATTAATTCCCGGTGCTATACTACAGTTACAATCTGACCTTATATTATATTGTAGCAGTGCTATACAACCTTATATCTTGTTTTCATGGTAGTATAATGTAGTGTGAGGGTGTCGTTTTCAGGGTTACTCTGGGCTATTTCCAGATTGTTGTATATTAGCTCGTAGTATTTTAATAGAGTTGTGTTATCACTATGTGCACTTCAATCCTGCAGTATAGCAAAACCGTGTCACATAACCTCTTATTCTATTAGTATGGTGGTATAGTGTAGCATAGCATAAGGGTATCGTTTTGAGGTTACTCAGGGCAGGTCTCTGTCCTTTGTGTGTTAGTTAGGGGGGGTATTTGTGCAATTATGTTCCTGGGTATGTGATCTGGCGGTCACAGTATGTGGTTTTTGGTTGCCTGTTGGGACTGCTCAGGGAGGGTTGCGACCCTTTTGTATACCGTCAGGGGTATATTGTACCGTGGTCTTATTACTCACAGATGTATCTTGTTCTTCTGTGGTTTTATGCTGTGATATCATCTAGTATTATCATCAGACTGTATATTTCAGTTATACATTATACCCAGCTTGTTACTCTGGTGTGTACTTTCGCACTTGTAGTCTTCATATTTATTATAATTTGGGTATTATTGTGATCTTGCTTTTGATCATTTACTATTTTTGGTCTGTATAATTTCCGGTTGTCTATGAGTGTTACTGGGGTTGTCTTGGGGTGGGTCTCAAGACCCTCCCCTGCAGACATGGCCTGGGGTTGCACAGTAGTTCTGTTGTCTGTACATGAATTATAACCTTGTATTGCTACACATCGGCATTAACATTATTGAACATTATTGAACATGGTGTGGTAGTGTGGAAGTTCCACTCTGTGTCACTCGCGTACATATATGCCTGTGCCCCCTCGCTTTGAGACAGAGTCACACATGCACAACCCCACGGTGTATGGATTAAACTCCGTAGCTCCCTGTGGGTCCCGAAGGGCCCATCTATTCCATTGTGTTCCATCACAGATGGCCCAATGGTGTGCAGAATCTGGTCTCTTGCGGGGGCCCTCTAGGGTGGGTCTCTCTCCGCACACATATATTTTTGAAAGCTGTAATCTGAATCTGCGTTGTTCATGGACATAGTCGCAGATATTTCATGGCCTTTCAATGTGACCTGGCCTCAACCTCGCCTCAGGGCGGCATAACACACTATGATAACCCTGGGGTTTTATTTCGGAGTGTGCTCACTCCCTTATATCATTCCTCACAATGTTAATGTTCGGTAGTTGTGCTCGATGGTCTTTGGTTAATATCCCAATATGAATTTGTGCTGTTAGTGTGGGGTTTTAATCTTGAGTGTTACCCCTGGGGTCAAGGACCTTGTGTTTCAGATATAAGTTTCGGGTAGTTGGGGATAAGGTTGGGGGTCTGTGGTATTATACCAGGGTTAAGTTAGATGGTCAAACCTTTGGCGATGTTCTGTCTCAGATCATCTAAATCAGGTGGTCCATCGGCAGATGTCCTCTTGGGGGCTCTCTCTTGGAGATGGATGGGGTTTTCGTGGGGAAGGTGCTGGGCCGGGTGGGCTTCTTCTGGACTGAAGGCCTAAGCTGCGTAGGAACTCTGGAGCGTCGTCAACATCGTATAGCATGTGTTGGCGGCCTTGTTGTGTAGCTACAAGCTGGAAGGGAAATCCCCACTTGTAGGTGATTTTATTTTCTCGTAGTTGGGTTGTTACAGACTTCATTTCTCTGTGTTTTGCTAACGTGCGCAAGGTGGTTGTTTGTTCGTCCAGGTTTAGTGGAGCAGGGGATGTGATCTTTGGTATGTTTCTGGTTGCTTGTAGGTTTTTTTTTTTTTTGCTTCGAAATAGTGGAGTTGCATGATGAAATCTTTTGATGGGGGAGGCCCTGATGACGGTGGGCCTAGTGCTCGGTGGATACGGTCCATTCCCCATAAGTGTCTATGTGAGTCTGGGCATAATGTGCTAAAAAAGTTCACAGTGTACTCTTATAGGGCTCCATCTGTTATTTCCATTGGGATCCCTCGGATCCTAAGATTTTGGCGCCGCTCCGTTGTTGAGGTCCTCGTGGAGGAGTTGTAGAGAGGTTATTTCTTGTTTTAGGTGGAGGATGTCATCCTCCATCGAGTGTTTATGTGCTCCCAGGCCCTCCACGCTCTCCTCCAGTTCCGCCATTTGTTCCCCCAAACCTGCAATCTCCGGAGCTCCGATACTGCCCTGCTCAGCTCGGTCGCAAACGTTTTGGAGAGGCGATCATGGAGGACATTCAGGCTTTTGGTGAGTGTTTCCTCTGTTAGTTGTGAGGTGGTTGTTTGTTCTTCCATGTTTAGTGGAGCAGGGGAGGTTCGCGGGCTGCTGGAGGGGGTGAGGGCCTCAGGAACTGCCTGACCTCGTGTCATATACTTGTCCTATGGGATTTGTTGGTTTGAGTTGTGCGGGTTTGGAGTTTGTCCTTTTTACTTGCCCATAATATTCTTTTAGGGTTGTAGGGAAGCCGCAGGTTGTATAAAGACCCTGTTTATGTATCTTTATAGGAGCTCATATAGGGTTTTTTGTGGAGTGGTGCCAGAGCTCTGCAGTTATGCGTCCATCTTGCTCTGCGTTCAAGCCACGCCCCCTCGAGCAACTATTTCTATTTATACAAGCTTGTGCGACTCTGTTGAGTCTTGAATAGTGGCTGTCTATATCAAGCAGTGATTTCTGAATGTATTATTTACTCCAGTGAGCACCGCACAGTAATTGGTGTGTTAGCATATCCTACTTAGGTGGAGCAAATCACACACAAGTTTTTAATGTTGGGGCCCACAAGGATATCTGAGACCAGGGGCCCACCAGGACCAGTTTGGGGGACCTGCTAACATTTCCTATCTCTATTTTCACTCATTTATTATATCTAATTTACATATCTGTCTTACTCCTACTTACTCATATTGTTTATTAAAATGCATTTCTTAATGTCCCTTTGGCTCTCTATTTACATTTTAGAAATTTTCAGCTTTCTTGGATGAATACTCTGAGGGATTTCCCTGTAACCCCATGGGCACATACAAAGAATGTCTGACTAGATCCCCAATGCAGAGCATAGGAGCAATTGTACTATAACTAGCAAACCCTGCTGCGCGCACACATTCACCCGTTGTTGTTGCAAGAATCATCATGGCTTGGACTGACTGCTGATACCTGAAGGCAGCATGACAGAAGAGGGAAGTGCTGGTGAGGGATTGGGTTGTGAAAGTCATGTAACGAAAACTGGGGGGCAGCTTAAAGGGCATGTCCACCCCCAAAACTATAATCCCCCCAACTACTGGCCCCATCATGTAGTGTAGTTTAATCCTTACCTCACATCCCAGCTCCATATGGTTCTCCTGTAGTCCCCCCCCAAAGTCCCAAAAACTGCCCACCAGGAGGATAGCAGAGTCCATATAGGACTCTGCCTCCTACCTGGCCTCTGGGAGAAGTTTGGCATGCGTACTGCAGCCCTTCTCCCCCTCCCTCCCCCTCCGTAGTCCCTCCCCCTAGCATCAATCCCCTTTGATATAGTATTCCCCCTGGTCTCCCAGCCCCAACCGCTTCATTTTAGGTTTAGAAAGTGCCCCAAACTTTTACTTACCTCCCCTCTTTCCTCCGCTGCACTGAATGACCGGCAGCCGTGTCCGTGATTGGCTGCTGCTCAGCCAATCACAGACGCGACTGCCGGTCCCGCCCCTCTGCTTGCATTTTCTCGCAAGCAGAGGGCCGGCAGCGCTGCAGAGGAAAGAGGGGAGGTAAGTAAAAGTTTGGGGGATTTCTAAACCTAAAAATGAAGCGGTTGGGGCTGGGAGACCAGGGGGAAGGCTATATCAAAAAACAGTTTTAAGGGTAGACATACCCTTTAATTTGCATATAAAATATCAGTGGATGTATTGTTTAAAGGGTAACAGCAGAGGCGAGTTTAGAGGAGGATTACTGGTGCCTGGAATCCTCCTTTCTTCTTGCTCATTACTGTCTGCTGTTCTACTTCTCCTGGTGCCCATAGACTGTAACATAGATTGTTACATTGTTAATTGAGCTGTGAGTGAGAAGCAGCATTTTGTTTGTTTACTGTATCAATATTAACCCTGCAGCTGCCTCAGGTGATTGCTGAGACTGGGTTTATATACATTACTATATATATCGTACCTACTACACTGTGATTGAGCTTAGTTTGCCAGAAGAGGGACATAAAGAAATTCTGGAGCTGGTTGTATATCTAACTGTCAACATTGTATTCTATTATATACTGTATATTATGATTATCATTATATGATGGTTACCTATATTCTTTACATAGAACAGTGAATCAATAGGCACATACATGGCTCGATGTTATCGGCTGCCTCGACTGTAGTAGAAAGAGCCAGTAATGGAAATGTCCCATCTTTCCAATTAGGTCCTGAAACCAACAGTATTCAGCAAATTATGTGATATACCTCATCAGTGTCACAGCTCTGACTTTAAAAGACATTTTACAAGATAATGTAGCACAAATGTGGATTTCTCAGTAAAACAGAACATTAGGCTGGGTACACACAGACAAACTTTTCGTCCCATTAGCAAGCAGTCCGCAGGGACAAAGCACTGTCTGACCAGACGAATATCTACTATGGACCGCATGACCTATGGTGATTTACCGTCATATCCAACAACCCATCTTTCTGATCTGCCAGCAAAATCACCCCTGCTTTTCAGCCCGGCTGACCAATACATTGAAATATTGGTCGGTTGAGATGAAAAATCTGCTTGTGTGTACCCAGCCTTAATATCAAAATTAAAGGTGATATCTGTATTGACAGGGGTGTCTCTAGGGTTTTTGCCACCTGAGACAAACTTTTGAATGCTGCCTGTATGTACCACTAGGTGCCATGAAGTGCACCACCACAAACCAGGGTTATGTGTGTGCGGCTTCCAGGAATGGGTGTGGTTAAACATTTGGTATTTTTAAACTTCACATCACAGCGGTATATATACAGACATTTATCTACACCATAATTCCTGACACTTTTCTTAAAAAAAAAAAAATTAAAGTAATCTCTGCCTGCCGCCTCTCTGATGTTTATCTGAGCATTTTGCTCATATTGCCTCATTAGAGAGACACCCCTGTGTATTGAGTAACTGTGATAATAATACCAAGTAGAGAATATATAAACTATAACCTACCCCTGTAGTAGATTTATGTGGGAGGAACTGTAAGATTATAAGGAAACCAAAAGCCACAAAGGGGTATGTAATAATACATACTCGGCCTACAGCCTTGTGCTTTTATATGGTCACGGAACTCCTCAGTGACTTCTAATATCCTCATAATTTACAGTTCGGGGTGCATTATCCCCTATATTTTTTTATGATACAAGTATAATAGAATACTTGGATCTATTTGGTCATGAACTTCCTACTGTGCTTGTTTGGTGGTAACCCATTAAGGAAGGAATAATAAGAGATCTATTTCAAACAAGTATAGGAAGATGCTTCTCTGGATCTTAAGTTATAGGGGGGCGTGTTGCGGGGCGGGGCTGCCAGGTCCGTGCCTTGGACGGGATCCCTGACTGCGGGAGTCGGGAATTTATCCCTACAGTCGGGAGAATCCAGTTCGAATAGAGACGCTTGGCAACCCTGAGTCATTTGCATGTTTAACTTTTAAGTGGACATTCCATTTAACACAAGGAGTGACAATGAATTAAACGTAATAGTGATGCAAAGCAGCTGAACAACTCCCTACACAACGCACTAATATAATCCCCAACCACTCCGGACTGCGAAATACTGACAAATAATTGGCACTGACATCTCCGCTCCCTAGTGTCAGGAAGCGCGGCACGGCAAGTCAACACGCGCAGCGTGCGTCATGACGTCTATTTGGTAGAGCGCTGAGATCACGAGCGGTCCTACGGAACGCCGTATGGTGATCGGCAGCGCGGTTGTGGGAATTTAAAGTGTGTCCTCCAGGTCCCGGCGTGAATCTGAATGGAAGAACGTAAGATACGGAGCCATTCATTTTACAGTCACTTAGAACGGACGTTAATTCATTTTACCGACCAGGCCGGTGGGATACGGTAACCCTGGTTCATAATCATGGTGCAGGCAGTGTTTTGTTTATTTCTAGAGGACAGGATCCTTCATATTCAACCTAGATTACACCAACTATATGACCGGAACGAGCATTTCTGAATGGGGGTTGTAGTTTGAAACTTTGGTGACTTTATATCCTATTATCTACAATCTATCTTTAAACTATTTTTTTATATATATACTGTTAATTGACACGCCCTCTACAAAATAGATTAAAGGGCATGTCCAGCATTAAAACTTCCTTTATATATCCTGGAAGTATATAATTCAGAGCGCACACCAGTCTTAAACCACCAAACTGTGTTTATTAACACGTGACGTTTCGGTGCCCGTGTGGCACCTTCCTCAGACACACATATCCTGGTAGAGCACCCCCAAACCCTGCTTTCACATTATTGAGAATTTTCAAAGATGCCTCTGAAGGGACTTACCAGCCCGTCACACACTGCATGGGTGCCGTCCCCTGCTCCTGTGCTGACATCCGATCTACTTTCTGGTTGGGGCTGTCAGGCAATTGGGGGTGATGTCACGCCATCACTAACAGCCGTGATCAGGAAGAAAAGCTGTCTGAGCATTTGTTCAGGATGAAGGGTTGGAAGGTGTGTACCCCGCTTTAGTTGGCAACTGTCAATTATGAATGTGACTGATGACATTACAATGCCTGAATGCTAATCCCCTAGCTGCTGCATCTGCGCATGCTCTAGCTCATAACCAGTGCACTAAATTGCTGAAGGGGGCGTTAACAAATGTATTCATTAAAGGGCATGTCCACCCCCAAAACTATAATCCCCCCACCACTGGCCCCATCATGTAGTGTAGTTTATTCCTTACCTCACATCCCAGCTCCATATGGTTATCCTGTGGTTCCCCCCAAAAACTGCCCACCAGGAGGATAGCAGAGTCCATATAAGACTCTGCCTCCTACCTGGCCTCCGGGAGAAGTTTGGCATGCAGCCCTTCTCCCTCTCCCTCCCAATTTGGATTCCCTCCCCCTAGTGTAAAACCCTTTTTAGCATACATTGCCCCTGTCCCCCCAGCCCCAACCGCTATGTTTGTAATATCAGAAAATGCCCAGAACATTACTTTCCTTGCCTCCGCCGCACAGCCAATCACGGACGCGACTGCCGGTCCCGCCCCTCTGCTTGCATTTTCTCGCAAGAAGAGGGCCGGCAGCGCGGCGGAGTCAAGAGGGAAGGTAAGTAAAGTTCTGGGCATTTTCTGATATTACAAACATAGCGGTTGGGGCTGGGGGGACAGGGGCAATGTTTGCTAAAATTTTTTTCTGAAGGGTGGATATACCCTTTAACATACACTACAGCTTTGTTTCCTCAAGTCATCCAGGAGTATAGAAGGTAATGGTTCTATAGGACAAAGTAGAATATCTAAACATATTTTCATGGGGCCATTCTTTCTAAAGTATGTCATTATGAGGGTCGAGTTGTACTTTAAGGGGGATCTTAGTAGTTTTTAGTGTTTTTTGGTTTATACAGACTGAAATATGATAAATCAATGTAAAGATAAATAAACAGAAGAAGCTATTTAGAGAAAGATGGTTAATGGCTAATTAGACAGACAAAAATGGGCAGACTTTAGGGGGAAGAAAATTGAAAGCGAGCACTCGCTCAATTGGGATAAGAAGCATTGTCATTGTAAAACTCAACACAACATTGCTGATCTTCCTAAAGACCCTACCACTGTCTCTGCCTTTCAGCAAATTATCTTTTTCTGCCAGTTCAACAGTAAATAAATTCCTCTCCACAGTTACAGATCGGACCTTCTACTTATTCTTATTGGCATCTGTGTATTCGTCAGAAAGCAGGGCAGGGAACAGACGTACACTTGATATTTAGTCTTGAGCGCTCAGCTGCTCCTTTGTGTGCGAGGATCGACCCCCAATGTCCGTTTTGACTGTGAATCGTCTGCGTGTATGCGTTTGGTTGGGGTCGTTCGCCCATCCGCCAGGCAGATCAATGAACGATCCCCGACTGAACGCATAAACACGAACGATAAACGGTTGTTCGTCGCATGTAGCACCCAGCCGTCAGGGGTCGTTCCTCGCTCACAGATTGAGCGTGTGTGCAAACCTTAAATGTCAAACTTGGTAACTATGCTTTATTTGTATGTTAAAATTGCTTTAGAACTGATCCATGCATTACATACCCAACTCTTTAGGTGAAGATGAGTCTTGGTGTCCTCCTTCTGAGTCAGACATGAAGATTTTGAGAGCAAGACAAGAGCGCCAGGACAGAATCAGTCGTCTAATGGGAGATTACCTGCTGAAAGGATACAGAATGCTTGGGGATAGCTGTGAAACGTGTGGGGTGAGTGTGGTTTGGAATGAAAATTTAAAGGGAGAGATCATTTAGGGTGCTATTGCTCAAAGTAATACAAAACCCATGCTGCCGGATTTGATATCAGGTTAGAGTGGGTTTTCTAGTGGTTTTGGTGGGGCCTGCAATGTTTTAGATACTTATACTTACATAAATAGTTACGAGCACCCGATGCAAAACTGTTTAGCACAGAATTTAACGCGGTTCAAATGGAGGCCAAATAATCCCCAGCTAGCCAGTGCATCTTACCTGACCAGCTCCCGCGATGTGTCGGCTAATGATTTTATGTCTTTCTCATACATTCTTCCAACTTTATTTTTATTATTATTGTTTTATTTATTTGTTGCAGACCATTTTACTTCAGGACAAACAGAAGAAGCTACTTTGCATTTCTTGTCAAGAACTTGATTCTGATACTGAAAAGGATAATCCAGGTCAGTCTTGATATGGGGGCATTGTTCAAAATGAAGTCTTATTTTCATTTGGATTTTGGACATTGTTCTTCTGAGTGACCATTTTTGCATTTGTGACATTTTCTGCATTTTATGAGCTGTAATGTTATCTTTGAGCTTTGATCATTAGTTTGTTTTAGTCTATTTGTCTCGTAGATTACTCTGTGAAATTAGCCTCTGAACTTTGTTTTCATATGGACAGTAATGTGTTAATGCAGGCTACCTCCAACTTCCCAAAACAACCTACTATGTTTACAAACTAACCTATTGCATTTCATTAAATATATTTTAAACACAAGTATTTCTGTGTTGTTTTTTAATAGTTCTGCTTTTTGTGCTGCTTTAATTATCCTGTTTTTATTCCAGTTCTTAACTCTCAAGCTGCACTGTCTCAGGTTCGGGAGCGTCAGCTTTGTCTTCAGCCTTTCCTGGAAAATCCTCCTGCCCAGTCTGCTACAAAGCCAAAACCAGTGCCTGACTCAATCCCAGTCAATCCTAGTCACACCTCTTTAAGTTCTGAAGCCATTGTGGTGGCTGAGACTGCACTTTTGGACAAGCTACACTGGGCATCCCAGCAGCTTGAATCAGCCTGTTCTGTGGAATACAGTACACAACTTTGTGCACTTATAGGCTCTTGTGCTCAGAGCTTGCGCTCTCTTCGTGAACTTCATCACTAAAATGCAAATAATGAACAATTTAGTATTCCTGGATGACTCTTACTGCATGTTAATGTGATGTATATGGTCAGAAATAGTTTGTTGTGTTACATAATTCTGTGCATCTTATCCTAGATAAATCAATTGATAAGATAATTTGCTTCAACAAGCTTTACTTAATTGAAATACATGTATTTTGACATATAAATGCATAAATGTTGTCCCCTTCTTTTTGCTGAATGCTTTTTACCCTGCTCAGAAAAGGCATTGTGATTACAGCAAAAGTGCAACACCATGCAAAAAATACACTGCATAAGCATCTAAAAAGTAAATACTTAAATAGAAGCAAGTAATAGTATTAATTTTTTGAGTTCCTCACACTGATCTTTCTGTTCTTTTAATCATATTTTGTGGAGCACTGCAAGGGATTCTTGGGATCAAGTCCTTCACACTGGGTACTATTAAAAGGTGGGGCAAGAGTAGCGAGGTTTGAGTATAATTGTCCTTTGATTTGGCTTGAAAAGGTTAAATTACTGTACTTTCTATTTTTTTTTCTTCCTATTTTTTTTTGAATACCTGCCTTTTGATTGCATTCAGCTTTGACGCAGACCTAATATGCAATTATTAGCTGTCTATTGGTTTCATTCAAATGTGCCAGTCCTAATCAGTGCTGTTTCCTGTCTTGAGTGCATTCATCTGTGTCAGACCTAATTGTCATGTTATGGATCCGGCTGCAAGCAAATCTGGAGTATTTATTAATTATACACTCTTTGTAAAAGTAAGATTCCCTTAGTTGTATTATATTTGTGCGTTTCTTTTCTCTCCTTCGTTCTGTACCTTTCTCTACCAGCTGGCTCGGGTATATATAAACCAGCAGGGGACAGGGAGTTCTGTACCATCTTTGAACTAGTTGGTGGTCTAATAGGTGGACAATTTGACTTCTGTGTAAACTCTGGGAAAGATTAAAACACCAGAAAAAATTTAATAAATCGCCATTACTTGGCATGTGGGTAAGATCCATAATGTATTCTGGTGGACAGGAGAAACCCGTGGGATCCAAACACCGTACCTGTAGTAGAAACACTACAAAAAAATGTACATAGGGTAGATGTGTCATGTTTGGTCTCTTTACTTTTAAGGCTCGTACACACTCACGATGTGCACGCTGAGCCACGACCCCTGACTGCTACCCGCGACGAACAGGCATTTTGGCCGAGTCATCAGCGTGTATGCGGTCAGTTGGGGGTTGTTCGTTGTTCCGCCAGGCGGATCGACAAACTCACAGCACACACAATAATAGAGCTTTATGCAGCCTTTCAAGCAAATTTTATACTTTATTCTATACTTTCTCTTTCTAGTTGTAGTCTAATATGTCAGTATGGTGTAGATATTTACATGACTACATGTAGCATAGTCCTTATTCTTCTCCATTGAAAAGGGTTTTGTAACCCTGAGTCATTTTATATTAAACCTCTAACCCCAACAAATTGTATTGAAAAAACAAAATGTCAACTGAACCCAACCTTTCCCTTACTCTTTCCATGTTGATAAGTGCAATATATTAATAGGTATGGTTACAATTACCGTATATACTCGAGTATAAGCCCACCCAAGTATAAGTCAAGGTACTTATTTTTACCTGTAAAATTGATTGAGTATAAGCTGAGGTTTTACTTTCTCCCTTAGACAGCCCCATAGATAGAATCGACAGACAGTCCGATAGAAAACCTCATACACGGGCAGCACGGTGGCTCAGTGGTTAGCACTGATGCCCTGCAGTGCTGAGGTCCTGAGTTCAATTCCACCCATGGACATATCTGAAAGGAGTTTGTATATTCTCCCCATGCTTGCGTGGGTTTCCTCCGGGCACTCCGGTTTCCCCCACAATGATAAAGACATGCTGATAGGTTGTATGTGTTAAGTTAATGTGCTTAGATTGTAAGGGTTCGATGAGAATGTATACATGTAATTCTAAAGCGCTATGGAATATGTTGGCGCTATATAAATCCTTAATAATAATTATAATACACAGGCCCATAGAAAGTCCCCTACATAGCCGCATACACAGATGTGACTTGCATACTTTTCTGTGCAGCCTGTTTGTTGAATCCTTTTACATCTATAGTTTTTGTTTTTCCCTTGCAATCTGGGCTGATCTGAGTGAGCAGGACAACAATTGCCTAACCCACTCAAATTAAGAGGGTTCTCTGTGTTAGTGTACAGCTTTTGATTTCTCAGGGCTATGTAATTTTGTCCAGCTGCATCTTATAGTAACATAGTAATTAAGGTTGAATAAAGACATAAGTCCATCAAGTCCAACCTATTACCCCTCTTTTTTTTTTTTTTTTTAACCCTACCTAACAGTTGATCCAGAGGAAGGCAAAAAAAAAAAAACAGCTAAAAAGGGGGAAAAATTCCTTACTGACTCCAAACGGCAATTGGAAAGTATCCCTGGATCAACCAGATCTATATGCATTAATACCAGTAATTCTCAATATTTTTTAGTTTTAGAAACTTATCCAGGCCTTTTTTAAAGCTATTCAATGAACTTGCCATTACCGCTTCTGCTGGAAGACCGTTTAACCATTCTCACTGTAAAGAAACCTTTCCTAACCGGAAGATGAAACGTCTTTTCTTCCAACCTTAAAGGATGTCCACGGGTCCTCTGATATGACCTATTAGTAAATAATGCACCAGAGAGTTCATGGCCCATTAATATATTTGTATAAGGTTATCATGCACCACGCAAACGTCACTTCTCCAATGTAAACAGCCCTAACTTGTCTAATCTGCCTGCCTATTCAAGCCCTCCATTCCCCTTATTAATTTAGTTGCCCTTCTCTGACCTGCTTCAATTTCCAAGATGTCCCTTTGTATTTGGGATTCCAAAACTACTACATATTCCAAATGAGGCCTTACCAGTGCCTTGTTAAGAGGGAGAATAATGTTTTTTTTCTCTTGAATCTATTCCCTTCTTTATAGACAATATCTTGCTAGCTCTAGCCATTGCTACCTGGGTCTTTTATCTACCAGAACCCCCAAATCTTTTTCCATTACAGATGCACTTAACACAGAGTTATTTGTGGTGTAGGTGGCACAGGGATTATTAAATCCTAAATGCATCACCTTACATTTATCAACATTGAATCTCATCTGCCATTCTGCCCATTTTGATAATCTATCTAGGTCTGCTTGCAGCACTTGCACATTATTGGAAGTTTCCAAAGCTCTGCATAGTTTAGTGTCATCAGCAAACACTGAGACCTTGCTCTTAATGCCCCCTTCTAAGTCATGTATAAACAGATTAAACATAAGCAGAACCCTGAGGCACTCTGCTTAGAACTTTAGCCCACATAGATGTAGCTCCATTAACCACCACTCTCTGTTTGCGATCCAATAACCAGTTCTCTATCCATGAACAAATGTTTTCTTCAAGGCCAACAGTCCTCAGTTTATACATTAGTCGCCTATGTGGCACAGTATCAAAAGCTTTCGCAAAATCCAAGTATACCACATCCACTGCTGTGCCTGAATCTAACTTCTTACTAGCTTCTTCATAAAAACCAATTAAATTCGTCTGGCATGATCTATTTCTCATAAATCCATGCCGACTACTACTAATAAGATGAGCTCTGGAGACAAAGTCAAGGATATGATGCTTGTGAAGGTTCTCATTCATCCAGGTCATGGTATATCTGTTGTATTCAATTAGATCAACTGAACTTGAAGTTTAGTTCTTGAAGGCGTTTTGCTAGTCATCCGACTGGCTTTCTCAATTCAGAATGACATGTACCTTGGAAAATCCCAATTAGCATATCACAGCCAGGTGTTAAGGGCGTGATTGAATAGTGGCTAAGAGGTGTTATAGGAATGCCCAGGGTAAGGTGTCAAAACAGCATTGTACACGGCAGACAGTTGTGTGTGTCAAACCCCCCCCCCACCTCTATTTAGGCTTGGTTTCTTTATTTTCACAAAAAATGGCCTCCTTAGCACCTCTCTTGAACCAGTCATGTTCCTTTGCCAATATGTTAACATTACAATCTTCAAAGGTATGTCCTTTATCCTTAAGATGCAGGTACACGGCTGAGTCCTGACCCAAGGAATTGGCTCTTCTGTGCTGGACACCTTCCTTACCACTGATGTTAGGCTTACAGGTCTATAGTTACCAGGCTGTGAACGACTACCTTTTTTGAATATTTGTATTACATTGGCTTTTTTCCAATCCAGCGGCACATCCCCAGACCAAAGCGAATCTGAAAAGATGAGAAACAGTGGTCTAGATAGAACTGAACTAAGCTCTTTTAAAATTCGAGGATGCAATCCATCTGGTCTTGGGGCTTGATATTAACTATGTCTAATTGTTTCCGTACCATATCCTCTGTTAGCCAATGTGAATACTCTTCATTTCTACCCTGCATATTATTACAATCCCTGCTGTAGGGACAAGGATTCTCAACAGTGAAAACCGATGTAAAAAAACGGTTTAGCAGATTAGCCTTTTTTGCATCCTCTACAACCATCTCAGCCCCATTATTTAATGGTCCCACATTCTCAGTCCTCATCTTTTTACCATTTATATACTTAAAAAACATATCCATATTTCATTTTCTAATTTAGCTAGTTTAATTGCTTTCTTGCACTCTATATTACAGCTTTCTGTAAGCCTGTTCTGTTCCCTCTGTTGTCAAAATGTTAAAAGCCTTTTTCTTTTTTTCCATTTACCTTTTTACCTGAGCATTAAGCCATGCAGGAGTGGACCTAATTTGTTTAAACTTGTTCCCTAAAGGTACAGATTTAGAAATGTAATTTAGTTTAATATCCCTTTAAAAGTGGTCCACATCTGCTCTGTATCTATACCTAGACACAATTCCCCCCAGTCTATGAGCAGGAGTGATTCCTTTTACAGCATAAAATTAGCTTTCCTAAAGTTAAAAGGTTTTGTTAACCCAGTGCACTTTAGCTTTTTGCAACCTTTATTAAATGACACAATATCATGGTCACTATTCCCTAAGCTTCCAATTACCTTCATCTCCAAAATGAGCTCAGGGTTATTAGATATCACCAGATCCAACAACGCATTCTGTCTAGTAGGAACTTCTACCATCTGTGAAAGAAAATGCTCAAATTTAAGAACTGCGGCGGCTGCTCCAAGATCCCATACATGCAGCAGGATGCACATTGCGTGGCCCCAACAAAACTGTCCATACTAAAAAACAATTCACAGCAACAATACACACAAGAGAATCAGCTATACGCACCAGATAAACAGCAATACACAGCAGAGAAACAGCAGTGTTATTCTTAAATCCTTTCTTGTTCTAAACACTTTTGTTTCTTAACACACACCCCTTAAATACAGACAAACCCCTTTAAAACAGGAAATCCCTTTGAAAGAAAATCGCTCAAATGAACTGACTTATATGAGGTTCAAAACCAAAGATCCAACAGCCCTTAGCCAATTTAAACCAATTAGCTACACCCCCCATCCAATCAGAGAGAAAAGAAAAAAAATGCCTTTCTTTTGTCTCTTACCAGCCCCCACCCTACAGGTAACAGTGCAGTTTAAACACAAGTATTTATTTTAGTAACCCAGTGCTTTGAGCTTACTTAAACAATTCCTACTACCTTATCCAACTTGTAAGTAGTAAAAAAAACCTAAACACCGGTGATTAATTACTTACACAGGCACACTCCTAGAAATAAATAGTGCTAGGTTAGTACATTTACTAGGCTACAAACCACAGTTAATAAACGCTTTTATTTCTTAACGCACACCCCTTAAATACAGACAAACCCCTTTAAAACAGAAAATCCCTTTGAAAGAAAATGGCTCGAGCTAAATCACTCAAGTGAACTGACTTATATGAGGTTCAAAACCTTCAAGTATCCAGATCAGCCCAGACCTGAGTATAAGCTGAGGGGAGACTTTCAGGATGTTTTTGAAGGTAACATTTCTCTAACTTACTCTAATATATACAGTATTTAAATTGGACAACACCCCTTAAAGGGCATACCCAACTGAAAATTTGCGCCCATGTTAAGAATACTGTGAACTGTTAAATGAAACCTTTCTTTTCTGCTGCATAAGATTGTCCTGCATGAGCAAAATACCCTTTAAAAATGAATTTGGTGTGGCCCATGTATCTGCCTGGCAAATTGCCTCAGCTTTGGCACCCTCTTCAGCTGCCCAGGAAGTTGCAATACCTCTGGCTAAATATATTACTTCACTCCTTGAGGGAGGTGCCTTGACTTGTACATCATAAACTTTCTTGGTCACCCTGGTGATCCATATACTAATGGCAGAGGTAGCAACTGCAATAACTCTCCTTGGGCCAAACGGTAAAACAAAAAGATTATCATCCTTCCTGAACACATTAGTTCTTTGAAGGTATACTTGCAGTATTTTATAAACGTCCAACTTATATGTTGACCAGAAAGTAACTCTTGAAAAATAGCTAGGAAACAAATGGGTTGATTAATGTGGAATTTGGATACAGCTTTTGGAAGAAAATACAGGGCTAAATGGAAGATGGTAGCCTCTGATAAAACATTAGGTGCTCTGGCAAAGAACACTCTTAACATGCTCTTCCAGAAGTAAGGGCAATCAGCAGTGCTAACTTTAAAGACAAATCATATAATGAAATATCTTGCAAAGGCTCAAATGGGAAGATAGTTAAGGATCTCAACACTACTGGTAAAGCATTTTTAGGTAGTCTGATTCTGAGCCCGCATTGAAAAAATCTGATTAAAGGACAACTAAAGCCTCAGAATAACACTCAGAAGAAGAACACCTTAATATAAAAGCAGTAATTTGTCTCCCCTCTTATTTTGATATGGTTGTTAGCATATTTACCTTTCTAGCTTGGGGTTTTTATTTTATTACCCAGTGCAGTCACTGACCATTGTGTCCTTTACACATGCTCAGTCCAAAGATACTGCAGGAACTATTTACAATTTGTACAGTTGGTCACACCCACTAATAGGCTTTAGCCAATCCTTTTTCAGGACAGATTAGGCAAGGGAGCATGTGACTGAACTGAGGGTGTGTGACCAGTCACTGTACATACACAGTTATTTTATCAAGTTCTTCAGGGGTTTACATTTACTTTGCTATTTATTGTGGTGGGATTGTTCAGTTTATTGTTTTTTTTTATAGGGGATATGTTCAGTTTCTGGAGCATAAAAATTGGGTTTAGTTCTCCTTTAACTCATCTTCAAAGAACTTAACTCCTAGAAGAGCAGAAGGGCTGAGGTTGGTAGCTTTAGTGTGCTTAACAAAAGTCCTCTATCCAGACCATCTTGTACAAAATTAAAATTCTCAGAACTGTTGTTGCTCCTGGATCAATATCTTTAGCTGTTGCCCATGCCTTAATGATTTCCCATACACTCAAATATCAAGGATGTCTGCTGGCCTTCAATAGGGTCTCAAAACAGCCTTGATCTAATAGTCTTGCCCTATTAGCATCCGTGCTGCTAAGTTGTGTGCCAATGGATTGGGATAAGTTATTTGTCCCTGAGGCAGGTCTTTTGTCACGCGTAGGTACCATGATTGTTGTATAGCAAAACACCCGAGAAGGGGATACCAAGGCCTGTGTGAAATGGTGGAAAGACATAGGCTCTCAGCACACTACAATCCTGTGCCAAAGCATCAGTCGCCAAAGCCTCCTTCTGGTGGAAAAATCATACTTCACCTTCTGATTGGGGAAGTACATCATAAGATCTACTTTCAGCATTCCCCAGATCTTTACTAAATTGGAGAAAAACCTGATCACTTAGGCTCCATTCCCCTTTGTCTTCTATTTGCCAATTCATTCTGAGTGCCTATAATATGAAGGACTGTGATGTTCTCCAAGATTTGTTGTGTCCAATACATTATTATAACCTCTTTGAATTGGAGAAGTCTTGCTTCCACTGATGAAGTATGGGCAGGCCTCATCTCATGCTGTTTTAACATCCTTGGGGGTCTGCCTATGCTTGTTTGTTACAAAACAGCTAAACTGACTCCCCATCCAAGCCCCTGTCCTTGCATAAGAAATCTTCCTTCTTTTTTATAAAAGGATGTATCAGGAGATGTCTCCTAGGAACCTTGGGGCAAAAAGGCCCCAAACTCTTTCCTTCTGACATCTTAGATATAATTTCTTCCAGGGCTTGGATAAACAATTTCTTTTTCTTTCCATCATAGGGTAAATGGCTTAATGAGTTCTTCAAAAGCATATTTGAATCATCCTCTGAGCCATTAGGGCCCAAATAAAATGATGTCTCAATCTCAAACTCACATAACAGGAGAAGGGAAATATTGTTTTCAGAAGTTCCCCTTTATCAGTCCCATTTGCAATGGATTACTCCAACTTTCCTACCCAGTGAGATACTGACATCCTAACTGAGATTATGGCAAAGGTTACTTTGGCACCAGCTCCCACTGTCACATATGATTTCCTGATCTCTATTTCCTGTCACCTTGTCTACAGGCAGACTTTTTGGACATTCAAGCCACAGGTGCATCTACCAATGGGGCCTTCATCCAAACTTCTGCCACTTCCCCAGGAAAGGGATACAATTTATCGAACTTATTTTCAATAGGGGTTCTTCTAGACACCTTTTTCCATTCGTCCATAATCCTATTTCCAATCTCTTCTAAAACAGGAAAATAAAATTTCTTCCTCTTAAATAATACAGAAGCTGAAGGCTGTTCTGGTTCATCCAAGGCTAAGGTCTGTTTGATCATCTTACTAAGCAACGAGATCTGTTTCATCTCAAACCCAGATTCTTCAGAAGATGATGTTGACTAGAGATATACTTGCTGTGCTGCTCTAGATGCACTAGATACGGTAACGTATGATGAGAGGCTTGCTACAATTCTTTCGAGACTGCTTACTTGATCCAAAGCAGAATTTGTGGTTGATCTGTTCTCTCCTTTAATGGATAAGGATCATGGGTAGCTCTCTATGTCTGGATACAAGAAGTATGAACCCCTCAAGCTTAGCCTTACATTCTTTATATATGCATCTTCTAATTATGTTTCTCATAGGTTTAATGTTCTTGATCTTCCGAGCTTAACCCTCTACTCCTATGCCTTGATCGCTCCTCAGCAACAATTTTCTGGCTATAACAAAAAAAACAAGAAAAGGGAGTAACAATATTACTCCACCCAAAGGCTCTTTTTGTAGTGGGTATAAAGGAAACAATAGAAAGCCTTACCACCTCTCCTTGGATCTCCTCTCTCATTTAACAGCCAGCTCCATGCTTATCAAACAGCTCACAAACTGGGCCAAGAGGCTCTAAACACCAAATCTGGATTTAAATAGGAAATTCGTGGGCTGCTATTTGATGAAAGCCAATGTACTACCAATAGTCATTCCCAGCCTGATAACTAGACCTGTAAGCCTAACATCAGTGGTAGGGAAGGTGCTGGAAACTTTGTTACTAGATCATATCCTTGACTTTGTCTCCAGAACTGATCTTAGTAGTAGTCAGCATGGATTTATGAGAAATAGATTGTGTCAGACAAATTTACTTGGTTTTTACTTGTTTTTTTAAGAAGTGAGTAAGAATTTAAAGAATTTAGATACAGGCATAGCAGTGGATGTAGTATACTTGGATTTTGCTAAAGATTTTGATACTATGCCACATAGGCGACTAATGTATAAACTATTGTCCTAGAAAGAAATATTTGTACATGGATAGAGCATTGGTTATTGCACTGGTGTCAAACTTACGGCCCTCCAGATGTTTGGAAACTACAACTTCCATCATTCCCTGGTTGGAGTATGTAGCTAGGGAATGCTGGGAGATGTAGTTTTCAAATATCTGGAGGGCTATCTAATAACCCACACATGTGGGTTATTGGATAGCAAACAGAGTGGTGGTCAATGGTCAACTACACATTAGGGGCATCTTTGGCATGTATGGATAATGTAAAATTTGGGTTTGGGGTGGTTTATTTTAAGCTGGATATGGCCTTTAACTATAGCTTGCATCTGCGCTATAGTTAATTAAAGCAAGGAACAGCCGGGACCTGTCAGAGAAGACAGTGTTGGATGGCACTGGAGGGAAGTTCTTTTAATTAGCTCCTGTTAGATTAATTGAAGAAAGGGAGGTAGAACATAACTCCTTTACCTCCCTTCACTTATTTAACAATTCTTCCAAAAAGATACTAACATAAGGGCAGTTTCAAACTCTAGCTATGACTATTGGAGAACCAGCACTACCTTTTTCAGACTTAAATGTTTCAGTCTAAAACATGTAGTACTGGTTTTTCAATAGTCGGTCAAAAAAGACTGAACCAAGTATTGCATGATCATATTTAGATGACTTGTAAGCAAGTGCTGGTGCAGAATATGGAAACTAAAAGAGAAATCGGATACCAAATAGAATTTTCTGCAGAGAAGCCTAATTTCATTACAGTAACCTTTAACACACCAATATAAACCCAAGCAAACTCAGCCAGCTGTACACAGGCAGACTTTCTTCCAACTGGATTTATGATCGAGGACAACGAAGAACAGCTCAAAGTTCCCTACATTGAGGTCTCATTCTTTCTGCAGATTTCAGTTTGAAACTTGCAGAGAGATTGGGACAGAAGATGGGGTTGGCTGAAAATGTTCTGCCTTGCCGATCTTTGTTTTTCCGATAAAGATAATTGGTGGTTGCCCTTAACTGTATTTTTCATCTATTTAATTACATTTAACTACATAGTGACGTGAACCCCACTTTCTGTTTAATGGAAGTGAATATTTTGCCTTGCACAATTTTTTGAAATTGAAGCAAGAAAAGGATTTGGAGGAGATAGAAAGAATTTGTTTTCTCAATAGGGAAGTTATTTTAATCTTCTACAGGAAATGCATTGCAGGAACTAAGTATGCTACATTACATTTACTTCATACTACTGTCCCCCCCCCCTTATTTTTTTTTTTGCACAATAGAACAATATGCACCTCATACTCTAGCTTGCTTACTGAAAGCACTGTATGCCTAAATGCTTCTCCAGTGTTTTCATGTCAAATTGAAGTCACTAACCATGTTTTTTGTTTTTACTGTAAAAACCCTTTTGTGAAGCAAGAAAGTGCACAATGCCATCTGTGGGGTTGCCTTTTAACGGTATATAAGGTGTATAATTGGGTGTGTTAATAGTTATGCCTGAGGAAGGGGGACTATACATCCCCGAAACATATGTTTTTTGCTCAATAAATATCACAAATAGTGTGCTTCTCCAATTGTCTTTATATACTGGATTACCTTAGCCCTAAGGGTAGAGGACTGTGAGGATGCACCTACCTATTATAGGCCATTACCAAGTTTGATGTGCTTGAGTGGATTTTGTTTGCAGTTTGGCTTTGCCCTTTGCCATGTGTAAGAAAAATTTTGATTGCTTTTTAAACTCCCAATTAAGGGCTCGTTCACGCTAGGGGACGTTTTGGTGTGATGCCAATCGTTGACATTGCACCAAAAAGATGTGCTCATGAACGGTACCACAACGCACTGTTTGCAGCAGTTTGCTGCATTATCACATAGTGGTGCCATTGGTATCAATGGACACCGCTATTCGATAACACGGGAACATAGCACAACATCGCAGTGCAATGTTCCCTGCAGCGTTAGTAGCCTCTTATTATGAACCTAGCCTCTTTTTTTGTATACCATCCAAATATTCCTGTATGTATGTAATTATGCTAATATTGCTCCACTTTGTGAAGCATTGTTGTACAATATTGCAATACATAACATTTAAACAAGAGAGACAATAGAATAGTAGGTAATATAAGAAATACGTACTATATGTAAGTATATTATAATGTGCTGAAAGCATTAAGGCATAAGGGAAAAAAATCCCTGCTCCAACTGATTGTGCAGTATTAAAGATCTTACAATCTGCTGACATTTACCAATGTGTTTGATCATTCTCCTAAACACTGCATCAGGCCTAATTACAATTTGTTTTTATAATTATAAGGAAGGTAGGACCTGATTACTCTGTTTTTGTTGCTTGAAATCAGATGTCCAACTTACGGTATCTGGTATGATTACAAAAGTGTAAACCCTGTTCCTGACTGAGTTTTTTTGGACAAAGCATTTTTTGGCAAATTCAAGAAAAATGTTTAGTGCAGGACCCTTTTGAAGTCACATTCTTAGATAGGGGAAACCAAACTATGGGGGAACTTCTGTGACATCACCTAAATAATGCATAACGCAAAGGCCAGCCCTGCTCAGAAATTATGTATATTGTGATACCAAGGCACTCGATTGACAGCTGAAATGAATATCTTTCAGACTGGATATCTAAAGAAATAGGGGACTGTCACGAATGCTAGTTTGCTGGGCACGTGATCTGACTAATTAATCGGTATTCGCTGCCACCACTTTAAGTTACGGCCTTAAAGACACCCCAAAAACACTCTTGACTCTCGCTGACTATGCACACCCCTGTCCTGGCAGCTAAATGGTTAACACTGCACCATTCACTCCAGCAACTAACTGGTAAATTAGCATCAGTCCTTCACAAGCAGTCACAGAGTTAATTAGCATTTACACTGCACACTCCATTCAACCACATATAAACTTATCAGAGGCTAACGGAGTTCTTTTAGAGCATCAAAGACAAAACTTATTAAATTTTAGATTTAATATTCCAAAAGGTGGACAGTGCATATAATACAAAAATAAAATAAAATGGTGTTATAATAAAAATGACATACAATAAGTACAACAGAAAATAAAAAGGATAAAAATATTCACAGACCCTACTCACTAGAAGAAGTCCTGTATCCTGGGGCAGGAAGAAACATTGGGTCCATACACACGTTTTTCGCATGTCCCCTAAGTATGAACAAAATTATAGGGGCTACGAAGATTTTTAAATTATTTTATGAAACACCCCCTCCTGGCTATTGCATGAGGTGGGAGTGTCTAGCAAAGTCCAGATTTACGACTAGCCAAAAAGCACTCATTCCCCCTCAGTTAGACAGATTCCATATAAATGTAGATATGTACATTGTATTGGGATACTGACCACATATTCCTCTCCTGTATTAATTATCAATTCCTCCAATACCAAACATGACCTGTGTGTAATCCATATTTCCCAAGATATTAATAACTTGCCTTGGCAAGGGAATAAGGGCTCCATGTTGGGTATCATTTTGAAGGGCCTTCTGTTCCATTCCTAAATATAATATTGGTTTCTATCTTACACATTCCAATACCGAAATACATTTATTTTACATGTATGACTGTCCTTAAAATGACCTCTTAGTACCCACCAGACCCCTAGCTAAAGAGAATTCCAGATACACGGTTCGGCCCCACATTGTTTGGAAAAGGAGATCTGGTTCCATGCTTCACTAATTGTAATATAAACAATAGGACTGTTCCAGGGTGGAATGGTATTTTTATTGGTCCTTTGCAAGAACTAATACCACTAGTTAACCCATTCTTGCCAAGTCATTACACACTTTCCTGACAGGGACAGATCAACAAAAAAAGTGATAGTTAGGAAGAATTCCAGTAATGGGCAATTTTAAAAAACA
Source organism: Hymenochirus boettgeri (assembly GCA_019447015.1). NCBI lineage: Eukaryota > Metazoa > Chordata > Amphibia > Anura > Pipidae > Hymenochirus > Hymenochirus boettgeri. The sequence goes on from CM033472.1 coordinate 63,710,112, forward strand.
AATTTCCCAGTGTACATATCCTTAAATCTCTGGTTATAAATACATGTAATAAAGTAAAATAGTAGCAGTTGGGGTTGCAGGCAAATAAATGACAAGTCACCAGTTTTTTTGTTGGGTGGATATGCCCTTTATGGTTTGTATTTTCCAAATACTGTATATGTAGTTTGTTGGGAGTATTTCACAGGTAAAGTATTGTTTAGCATGAAAAAAGCTCAAGATGTCTATGTAATTGGCCTTATAAATTGTCATTGTGCTGGACATTTTCTTGTGAATCTAACCTTATATAAGATGTAAAATTGTAAACAAGGTAAAGGGAAGTTTCCTGTATGCAGTCAATTTTATTTAGCTGTAATTTCCCTTTTGCATTGTCACCCTTTGTGACTTCTGTACACTTTAATATGTGCATCTAAAATGTGCATTTAATATGTGTGGTAGCATTTTTGAGTTGTTTTTTTCTTTCATTCACTAATACCAATATATTCATTATTATTACAAATGCAACATCCAGTGGACTCGTTTACTGATTCAAGCTTAATCCTTGTATGCATGAAGAAAAGGATTACAGAGCACTGCTTCTTTTAATACATGAATCAGTTGGGATGGAAATGGGAGACAGTTGCAATAAATGCCTCGTCTAGAAATATCTTGCAGCTGTCACTGCTTGTCACAACCCCCATACACAGACAGTAACAATGACATAAGTATCTGTACAGCTGCTGGGTTGGGGACAATATAAAAGGACACATCCATATAAAGAACAAATTTAGTATACACCCTATTATCCAAACCCTTCATATTTCTGGGCTTAGTACTGTACTTTTGTAAAAGAATATTGAATAATTTAAATAATAAATAATTTAAATTATTTCCAAAGATCATTGGATTTCACTAATCATTAAGACACACAGCGTAAATTCTGTCTCTGTTTTTGAAATAATATAGGTTTTTTTTGTCTCTCTGGAAATAGGGCTTGCTCCACTGCTCTATTCCAATTCAATTGATACATAAATTGTTTATATCATATTATGATTGACTGTTTATTAGCATGGGAGTGGGTATGTCTGTTATTACACAGATACTCAGTTAAAGCCGCATGTTGAAAAAATCAACATCTTCTACAGCATATTATTATAATCATTATTACAAAAATACTTGCAAAAACAAATTACATCACAACACATGAAATAATATATGATAAATGTGTAATACATACATTAACACTGCATTAGATATAAACAATAATAAACAAGTAATATATATATGTAAGGGATGTTCAATCTACAATACAAAAGATGCTCTTTATATCACATCAAAAGAGAATCACAATGTAATTGTAACTGAAATTAATAAACATAAATGTATATATCCCACCTGTAGTTTCAGACATACTGCTGAATTACAAATAATGGCATTCAAACAAATTGCAGCTTTCCAGCCAAGCATCCAGCCATTCACCACTGCATTCCCTAAAAAAAATAAAACGTTGCCTTATACAATGCAGAAAAAAACATAACAAAATCCGGTGTCTGGCTGTGCCAAATTAAAGGGGATCTCCACTCATAAATAACACTTTTTGTTTAGTTTAATTGAGAAATTAAGATGAAGAAATGGAGGTAATGGAGATATGGTCTTACTTCATTCTTCAATTAAACAGTCAGTGCCCTTGTGGCACTTACAAGTGCCTTTGGGGCTTAAGGGGCCCTGCAGCTAGAAACCTGGACCCATAGTGGCTCTTAAAAGAGCCCTTGTGGCCCTCATAAGGGCCATTGTGGGGTCCTGCAGCTTGAAAAAATTTATTTTTTAGAACCAGGGTTGGTCCTGGTTTTAAGCTGCGGGACCCCCTTATCCTAAAGGATCTTACAAGGGTTCTCACAAGAGCCAGGGGTCCTGGTTCAGAGATGCAGGACCCTACAATGGCTGCAGGGGCTCTTTTAAGAGCCAATGGGGGTCCTGGTTTCAAGCTGTGGGACCCCTAACAAAGGCACTTGTCATTGCCAGAAAAGCACCTATAAGTGCTAGTGTTCAAACATTTCCACAGGCAGGGACCCCCCACCCCACAGGGGTCCTTAAAAGAGCCTTTTGGGGCTTAAGGGGGTGGACATGCCCTTTAAGGTATTTTCCAAATAAGCCTCAAAAGGCTCTTTTAAGGACCCCTGGTGGGGTGCGAGGTCCCTGCCTTTGGAAATGTTTGAACAGGAGTATAATACATTAGTGCTGTTTCTCAAAGAAACTTTTAGGGTTATTCAATAAAAGTTGTTAAAATGGAGCTATTGTTGCCCCAACCAATCAGATTGTATTTAACACTTGAAAGATAACATCTGATTGGTTGGGGCAAAATTAGCACCATTTTAAGGGATAAGAACTTTTATTGAATAATCCTGAATATATTTTTAAATTCCCCATATTAGCTAAATCTGGTAGATCATTTAAAAGGGGCTTTTTGTGACAAATATATAATCATTTATTGCTCAATCAAGACATGAGCTCTTACTTACAAATATATATATACAAGCCAAATATCTTTCCCCTGAATCAGCTTTAAGGAAGGTATCATTAATAGGATTTATGTCTTTATTCAAGTGAGTGTAATATGTTACAATTGCAATTCATGCTTCATACACTGCATTGATTTACATATGCTTAAGCTGAACACGAGCAGTTACATGCAGCTTGCAGGCAGCCCTTTTTCTAGCTATATACTGTATTTATATAAACACAAAGTCACACCCTTTCTCCTCCCTCCTTGAAGTTTTACTTCTGCATAGCAAAGAGGAACAGGCTGTAACAGAGAGAATTGTGAGAGACTGGAAGAGTCAAGAGTGATCTTTTGCAACAAAAATATTGTTGGCTGGAGTCGTAACAAAGAGTTTAGGAATGATTTGGAGAGTTTTCCTGGGAAACTGACAAGTTACAGAAGAAAAAGAAAAAGAGAGAATATCTGTAAGTCACTGAAATGAAAGGAGATTTCTCTCTGGGAGTGCTAACTGCAGTGACAGAAAGGCAAAGTTACAGAAACTGGATCTGCAAAGGAGATAAATAGTTCTGCTTTCCATATTCACATACACTATTCTATGTATATATTGCAAAAATAAAATAGATTGATGAGCTGCAAGAAAAGAGAAAACTGCTAAAGAGAAAGAAGTGCAGAGAAATAAGATCTACAACAGCAAGTAAGACTGGCCGAGTAGACATACAGGAAGGGAGAGGCAAAGAAAGTGAACCTCTGAGTCACTCGTGAAGATATGGACTGTTGGTAATCACCCATCACCATGCTGGATTGAATGTGACTTTGTAACTGAGGAGTAACCATGAGCTCTGTATGGAAGAGGCTGCAGAGGGCTGGGAAAAAAGCATCTCGTTTCCAGTTTGTGGCATCTTATCAGGAATTAAAATTAGAGTGTACACAGAAATGGTAAGACAACAAAGTATTGTAATGCAGTAATGGGTATAACAAAGAGTTACAGAGCATGAAAAAAACAAAAGTACAAAGATATAGTGTTTTTTCCTATGGACATTTCACTGTTATTAGGCCTGATTGTGACATCACTTGGTCACGTGTTCTATTTAAAATGCTAGATTGTACACCTGTGCTTTTGCATTTTTGTGCAGTAATAGGTTGGAATGTTAACTTCTATAATAGGCAAGGGTCATATTTTAAAATCTTTCTATGTACAGAGTGATATAATATATAGGACACCAACAGAAGTTTCTTATTCCATGGCCCTTTAGAAGCTCTTTGAGAAAAGAAATGTTACATTTAGAGTTAATATATAATTTGGCGCATTGGGTGTCACAATGGCATTTTCTGATACCAAATGCAGACAATTGGAATCTAATTATCTAAAATTAAATTAGGTGGAATTAAATCTGTATTTGAGTTTGGGTAAAAAAGATAATAGGGCTTCAAAAATACATTTTAGTGAGTCATGTTACTAAAAATAACCAATGACAGGTTTTAGCACATTCAATATTGGTAAAAATGCATCCCCTATTCTAAAATATAAGGATATTGTCACAAGGGAATTTCATGAACTTACAGTATGAGGCCACATGTCGTGTGCTTCTTATACAGGTCATGGAACTGCAAGATGACTTATAATATCTGTGTATTTTACAATCAGGGGTGCATCATGTGAATCATGTGAGAGATGATATATCTAAGAGACAAATATGCTGTAACTGGAGACAAAGGTAGGCATATGTATAGCATTACAGGATAATATTATCTCTTGATTGTATTTTACTTATTTCAATAACAAAAAAACATGGACTTTGTGAAACAAAAAAACGTAAAAAATTGGGTCAGCGTAACATTTCTTTCAAGTCATAGGGCATGTCCACCCCCAAGACTATAATCCCCCCCACTACTGGCCCCATCATGTAGTGTAGTTTAATCCTTACCTCACATCCCAGCTCCATAAGGTTCTCTGTAGTCCCCCCCCAAAGTCCCAAAGACTGCCACCAGGAGGATAGCAGAGTCCATATAGGACTCTGCCTCCTACCTGGCCTCCGGGAGAATTTTGGCATGCGTACTGCAGCCCTTCTCCCCCTCCCTCCCCCTCCCTCTCCCTCCCTCTCCCTCCCTCTCCCTCCCTCTCAGGATTCCCTCCCCCTAGTGTGAAACCCTTAATGTATAGGATTCCCCCTGCCAGCCCAGCCCCAACCGCTATATTTATATGTTTAGAAAGCTCCCCAAACTTTACTTACCTCTCCTCCTCCTTACGCCGAAATGAGCTCCCGGCAGCCGCGTCCGTGATTGGCTGCCGCTCAGCCAATCACAGACGCGACTGCTGGTCCCGCCCCTCTGCTTGCATTTTCTGCAAGGGCTGGGAGCGCGGTGGAGGAAAGAGGGGAGGTAAGTAGAGTTTGGGGAGCTTTCTAAACATAAATATAGCAGTTGGGGCTGGGCTGGCAGGGGGAATCTTATATAAAAAAATATTTTTTAGGGTGGACATACCCTTTAAGCACAGATTTGTCTGGATAGGTAAATATAAAAGGCCTGCAGGGTTGTATTCATTTTTATTATTGGAAGCATGGAATGGCAGTGGGGTTGTGGATTTTGTTTTGTCGGTGACTAAGAAATGATGTTGAAAGAACGGTCCCTGGGTTTACTCAACCTACAAAAAAATTATTAAAGTTTACATGTGATTTTGAACTGTTGCACACAGATAGTTTGTTAAAAGGTGAAAGATAAGATTGACTGTTGGTAATGCATTCGCCTATTAAGAATTCCTCTCCTGCATACACTCTACAGTAAATGTGTCTGTAATAAATTCCTGCTGAAGCTCGACTTATGAGCACTAAACGGTAAAAAAGATGTAACAAACTACTAAAGAGGGGAATGAGTATTTAGTATACAGTAGTTTGGAAATCCAGTACACAGAGCAACATTATATAACTAGAGATGGTCTAGGGCAAGGCAACTAAATTAATAAGGTAACAGATAAGCTCAGATTTGAAGCTAGGATAAACAAGTTAGTGTTATTACACTGGAAAAGGGGATTGGATTACTTTGTACAACTCTTGCAAGTTATCCTCTGGAGGCCTGTTTACCAACTGAATATTCTTGAGTACATGATGCTATCCATCAATATTACATTCTTCTTACATTACATGGTTCTTTTGGATTAAAATAAAATTACATCACATTTAACCCTTTCATGCAAAACCCAGCTTCCCATATAAACAGCCACCTTCACCCACATCACTACACCTCCCCTCATCCCTTCCACATTTACATGCACAAGGCCAAACCAATCAGATAGATATATAGATAGAAAGATAGACAGAGGATCCATTATAAGGTTTTCCTTATTTACAGGTAGGGTAAAGCCAAGTAGGGTGCCAGGGTATTATGGTATTTTATGTATTTACTGTATTGATAGCAGAGAGCAAATGTATCTCTTAAAGGGACACTATACTGAAAAAAATAGTATATCCCTCTTTTAACCACTCCCACTTCCATCCGACCAGACCTTTTCCCCACAAACCAACTGTCAAGCCTGCACACAGCATACAGAATTCCAACTGTCAAAACTCTGTCACCATTCCAGCTACAGTAAAACTACTCATAGAAGAATAGTTTTTGAGAGCAAGGAATTTAATTGACAGCTGCAATATAAGAAGTTTTAGATTAGATATCTAAAGAAAGAGGGGGCAGATCAACAAAAAAATTATACAGTGGTGGTTGGAAAGATTTATAGTTTCTAGTTATGGTCAATTTAAAATAACCTATTTTTCGGTATAGATGCCCTTTAAAAGACAATTATACTCACCGCCTCCTCGCTCTTCTTCTCTCATAGCTGAATAGTGCCCAGGGTGATCTAAACCTCTAAAGTCCTCACCCCTGGGTACTTTACCTAACAGCTGTACTTACTTTAAGTTTCCCTCTATGCTCCTCTTCAGCAGTCCGCGATGTAGCCAATGAGAAGACATGCTCTGCAAAGAAGCAGGGAACAGGCACCGCCCCCTGCTCCTGTTTCGAGCTCGAGCTTCTGCACTGACAGAAGCACGGCTGTCATTAGATTGTAAGCTCTTTGGGGCAGGGATCTCATTCCTAATGTGTCAAGGCATGCTGCACTTATATCAATTTATACATAATTTATATATTAGCAGGGAGATTCAATAAAAGTTCTTAACATTAAAAATGATGCTAATTTTGCCCCAACCAATCAGATGTTAGATTTCAAATGTTAAATCAGATCTAATTGGTTGGACTGATTGGTTGGAGCAAAACTAGCACCATTTTTAACTATATGAACTTTTATTGTATCTCCCTGGGCCTGATGCTTTCTTAACCGATGTATGAAATTGTATTTCATTTTTATTTATCTGTATAATTGCTTGCACTTATCCCCTTGTTTGCATACTACTGTATTTTATAATGTACAGTGCTGCGTACCCAACTGGCGCTTTATAAATAAAATTATACATACATACATACGTCGCGCCTTTACTGACAGCCACAACCAGGAAGTGGAGCAGCTGTCAGCCGCAGAGCAGAGGAGGAGCGGCGAGGGTAAGGGACTTCAGGGGCATCTTTGGGATATATAAGTAATGCGAAAGCTAGGTTTGGGGGGTGATTAACATTCGTAGCTAAGCTTTAAAGGAACACTAAACCCCCAAAATTAAGTATGTCCCATTCGTTTCTATTATTCACAGGGAGGTGAGAACGCTTATTCTCACCTCCCTGTGAATAATAGGACGCTCGGGGGACCTGTAACTTACCTTACCCGCCGCTCCACTCGCAGCCGCTCCTGCACAGAACAGCTGTTTCTGTCCCGATCCGCCCTATCTTTTGAATTGGCGCGCATGCGCATAGGATAGGGCGCGTGGTCGGGACAGAGCCGCTGTCAGTGCAGGAGCGGCTGCGAGTGGAGCGGCGGATAGGTAAGTTACAGGTCCCCCGAGCGTCCTATTATTCACAGAGAGGTGAGAATAAGCGTTCTCACCTCCCTGTGAATAATAGAAACGAACGGGACATACTTATTTTGGGGGCTTAAGGGGAGTTTACAGGTCCTTTAATTTTGACTGGACATGCACTTTAAAGGATATTTACAATGAGAAATTTGTTTTTTAAATTGACCATTACTGGAAACTATAACTATCACTGCAGCATTTTTTTGCTGAACTGTCCCCTATTTCTTTAGACATCCAGTCTGAAACTTCTTACATTTCAGCTGTCAGTATCAGAAATTCTTCTGTTATATATAGTTTTTCTGTAGCTAAAATGGGACAGTTGGTACATGAACTGCATGGTAGGAAATTCTCTCTCCTAATGCTACCTCATAGGGATTACTGAGCATGCTTGACCTCACAGAGTCCTATAGTCATTCAGCAGTCAAGTGCTACCTACATGTATTCATTTATAGATTAAAATGAGGCAAACTAATTTTTTTTAGTGTAAAATTCCTTTAAGTATAGTTAAAACCCTAGTGTTTATGGTTGGGGTGGGGGTCCCCTACACTACAGAAAAAATGTTTTTTGGGGTGCAGATACCCTTTAAATCAAGAAAAAGCAGAGGGTTAAAATGTAACTGTTAAAGTTTAAACCTGCCTAGGGATTGAAAAGAAACAAAAGTAGCTAATCTTCCAACTGTTTACACTGTCACCTCCTAATGTAGAGAGAACCCCAATCTTGTGTTACCAGATCAGGGATTGGAGGATATTTTTAATAAAATGAAATAATGCAGCTGGACTGATTTGCATTTTATCAAAGTCTGCCTTGCTCTATATTTTAGACTGGGTACAAGCAAACAGTGTATTGGTTGGTTGGTCAGAAAAATCTGCAGTGTTTTTGTTTTAAAAAATAAAGAAGGCATTTAACATCCAGTCAGTTTGATAGACTCCAAAAGTAATGTTGACCAAAAATGTTCGAAGCTTTCGACCGGTCGGCTAGGAGGAAGGACTGTCGGTCAGGGCAAAAGCAGCCGTGTCCGACAGTTAGGCGCAACTGAACGTGTGGTCCATAGAGGACCGCATGATTGGTTGTGATTTTCCGACCTGTCCGATCGTTCGTCCGATTTGGATGAACGAACGGTCGGCGGTTGATTGAGGCGGCAAAAAGCCACCATACAATAATTTGGCCCGAACGACGAAACACTGAAATGTTGGTCGGCCCGAATTATGGTATCGTGTGTACGAGCCTCTAGATTGTAAGCTACGGGGCAGGAACCTCTTTCCTCATGTTTGCGTAATTCAAGCACTTGTATACTTATTAATGCACATACTTATTTATGTATTTATTTAGATTTTTTTGTCCACCTTGTACTACATTATGTATTATAATATTGTACAGTGTTGTGTCTATATAAATAAACACATACATACAAAGTCAGGTACTATGACATGGGAGAAGGTTAAAGTGGATTCACGAAGCCGACTTTGGAAGGTTAATTTTACAGAATTTAATAAGGCCCAGGGGTTGAGATCCTCACCATGGTTACTTTTATGTCAGAGGATAATTTATAAGGATTTAATTGCTCTTGAAAGGACCAGTCCCAATTTTTTTTACTATAAAACTTAAAAAAACATTTGGGGATTTGTTTTATTTTTCTTTGCAATGGTGTTTTAATTAAGTATTTGATGTTCAGTTGATATTCAGGTGGTTTATTTCAGTTTGTAAAGCTCCAATAAAAAGCTCTATAAAAATTAATCTTGTAAGCAAGCTGTTTTTTTTGATGCTTTATCAATTTGCTTCTATACGTTCCCTTAAAGGGTATGTATACTGAAAAAATAACTTTGCCTCATCCTAATCTATAATTAAATACATGTAAGTAGTAATTGCTCTGAGGTGTGTGTGTTGCTGCATGCCTTTAATCCAGTACTTGGTTTTCTCAGGTTCAGTATCCCCCCTCCCTCTCTTAACCGACTCTTCCTTACCTCAGACCTGACTTCTTTTAAACTGGTCATGCTCAGCAATCCCTATCATTCAGCACTGAGAGAGTGAATTCCACAACTGTCACCCATACAGTTGCACCCTTCCAGTTACAGAAAAATCCAGTACTTGCACACATCAGAAGATAAGGTACTTGATTGAAGTTGAAGTAACTTATGCTTCAGGTTGTTTATGTATGTATAGTTTATTTATAAAGCGCCATTTGGGGACGCATCACTGTTCAATAACCAAATAAAATAAAGTCACACAAAGGGGGCAAATACATAAATAGTTCAGTACATAAATATATAAATCTAAATTATATAAATGAATATAAGTACTAGAAACTTGCCACAAGAGGAAAGGAGATCCCTGCCCCATAGAGCTTACAATCTAGTTAGGATGGTAACATACAGGTACAAAGGAAAGGGTATAAGTGCAGGAGTGAGACTTATGCAGTGGTTGCCAGATACGTAGGTAGGATGTAAGGCTAGATTTAAACCTGCTAATTGAGGTTTCTTGATGTAGAGAGAGAGGGATAGAATTCCAGAGGATGGGAGCCACAAGATCAGAAAGATCTAAGTCAATAGAAAGCAGTATGAGTGGGGGTCCGTACAGAAGATGGTTCTGTGATGACCAAAGTGTGCAGGCAGGAAAATATGGGGACACTAGAGGGGAAATATAAGGAGGTGCAGCAGAGTGAAGGGATTTAAATGTTAGGAAAAGGATTTTGTATACAATGTGCCAGAGCAGGATTATCCACAAGGCAACCCTAGGCACCTGCCTTGGACTCAGGAAACTTCTGGGGGCCCAACTTAATCCATCTCTGCAATGCACTGTTTAATGGGGAGTCAGGTTGTAGTTCGGTACAGAGAAGATTTGGGATCCTGTTTATTATTGAGCAAAACAATATGTTTAGCAGAGTTTAGTATGGACTGAAGCCAAGTGTAGGGTTGACCAGCATGGCGAGTGGTCAGACAGGAGTTTTGGTGAGTACCCGGAGTCCTGCAAGAGGGGAAGTAGTTGCATGCTAGTTATGATCATGTCAATCCTGGACATAGTGTGGTGGGTGGGGGAGAAATAGGAGTAGGTTTTGTCATGGGGGTGTTGATGACGCCATACATCAACCATATTGATACTTGGCATTAGTCTGTTAAACCTTGTGTAGGTGTTAGGCGGTGGCGACCAATCGTTGGGGTGCATTCTATCTGTGTTAAAATCCCCGAGCCATATCACGGGTATGTCAGGGTGGTCCGCCATGTACTGTACCTATATGGATAACTGACACATCAAAAGGTGGGGGGATGTAGAAACCCATAACTATAATGGGCTTGGACTGTAGGGTGCCACGTAAGAATAAGAATTTGCCCTGGCGGTCCAGCTTCGACGTGTAGTTTGAATTGCATTGTTTTGGTTATTAGAATTGCAGTTTCTCTGGAAGCAGAGATATGTTCGGCGTGGAACATCCAGCCGACCCAGGGTTGTTTGAGATATAGTTTTTGCTGGCCCACCAGGTGGGTTTCTGTAAGGACGGTTAGGTCCGGGTTTTGTTATTTAAGATGATGGAGGACTGCTGTGTGCTTTGCCCTATCCTGTAGTCCTCTGACATTCCAGGTAAGGCATGTTATGGTTGGGTGTTTCATGTGTGGTGGTTGTCGAAGCTGCATCGCCTGATAGGTGTGGCTGACCTATCTTATTTGTACTAACTGTAAATACATGGTGCGTTATTTAAAAAATTCCAGTAAGCTAAAGCACAAATCATATTAATACCAAACTATATACAAGCAATAAACAGTAAGTATATGCATTTATCCTAGCTGCACAATTGTAGCCTATTTGTCTGGATAAAGGGTTTGGGGGGATCGGGAGAGGGAAGGGAGGGTAAGAGGGAGATGGTAATGGTTCGAGGGAGGTTGGGAAGGGGTAGCCAGTGGATAGGCTGTGCTAACTTAAGACTTGTCACATATACTGTAATTTTTAAACACTGCTATGGGGACGAGTTTTGCTCGCAGGAGCTCAAGTGGGTTATCAAATTAGAATAGGTCTTGTAGGTGGGTCCTAGGAGATCGGTGGGAGCTCCACTCCTTCTGTATAGTCTTTTACAAAGTAAATGTTTATTGAGGATAAGTAAAGCGAGTTGTTAGGGAAGAGATAAGGGCTCGGCTGTATAATGTTCCAGGAGAGCTGGTAGTAGGTGAGAGGTCTTGGGTAAATATTCCCACTTTAAAGAGGGTTAGGGTGTAGCATGTTACAGTACCTGATTGTGAACAGAGTCCATGGATATAGTTCTTTCAGCGGTTCTGCTTACGGGAAGCTGTAGCCTAGGAGTTGGTAGTTGTCGGCTATTGGTTATTTTCTTGGCGTCTTGAGGCAGATGAACTTGGTCCATCTGAGGGACGATCCCCAATTGTATCCAGCTAGTGTTGGGCCTCTCCTGGGGTTGAAGAGAAACGTGTACGATCCCCCTCAATTAACTTGAGGCGGACTGGATATAGCATTGCATATTTAATTTTGAGGTTTCTCATGCGGCGCTTTACCTCCGTATACTTGGCCCTTTGTTTTTGTATTTCCATTAAAAAATCGGGATAGGCTGCGATGGTTGTATTTTGATATTGTAGATTTCCACGTTCCCTAAAGAGGCGTAGTACTATGTCCCTGTAGTTCAGGAACTTTGCAATAAAGGCCCTTGGGGGGGCCCCTGGGGGAGGAGGACGTGGAGTGGTACGGTGCACCCGTTCAACCGTGAATGTAGGGGAAAACATTTCTTTACCGTATGCTGTTATGAGAAGTCCATCTAGAAATCCTGCTGGGTCTGGGTCTGGGTCTGTCTGCCTTTCCAGGAGGCCGACAAAGTGAATGCTATTACGCCTCTGGTGGTTTTCTAGGTCGTCTTGGCGAGAGAGCAGGGCCTATATAGTGAGTTTGTTGCCATCTGTGGTTTGCTGGAGTGGCGCCACTTGGTCTTCAATACTGCTGATGTGGCCTTCTGTTTCAAAGAGTGCATGTCTTGCCGGAGGAGGGAGAGGTCTATTTTGACCTCATCCAGTTTAGAGGTGAGGGTTGCCTGAATGGGTGAATGGGGCCTGCTCTGCTCCAGGTGTCATGTCAGTGGGCCGTTAGGTGGTATGTGTACCAGGGGTGATTTGCACTTGCCCGATACAGGGGGTCACAGGGGGCCACAAAGGGGTGCCAGCGGCTGGGGCAGGTAGGTGGGCTGTCTCAGGGTTTTGCTGCCCTGTTGAGGGTGTATTTGTATCTGGCACCTACTGGGGTTACTGTGGCTTTGGCTGGGTACCTCCCTCGAGGGCCTGGCCTGTACTCCCCAGTGCAGTGGGGCTCGCCCAGGTGCTGCTGGAGGCGCTACTGGAGGTGCGTGAGGATGCTGATTATGACTGCCGGATCTTTCATGCTGGGATGCTCTCCAGGTGGTTGTGCTGGATGGTGCTTGGTCTGCTACCTCTGGCATGCTGATTAGAGTTTAGTGCGCGGCCTGCGTCAGCCTTTGGGAGGGCGGGAGGGTTATGCGCAGCACAGGCTCCAACTCCCCCTACTTCCTCCACGCTGCCGTCTCTCACTTTTTGGCCCCGGGGTTTCGGGCGGGCTTGTGTCAACAGGTGAGGTCTGTTGGGCTGCTGGCCTTAAGGGACAGGCATTCCTGGTCGCTGTTTGCCTTACCGAGACCACCCGCATGGCTCCGGTCACACGTCTCTGGGCTGCAGAACTCTGCTCCCCGACACAGCAGGTGCTTTTGTGGGCTTTCGTGTTAAGTTAGGTGAGGGTGTGGGTTAAGGGTCTCTCTTCCCTCAGAATCGTTACAGGATTATTTAGGTGGAGCGGAGCTAGCTCTATGCGTGTCCTGCCTTAAGCCATGCCAGGCCATGCCCCCCAGAAGAGATGGGTTTTAGGGTTACGCTTAAAGGTATTAAGGGATGGTGAGTGATGGACAGATGGAGGAAGGGAGTTCGAGAGCAGAGGGGCAGCATGAGCAAAGTCCTGAATGCGGGCATGGGAAGAGGGGACTAGTGTGGATTAGAGGAGGATATAATTTACAGAGCAGAGGTTACGTCTGGTACGGTATCTGTAGATCAGCTCTGAGATGCATGGAGGGGCTGTATTAGATAGTGCTTTATAGGATAGGGTTAGCAGCTTGAATTGGATCCTTTGCGCAGGACTATTTCTAGCCATTTTAGTGCCCTAGGTGCCCTCTTACCTACGTGTGCCCCTCCCTAAAAAAAAAAAATTGGCCTGTCAAACTACAGCTGGGTTTCTTCCTCCTGACACTGTCCACTTCTGCTGTTCTTTATAGTGGGAATGCTTAACTAGTTGGTAAGAGGGGCATGCTGTACCAGGTGAGGCAGGCATGTATACATTCATTTGTGCATATGCAGCGACACTGGCCACCAATGAAATACTGATTGGAAGGACAGGATAGGTTTCAGTGGATGCGCATTATGTGGCACCAGTGTTCTTCCCAGAAATTGTTTCCAGCCAGGGAGGGCAGAACAGGGAAATTTTGTGAGATCTGAGTGAACATTGTACCTGGTATCTATTATTTACCTGACTAATGCACTTTGCTTTGGAGCCGGATGCTGGACTAATAAGGGTCTCTACACCATACGCACTCAGCCCATGTTTTTATTGTATATGTATTTAATAGCATATTTATTACTGGTTGCACTTTATGTTAGATATGTTTGATCACCACTATAATAATGAATAAGGCTACAATGGTTGGAGGCTTGTGTGTTGTAATGGTTAATTATTAAACTAATAAATTTTGTTCTTTAAAATGAATATGGAAATTGATAATGTGCCCATTAGAGACTATTTTTGAGAGGATTTTCCTTCCAAGCTTCTTTTTTCAATTATTAAATTTTTGTCTCTGAGCAACGCTTGAATTAGCAAGCGTGTTATCACCCCTACACATTATGGTAGTGCGGATCCTCATTTAAATTATGATATGGAGAGACAACACTGTTGTCTGCAAAGAGTTTCGACCTGATAATGCTGGTCTGGGAAAGAAGGTGTGCTGGTCCAAACCATGCCTTCGGGAGATGAACTTTCAGGAGATGCCCTTGTTGAATTCCCAAAACGTCACTTGCATTCTGAAGTGGCATCCCTCCTTAGAAAATTTTTGGCAGAAAAAGGTGGTCTTGGCTACTTGAAGTCAGCAAATTACTTTTTACTCTGTACCTGCCTTATTCCAGCTCGGAATAAGCAGCTGGAGTTTAAATTGGGGAACTCATGTAACTTAGGGGCGAGCTCAGCCATAACTGCTGATGTTAGTGAGCCAAAGTGCACTTCTAATGTTGGAATTACGATGATTAGGGCAGCCCTGCTAGGGGCTTTAAATAAGGCTGATCAGACAGCAGAGAGAGGATTGACTGATCCGCAGCAATATTCCTTTCTGGTTCTGCTTTGGACAGCATGAGCAATAAAGGACCTGCAGCGTCAGCTATTTTAAACTGGACCCTTTATCCAGTGAGCTATAGGACCTAGGGGAGTACTGCAGATAGAACATAATGCATGGTCCAGCTCAGGGCCTATAAGGTCCTGCATGTCAGGAACCCCTAAATAATTTCTTAGGACCAGGTCATCTTCTTTAACTAATGTTGACCTGAATGCGAGCTGAGACATAGCCCAACACTGGGAAAATAGTTTTGAAGGAGGTTGTTTACCTGCTTACTCCACACAAGCCATATGTAGCTCGCTTATTTTCCCCCTCTCTGAAAATGCAGAGGACCTGGACACACTTTTAGAGTCCCAATCCACCATGAAATGAGATGCAGGTGCTTCAAATTATGCAACAGTGACACCAGACTAGGAAATGCTGGGGTGTGTAATTTCTGAAACATACTCCCATGTTTCATTTTATAAGGACACTTTCTACCATGTTTGGGGACCTTAACAGGGTTAAGGTCTGCCCCAGAAGCAGTAAAAGTGTCAGAAGGTAACTTATGTGAGGAAAAAGGTTTCTTTTAAAAACAGGCTCCTCATCTAAGATAGAAGTAAAGAACTCTCTTATAAGCCTTTTCTGAGATGATTTGCATGGATAGAATTGTCTGGCTGCCAAAAATAGGTCACTGCAAGAGAATCTTCCTCCATGGCGTCACTGAAAACCCCCCTCAAAAAACTGCTTTACTGTGAGATTGTGGACCTCGCAAGACCTTACACACAACTCAATGGAGCCGGTTTAGGGAACCGCAAGTTAAAATTTGAGTTCCAGGAGGTCTTGGGAGGTAGCCACGAAGCCACCAGGAATCTTGGGAGGCAGCCACCAAGCTCACCAGCTAGGTGGCTGCCTCCCATGGGACAAAAGCAGGCAGCAACAAGTGTAGGAGGATCAGACAAGGTGTATTTATGGAACAGGCCAAGGGTCCTATTCAAATCACCAAACGAGCAGGATGAGCCAAAAGAATTGTAGTCGAAAACAAGCTTAATCAGCAATGGAGGATCAGACAGAATAACACACCACTTAGCAGAGAGGCAAATCAAACACTATCGGGGAGATTCAATAAAAGATCTTATCGTTTAAAATGGTGCTAATTTTGCCCCAACCAATCAGACCTTATTTAACATTTGAAAGTTAAAAATATCATTGGTTGGGGAAAAATTAGCAACATTTTAAACGACAAGAACTTGATATAATATTGAATAACCCTGAATATTTGGCAACAAGCATCAGACAGAAAGAGATTTAAACCAGAGGGAACCAAAGAAATGGCAGGAAGATCGAAAGGCGGAGATTAAAAGTGACCAATCTCTAATGCATCTCCCAATCATGCTGCTATGAGCAGAAAGAACTAGCTGAGAGCAGAGAGACAGCCCTTGCACATACCTGTGACACCAGTATAGCAAGAGAACTCACACATGTACCGGAAACTCAAGTATTGCATATATATATATAAATATATATATATATATATATATATATATATATATATATATATATAACCAGAGAAGACCGTATCGCAAGCTGGATCGAGGATCGATGGACAGATAAACGATTACTGACATGCACATAATAATAATAGACTTAAAAGAGATTTAATCAAGGATCTATGGTGGCCTTATTGTCGCTTAGCTTTTTTTTGTTTGTAGAAACATAGTAGCATAAAAACAGTATTGGAGGTTAAATAAAGACATAAATCCTTCTGAATCTGTTTAATTCTGTAAATACTGACTGACTACCTTTAGAACATTTCCTGTTCTTGGCAGCCTAGTTTAATTTTCCAGTCAGAACGCTGGGTTACACCCGGCTCGACTTTGATTTCCAAAATATGTTACAGTGCTTTCTCTGTGTGATCTCAGTATGCATTCCTAATGAGCAACTGGCCAGGAATCCAACTTAAAAACATACATATATGTCTCTATGTGGAATTAAAACTATACACTTGTATTTTTCTTATGCCTTTACAATTATTTAAAGGTTAATTCAAGCCCCATAATGAAATGTTATATTCTGATAATACCCTGTTTTTGTTTTATTCTTACCTTGATCCAACGCTCCCACACTTTGTTATTAGAATTTACACAGCCATGAGCGCTCGCTTGATTTAAGGGAATAGTTCACTGCAAAAGTTGATTTAAGACCGGGAGGTTAAGCCTTACCTTCCATTCCTCAATCAATGCCTGTGGAGCCCGGAACAAAGATAGAACAAACTTACCTTTCACCGCAGCAGCACTGAAAGGTCCCAACTGCTTTCTGGTTCTGATTAACTATAGCGCGCATGCACACCAATGCGCGTTATAGTTAAACAGAACCCGGAAGTGGTCAGGAATTTCAGTGCTTCTGTGGAGGATTGCGTGAAAGTAAGTTTGTTCTATCTTTGCACCCAGCCAGAGATTTTAGACTTTACAAGCTCCTCGATCCACTGCCACTTCCGGTCTCCTAACTCCCTCTCCACTGCGTCTGCTGTGTTCTTTTTTCTGTTCCTGAGCAGCCGCAGTGGAGACTGCTCCGGGAATAGCAGTCAGTGATTGGCCGTGATGTCACTGTCACGACCGGCAGTGACTGACTTACCTGGAAGTGCAGAGCTGTGAAGATGCAGAGCTGCGAAGATGGATCGAGTAGGAGCGTGTAAGCATAAAATCTCTGGCAGGGAGCTGAATTAATGATTTTAAACAAAACGAAGTCCAGCTTTTAGGGGGCTTTGCACAAGATACTGATTTTTGCCAAGATGGGTGGACATTCCCTTTAAAGGAATAGTTCACTTTTGCAGTGAACTATTCCTTCAAAAGTGGTGAAATATTTTAATGTTACATTAGGAGGAAAATGAAAATTCCCTTTTTTACAATGTAGGGGCTGATGCAAGAGGTACAAAAGTTTTCCTATGCTATTAATTTGCAACAACCAATCAAATTAATGCTGCCTACCATAACTAAAAAGGCTTGGAGCAAAGCGATAAGAGCAGCAAACAGGAAGCAGAGTTAAGTCATTTTAGAATTTGATATAGTTAAAAAAACATTTTAACTGTCCTTTTAGGGACTGCCATCACTAAGTAATTTTTAAAAAAATCTGCAACAACTTGTGCCTGTATTTGTCTTATACCCATATATTTGTCCATGATATCAGTTTCTGTTTGAGTAGTTCATCAATGCATGACTTGAAAGTTACTATCTTCATGACAACTGATAATTGTTCCAGACTTTGCTGATCAATTCAAATTCTACACATTCACATTTCATACCTACTGTAGTAATGAATATGAACTGTAAAGGGAGTTTTACATGCACCAATGTCATTGACCGTCCAAACACTAACAGTAAATACATTTTTTTCAATTTAAAGACATTTCCAAACATGTTCTATCGTTTAAACAACAGATTTTCTCACATGATTTCATCTGAGAATGAGCTACACTGAAAAAAAAACATATGAAACTGAATATTGGTCAGATGATAATATCAGTACATGCATTGTTGTCTTAATTTGCATTATGTCCAGGGCTGTACAAAATGTTTCATCATGTGACAGCAGATCTTTTTTAAAAAAGGAAAAAACCTTCTGTTCCAATGGCCATTCAGAATGAATATTGTGCTATATAGCATGTAGTACTGATGGTGTGAACAAAATAATTTGTCACTTTTTAAGAGGGTCTAGTCCTTGGAATGGATGCAGCTACTGTTTTTGAATATTAATAGCTTGTTTTTCTTTATTATAGATTGACCTTCAATAGTCATCGTAACATCTAAACCTTTTCAGTGCCAGTAAATATGTACATTGTTGGTGCATTTTTGTATGTTTTATATGGGACAGCTCTTAAAGGGGAACTGTGGTCTCCAAACAAGTTTAAATGAAAGGCCAATTTCTTACCTTTAAAACGAGCCATCAACCACCTCTCTATGTGCTCCACAGCCCAAGATATAAAGAAATGACTGACCAGAAAGTTAATGGGTGATAGGCTGACATGTGACATTCCTAAGGCTTCTCCTGCACAGTGCCGCCGGCCAGCACAGCCTCAGAATCCCTCAGTGTGTGAGGGAGACAGGAAGTCCCTCCTCCTCTCTGCTGTGTAAAGTCCTGACAGAGTAGGTAAGGGAATCTACAGCCCTTCTTTTCCACTATGTGAAAACTCTGCATGAAAAGGCTGTTTCCACAGAGTTTTCTGTAGGGGGAGGGTCTGAGTGGCCAATGGCAGCCATGAGTGGGTGGGGCTTATACACCAGCAAGTGGGCAGAGCTTGTGCACCCGTGGGTGGGCGGGGCTTGTGCACCCATGGGTGGGTGGGGCTTATTCACCTGCGAGTGGGCAGGGCTTGTGCACCCACAGGTGGGCGGTACCACATGGGGCTGTAAGAGAATGGGCCAATGGGGGCCTGCAACTGGGAGGAGGAGACACAGGGCAGATTGACATGGTTTAAGAGCAGGAAGCAGGAAGGGCAGGGGACCTGGTGATGCTTCTGCCACATCACACACAAAAATGTAAATATCTTCAAAACTATGCAAAATAAACAATGACAATAAATTGCAAGAATTCTCAGCAGAGCAATTCCTATCGATTTACCTAAAGTCATTTTTGGACCACAGTTTCCCTGTAAAGGGTATGTACACTGGAATTTTTTTTTTTTTAAATTGCCCATTAGAGGAAACTATAATTCCTCCCAACTATCACTGTACCATTTTTTTGTTGATCTGCCTTCTATTTCATTAGATATCCAATCTGAAACATCTTACATTTTAGCATTTCTGTAAGCAGTTTTGCTGTAGCTAAAATGATTTGACAGTTGGTGTGCTGTATGCTGTATTCAGTTTTAACAATTGGTATGTGAAAATAGTCAGGTCAGTGGTCAGAGCCTGAGCAAAACAAGTATTGTAATGAAGGCATGCAGCAACACACACACCTCATATTAAGTGCTACTTACATGTATTTATTTAGATGACAGAAAGTAATTTTTTCAGTATACATGCACTTTAAGCTGGATACACGACTATCTTTGGAATTCAAACTGTAACAATCTGTAGGATTTCCTCTGTCATCTGTCAAAGATGTTGCTACACACAGTCCAGAACGGTCTACCTATATAAAGTATAGGGAGATCGGATGACGTTATGGCCAATGACTGGCTGGTGTTACGGAACGAGCCTCTTCTGCTGCTGTGCACGTTGGTAACTAACTAGCTCTCAGCAGCAGAAGTGGAGGTATGGCCATAACGGCGAGGGATCCGGGTTTTGAAAGTAGAATATCTGAGGCAGGGAGCATCTTTGAAAGGTTTAAGTAAAACAAAAATGGTTTTGTGTGGCTAAACTATGTGAGGTAATTTTTTCTTAGAAGGGTGGACATACCCTTTAGAAAACATGGCTGTAGTTTTGCTGGGTTGGGTTAAATTGCACTGAAATCGTTCAGGACTGCCACACACCAAAAACTCCAAGGTAATTTTCCAACAGAGATTTACTTAACAAAGAGCCATTTATAATATAAGCAGCATTGTAGGTTTAAAACAACCATTTCTGATGCTGACGACAAAAGTTCCTTGCCATAGGAAATGGTGTGTGGCTACACACATTAACCAAAAAGGAACTATCCCGTTGGTACTGATAGTATGGTCATTTATCGTTGATGTGTGTACCTGTAATGTAATGCCTGTGAGTTCCGTGCACGTGCGTGTGCACGGAACACACAAGCATTACTGTTTGAGGCTCAAGCAGGAGAAAGCAGAGGAAATCTCAAAGGGGCGGAGCTTAACATTCAGCAAACCAGTAACAAGATGTCAGCAACTTTCAAGGCACAAAGCTAGGCTCTGGAGGGGCATAGGTAAAAAAAAAAAAGCAACGGTATTTTTACCGCTGCAGCTTCCAAATGAACATAACTTGATTTTACAGTGCACTTATCCTTTAATAACATTCAAGAAACATTACAAATATAACATACATTAAGTGCAAGTAGGCAACAGATAAAGTTTTGCAAGAAAAAGTTTTACCCACTTCTCCTTACATTCAAATGAAAAAAAAGTATACATGTCTTTCTAACTGTGTCAGTGAACACTGAACAGTGACATAATATCCTTATATTATAATTTAAGTAGCCATTATTTTAAAAAGGAACTAAATTCACAAGACAGCATTGTCCCAATAGACAGCACATTCACAATGATATAGCAAGCTGTGCATTACCTCTCCCTTTGCTGTAGCTGTTGGTTGATTTATTTATTTAAAGGGCAATTAACAGTTACCTGCCCCCAACTGATATGATTTTCTCTTTATTACCTGCATTACTAACCAGATATTTAAGGATAATTATTGTCCCCATTGTGGCAGAGTAAGCTGGCCCCTCTCTCCATGAAGTCAATCAAGGATGTGACAACTGACATTACAGCCAATGATTGACTGCTGTTTCACCTGCTGCACATTCTGAAGCTTAAAAAATCTCATCAAGCAAAGGGAGGAGGCAGATAATTTTGTCAAAAAGGAATAGAACTTATCATTAAATATGTGGCTACAAATGCATGTAATAATGTTTTAAATAGCAGATAATGGCAGATAAACTGACAAGTCACCAGTTTTTTTGTTTAAGGGAGGACATGCCCTTTAATCTTCTTCCCAACATTCCATTGATTTTATATATAATATATATAATATATTGTTATCTTGGATTTCCTGTCAGTAGCACCCGGGTGGTCGTTTTATGTACTAAAGAAAATAAAAAAATTTAAACGATATTTTATATATATATATATATATATATATATAGTCCAGACCAAATGGTAGGCACACAACAAAGTAGGTATAAAGAGATTATACACCCTGGTGCTACTAAAGATAAGTAATACAGTCCATATAAAGTTTAACCGCTTTAAATTTGGCAGGCTCATTCATTGCACCTTACTTACAAAAGTTAAGCAGGTTCGTTTCGAAAAGGCAAAGCCCTCACTCACTCACTCACTCATCACTAATTCTTCCCAACTTGCCGTGGAGGCAGACGGCTTAAATTTGGCAGGCTCATTCATTGCACCTTACTTACAAAAGTTAGCATGTTTTGTTTCGAAAAGGCAAAGCCCTCACTCACTCACTCACTCACCACTAATTCTCAACTTGCCGTGGAGGCAGACGGCTTAAATTTGGCAGGCTCATTCATTGCAGCTTACTTACAAAAGTAAAGCAGGTTTGTTTCGATACTAATACACGCAAAGCCCTCACTCACTCACTCACTCACCACTAATTCTCCAACTTGCCGTGGAGGCAGACGGCTTAAATTTGGCAGGCTCATTCATTGCACCTTACTTACAAAAGTTAAGCAGGTTTCTTTCGAAAAGGCAAAGCCCTCACTCACTCACTCACTCATCACTAATTCTCCAACTTGCCGTGGAGGCGACGGCTTAAATTTGGCAGGCTCATTCATTGCACCTTACTTACAAAAGTTAAGCAGTTTCGTTTCGAAAAGGCAAACCCTCACTCACTCACTCACTCCACTCACACTAATTCTCCAACTTGCTCACTCATCACTAATTCTCCAACTTGCCGTGGAGGCAGACGCTTAATTTGGCAGGCTCATTCATTGCACCTTACTTACAAAGTTAGCAGGTTTCGTTTCAAAAAGGCAAAGCCCTCACTCACTCACTCATCACTAATTTCCAACTTGCCGTGGAGGCAACGGCTTAAATTTGGTCAGGACCCCCGCGGTGTTATAGGAACGCCCAGAGTAAGGTGTCAAAACAGCATTGTACATGGCAGACAGTTGGTGTCGAGAAATTAAGAAGAATTTTCAAAAAACATCGTATCCCTGTCTGCTTTAAACCGAACAACACACTGAGGCAGCAATTGGTACATCCAAAAGACCCAATACCAAAACACAAGAAAAGCGACATCATATATGCAGTGCAGTGCAGTGAAGAATGCTCTGATTTGTATGTGGGGGAGACCAAACAGCAACTGCATCAACGTATGGCCCAGCACAGAAGAGCCAATTCCTCGGGTCAGGACTCAGCCGTGTATCTGCATCTTAAGGATAAAGGACATACCTTTGAAGATTGTAATGTTAACATACTGGCGACAGGAACGTGACTGGTTCAAGAGAGGTGAAGGAGGCCATTTATGTGAAAATAAAGAAACCAAGCCTAAATAGAGGTGGGGGGGTTCGCACACCAACTGTCTGCCAGAACAATGCTGTTTTAACACCTTACTCTGGGCGTTCCTATAACACCTCTTAGCCACTATCTAATCACACCCTTAACACCTGGCTGTGATATGCTAATTGGGATTTTCCAGGGTACTAATTGCCACAGATTCTTGTACAAGTCATTCTGAATTGAGAAAGCCAGTCGGATGACTAGCGAAACGTCTTCAGAAACTACATTTCACGTCCAGTTGATCTAATTGAATACAACAGAATATACCATGACCTGGATGAATGAGAACCTTCACAAGCATATTTTTTTACTTTAGTTACCCTTTAAGTATGGGCCTGCAACAGTAATGGAGGGGTGGTCAGTAGCTGTGTATACCTGTATCACGTTGGGGGTTAAAAAAAACAAAGTTTTTATTATTGATACAAAATTTGCTTTTTTGACTTTAGTTACCCTTTAAAGTATGGCTTCCACAGTGATGGATAAGTGGATCAGTAGGTGTGTGTACCTGGGTCTGGTTGAGTTGTATGTCTTTTTTGTTTAAAACATAAAACTATTTTTTTTGAGGATAAATCTAAATTAGTTTTTTTGACTTTAGTTACCATTTAAATATGGCTGCCACCGTAATGGATAAGTAGATAGATAGGCTGCGGTGTTGTTTTTGTTAAATGGGTATGGTTGAGGGGGTATGTCTTTTTTGTGTTTACAACCATAAAACTATCTTTTATTGAGGATAAATCTAAATTAGTTTTTTTGACTTTAGTTACCATTTAAATATGGCTGCCACCGTAATGGATAAGTAGATCAGTAGGTGTGTGTACCTGGGTCTGGTTGAGGGTATGTCTTTTTTGTGTTTATAACCATAAAACTATCTTTTATTGAGGATAAATCTAAATTAGTTTTTTTGACTTTAGTTACCCTTTAAATATGGCTTCCATGGGAATGGAAAGGTAGGTCAGTAGGTGGGTGTACCTGGGTCTGTGTGGGGGGTTGGGGGTATCACCATTTGTATTTATGACCATGAAAAAAAACTGTTTTGAAATAGCCACATTTGAGGATTGTCTATGGGAAAAAATGTCCGGAAATTCGCAGATAATGCCATAACGCTTCTACGGATTCCTTAACTAGAAGATAGCACACTTCTCCTATATGCCCCGCACGTCTTTACCGAATTTCATGTCTCTAGCTCAAAAACTGTGGGAGGAGATACGGTCCAAAAAAGTGGAAGAATAAAACAGAAGAAAAAAAAGAAATAGAAAGAACAGTAATTTGGCTTTTTCAAGCCAAATTAATGAGGGACTAAATTGGTGCATGTTTAACGAATACATAAGTGGCACATGCAATCGACCGTACAAGGTACAGAACAGTGGGAGCTGCTGTGGTTAATTTGAACTGAAACTCTGGTGACCTGTCACATGCAATGGCCACCATATTATAAACAACCACTAATATAAATAAGCACATAAAGTGCCACCTCACTGGAGTGACTGTTTCAATGTCAATTCAAATTAGTTTTAATGCAGTTTCCACACAGGGAGATACAACTTTAAAGATTGGTTAGCACCTCACTTCTCATTTGGATGAAACAACTGAGTACGCTTGTCACCCCTGAAAAAGGATGAAGAAGAGATTTTACACTCATAATGTAAATGATATGTTTGCTAACAAAAAATGATAGAGTTGTTTATATTGGATCAGGCTTTGCTACACTTATCCCCTGCCCCCAGGGGCCCAATCCTTTAACAGCAGGGTTTTTCAATAAAAGTTCTTATCGTTTAAATGGTGCTAATTTTGCCCCACCAATCAGATATTAGCTTTCACATGTTAAATAAGATCTGATTGGTTGGGGCAAATTAGCACCATTTTAAACTATAAGGTACTATAATAAATATTATAAAATAGTATAAAATACTAATAAAAGAAAATCAACTCCACGGCAAGTTGGAGAATTAGTGATGAGTGAGTGAGTGAGTGAGTGAGGGCTTTGCCTTTTATTAGTATAGATTCCTAACTAGCTAACATGAAAAATGAAGATTTCAAGTATGCTAAGTGATTTCAAACCTGCAACCTTTGAGATTCTTTCTTTAATAAAGAATAACCTTAGTTCACTAACCCACCACATAGGAAAAGGACACATTTAAACACAACACACACAACACTATTCAGTATTGTTCTTGGTAGTCTATCTGCTATTACAAATATTTGTGCCATGCAGGCTGGAAAACAAACAGCAGGGTAACAGCAGCTTTCAAAATCTTATCAAGGGCTTCCATATTGGTGTGGGTACATCTGCATAAAATGCTGTGAATGGTGGGATCAGAGGGTGTGGCCAAAATAAGCAGATTCTCTCAAGACTGTTTGAGTACTACATGGGCTGTAAGGTGTACTTACAACATGGAAAGCCTTCTTAAGCCTCATACCCACGTGCAATTGCGGGGGCCAACCATGCGATGCACAATGTGTATGCATGGCCCTTTAGGACGATAATCGTGCCATGTATGGGCACTTTGTCAGGAGATACTGATGTTCAGTCGGGGCTCGCTGGGTCACTCGTATGTATGCAACTAAAGTTGTAAATTCCACCTCTAACATGCACACAAATGCAAATAACTGTACTAGTGTTCTGGGGAGGAAATCTTTCACATTAAGGGAAAAAAGTTTTAGTTTTTCTTTAAATATTGGTTATTTTACAAGTGGGTAATTTTTTTGCGTGAAATAACTACCATTAATGCCAATGCTGTAATGTATTTTCTTTCATCAAAAAAGAATTTACCAATTTTTAAATTGGTACCATAACCCTCTTAAAAACCCAATGAAAGTTCTCAGAATTAAAAAAAAAACCCACAGTTGTAGAATTACTGATAACCTTAATCAAGTATGCACTTATGCCAAATAAATTATCTCAGATACTTACAACCACATCTGGCCTATGCACGTATGTACCGAAGATAGGCACTCAATCCGGCCTGTCTGCTGAGTAGGTTTTTTTTAAGGCATCCTAGCCCCTAGAGGCAAGCAATTTTATCTATAAGTCTCTGGGGTGGGGGGTGCTGTACGAAAAAGTTACTTATAAAATTAATTATAAAATTTATAAATAAATGGACTGTTTTCTAACTTGATACATCATTCTTGTGAGCCTATTTTAAAGGAGAACTAAACTTAAATTTTCAAAAACCTAATGTGAAAGTTTTTCTCCCCAGAACACCTATACATTGTAAGATTCTTCTGTGGTACATTGCATTTAATATATGTGAGAAATAGATTCTGTAAATAAGAAGGCTTCCATGTTGTTGCCAGTACAACCCACAGCCCATGAAGTCATCAAAGAACCACGCCCCCTGACCCCAGTATTCACTGTCTCTATGCACAAAGTGTTTTCTATACAGATGTCTACACACCAATATGGAATCCCTGATAAGACTTTTAAACTGCTTGTTACCCTGCAGTTTATTTACCAGTCAGTGTGAGTTGCTAGAAAATAAAACTGCAGTAACAAGCAGCTTTCTAAGTTATCAGGGATTCCATATTCCATTTTTTAAATTATTCTTTTACTCGCAAAAGATAAAGTTACCAAATGTAGCTAGACTCTCTGCTTATTCAGTGTTGGCGCACCAGGTAAGGCACCAGATTTAAAAAATACGCAGTTCAGAAGGTCACAAGTTCAATACCCCAGATGTAGCTTTTTTTGTTTCTATTATATTCCATGAGAAAGATAAAGCTTCTAATTGTACCCTGACATTCAGCTTGTGCAGTGGTGGCTCACCTTGTAAGATGCCAGGGTTAGACACATACAGATCAGAAGGTTATGAGTTTGATTCCCCCAATGTATTTTTATTTTTTGTTTCTATTATGTTCCTACTACAATATTCTACATGTACCAATGGTTATTATAGTGTCTCTCTTAGCCTAGCGGTAAGACTTCTGCTTTTAGCAAGACAGGGTAAATGTACAAGTTGCAGGTTCTATTCCCCACACTTACTTTTATTTTTGCTGAAATGTAAGTATTCTGTTTCTTACATCCATGCTATCTATGAAATACACTGCAAAGATTAATTTTCTTTTTGTATGAAAAGCAAAGGATTATATCATTGTTAGGACGGGAGCCTTGAATGTGTTTGAAAACAAAAAACTGAAATCCCTGTTCTGTGTCATGGAGAGGGAGGATCTCTGTGCTATAATGTGATTGGTTGTCAGCTTCTAGGAAGCAAGGCTGCAACTTCCTTGTTTTGATCTGTTGAGCTTTATGGAGCATGTGCCTGTACGCAGACACTTAGCTGGGGGTTTACCCAGCTAAGGTGGATTGTGGGAGCTGACCCCTAGTACTCACAGGTTATTTTCATAAATCTTCCAATGGCCACAGCAAAGGGAGAGGGGAGACACAGCTTTTTGTATGTTTGTGAAGTGCTCTGTCTATTGGGACAATGTTGTCTGGAGACTTTAGTTCCCCTTTAAGAAAAAAGAATACCGTTATATATTATATATATATATATATATATATATATATATATATATATTATATATATATATATATATATTTATATATATATATATCATGTTTATTATTTCCGCACTGGAAAAAGTTCTGCCTCCCTCCTGTGCTCATAAGCTTTTTATTTGCTTGAACATTGTATGATGCCAGCATTCACAGTCCTGATTGACTGCATGGAGGGAGGGGCCAGCTTTCTCTACAGGGGACACATATATTCTTAAATATCTTGTAGTTCAATGCAATATATAAAATATATGCACTCATCCTTGTTTAAATTTCTTTATACAGGTGCCTCCGTTGCACAATTCCACCAATTTGTGCTAAGGACTGTTCTTTTTATATTTTATTTGTACATTTTATTTAGATGTCTCAAATGGCATCTTTATCAGGACAACATAAGGTGCAATCAGGGACATAACTACAGGGAGCAGGGGGAGCAACCACAGGGGGGCCCAGGAGCCAAGGGACCCCATCTTCTAATTTTTCCTATGACAGATATATCCTTCTCTCAGATAACCACTGTGGATAAAGCACAGATAGGGGCCCCATCATAGTTTTGCTGGGGGCCCCAGTGATTCTTAGTTAAGCCACTGAATGCAATAAGTTCTATTTCCCTTTATACCACCATTTGAACAAACCACACACCCTCATTGTGCCAAACTTTATTGAATATACATATTTCATGTTCTATATTTGAAACATCTACAGTGTATCTCTCTAGTGCATTATATAAAAATATAAATATAAAGTGCATTAAGTTCTCAATAATTAAAAGTGCATCAAAAATCATTATTAAAGTATTATTAGACAAGGCAGCTAGAAAGCTTAGAGAGAGAGGGGCTAAAAGGAGCAAAAAGCCCTTCTCTGAGCATAAAAATGGAGATGCACCTTCTTATAACAGAAGGCATCTTGCAGTCTCATGCTATGTGAATAGTATTGGCCACAAAACCTAAGAAACAAGAAGTAATTTTTTACTCCCATGTTCTCCAGAGTAATGGGCGGAGATATGCAAAATACTCCTTTATGTCCCTTACCTTATGCATGTGTCCAGAACCGCGTGGCTAATAGCATGCAATAAGCTTAATATATAGACCAATCATCTGACCAGCAGAGACAACATGGTTTTGTGGGCAATGCTATTCATATAGCATGAGACTGCAAGATGTCTTCTTTATAAGAAGGTGCTTCTCCATTTCTAAAGTATTATTAAAACCCCATTTAATTGGTGCATATATACTGATTGGACTATTTGTTAAAAAAAAAATCGAACAGGTAATTTTTCTTTAGAAAATCCATAAGCAGGGTTCTTAAAGTAAGTAAATGGTATCACCCTTTAATATAGATGATTTGACTATTAGTGGTGACTGAAGTATTTAGCTTCAATCATGAAATTACACATACTACATCCGTAGCATCTGGTACAACCGGTTTTTATGTGTAGTTTCTATATGTGTGCTGTATAAAAATATGGACTGGATCAGCAGCCACTATTAAATCATATTTTTATTCCTTTTAATCCTACTCTAGGTTTTTCCCATTTTTTTTAACACTAGAGTCACATTCTACTATTTTCCAGTATTCCTTATATTTTCTTTTTATTTGCCCCCCCCCCTCCCCATTTCACTATATTGTACCACAAGGGGGTTTGTTCCAATTTGTAATACTAGCAAATATCTCTAGCTTTTTTCAGAGCTTGTTTTAAAACCCATTGTCTTATATCCTCTTTTATAAAATGTATCCCACATCATTCTAACTTTACCTAACAGTCCTCTTTTTCTGAGCATATTCTCATCACTCCCAAGAATTGTGAGACAAGTAACATAGTAATTGAGGTTGAATAAAGACATGCGTCCATCAAGTCCAACCTATTCACCCTCCTTTTTAACCATCCCTAACAGTTTATCCTGAGAAGGCAAAAAAAAAAAAACAGCTAAAAAGGGGGAGGGGAATTCCTTTCTGACTTCAAATGGCAAAAGGAAAGTATTCTTGGATCAACCAGAACTGCAGTATATGAATTAATACCAGTGATTATACAAGTAATCCTTGTATATTTTTTTAAGATGAAAGCTATCTGATTCAGATATCTCAGATTTTTCACCCTGACCGACCGATACATGGAAATATTGGGCGGCCGCAGTTGCCCGAAAATATGTTTGTGTGTGTACCCAGCCTTAATAAATATACTTTATAACAAATCTAAAGGGGATATCTGTATTGGCTAACTGTCTGTAAATCATGGCAATAGAGAATAATTATTATACTATTGTATGATCCAAATATAATAGAATATATGGATGTATTCGGTCATGAACCTGCTTCTGGGCTTGTTCGTTGGTAACCCATTCAGGAATCCCCTGTTCTAATACTTATATTTAGCTTGAATGCAAAACAATTTATTCATTAGAATATCATATAACATTTGTCAGCATTGGGTTGAATACCTGTCACTTTGGTGCTTTATGGAAATGGCCTACATTTTTTGCTTCTTTGTTTTTAAGTTAGTCCAGAGCCACAATACAATTACATTTATCACTATGTTAATCATCAGACAGGCATGGAGCCCTGCTGAAACCTTGACGTTACAGTAAAATAAAGAGAACGTAGTTCCTAGCAACAAGTCAGCATCGCTTAGGAAACACTGACTTCACAAAATGTATTTTAGCTGATGTTTGTCAATGTGATTGCCATAGGGGCCCTTTACAGAAAGTGTTGTTTTTCTTGGAGAATTTAAATGTGTTTTGAATAGTTCATCTACTATTGGATTCTCAATTATAAAAATATAAAGACAGGACAGCTGTTTCTGGTATAAAATAAATATTAATAGACACCCACCTCCCTCCCCCCCCACACAAGAGGGTGTGTGGTTTGGGTCACATGGTGGTATTAAAGGGAAATAGAACTTATGCATTCAGTGGCCTTAAACTTAAGAATCATGGAGGCCCCCCCAGCAAAAACTATGATGGGGGCCCCTATCTGTGTTATCCACAGTGGTTATCTGAGAGAAGGAATATCTGTCATAGGAAAAATTAGAAGATGGGGTCCCTTGCTCCTGGGCCCCCCGTGGTTGCTCCCCTGTCCCTGCTAGTTATGTCCCTGATGCCACCTTATTGTTGTCATGATAAGAGCCATTTGAGACATCTAATAAAATGTACAAATAAAAATATAAAAAGAACAGTCCTTAGCACCAAATGGTGGATTGTGCAACCTGGAGGCACCTGTATAAAGAAATTTAACACAAGGATGAGTGCATATATTTATATATTGCATTGAAACTAAAGATATTAAGAATATAGTTGTCCCTGGTAGAGAAGATGGCCCCTCCTCCATGCAGTAATCAGGGACTGTGAATGCTGGCATCATACATTGTTCAAGCAAATAAAAAGCGTATTGAGCACAGGAGGGGGCAGATACTTTCCATGCGGAAATAAACAGGTATTATATAATATATATATATATATAATATATATATATATATTATTATATATAATATATTAATATATATATATATATATATATATATACGTATTCTTTTTTCTTAAAGGGGAACTAATCAGTCTCAAGACAACATGTCCCAATGACAGAGCACATTCCAAAACATACAAAAAGCTGTGTCTCACCTCTCCCTTTGCTGTGGACATTGGAAGATTTATGAAAATAACATGTGGAGACTAGGGGTCAGCTCCCACAATCCACCTTAGCTGGGTAAACCCCCAGCTAAGTGTCTGCGTACAGGCACATGCTCCATAAAGCTCAACAGATTCAAAAAAAGGAAGTTGCAGCCTTGCTTCCTAGAAGCTGACAACCAATCACATTATAGACAGAGATCCTCCCTCTCCATGACACAGAACAGGGATTTCAGTTTTTTGTTTCAAAACACATTCAAAGGCTCCCGTCCTAACAATGATATAATCCTTTGCTTTTCATACAAAAAGAAATTAATCTTGCAGTGTATTTCATAGATAGCATGGATGTAAGAAACAGAATACTACATTTCAGCAAAAATAAAAGTAAGGTGGGGAATAAGAACCTGCAACTTGTAATTTACTGTCTTGCTAAAGCAGAAGTTTACCGCTAGGCTAAGAGAGACATATAATAACCATGGGTACATGTAGATATTGTAGTAGGAACTAATAGAACAAAAAATAAAAATACTATTGGGGGAATCAAAATCATAACCTTCTGATCTGTATGTGTCTAACCCTGGCTCTTACAAGGTGAGCCACACGCCACAAGCTAATGTCAGGGTACAATAGAAGCTTTATCTTTTCATGGAATATAATAGAAACAAAAAAAAGCTACATCTGGGGTATTAACTTGTGACCTTGAACTGCGTATTTTTTAAATCGGTGCCTACCTGGTGCGCCAACACTGAATAAGCAGAGAGTCTAGCTACATTTGGAACTTTATCTTTTGCGAGTAAAGAATAATTTAACAAATGGAATATGGAATCCCTGTACTTAGAAAAGCGATTGTTACCTGCAGTTTATTTTTTAGCAAACTCACATGATGGTAAAATACAAATGCAGGTAACAAGCAGCTTAAAAAGTATTATCAGGGATTCCATATTGGTGTGTAGAATCTGTATAGGAAAACACTTTGTGCATAGAGACAGTGAATACTGGGGTCAGGGGGCGTGTTCTTTGAGACTCATGGCTGTGGGTTGTACTGGCAAACAACAGGAAGCCTTCTATTTACAGAATCTATTTCTCACATATATTAAATGCAATGTACCACAGAAGAATCTACAATGTATAGGTGTTTGGGGAAAAAACTTTAATTAGATTTTGAAAATTTAAGTTTAGTTCTCCTTTAAAATAGGCTCACAAAGAATGATGTATCAAGTTAGAAAACAGTCATTTGATTTTAAATTTATAATTAATTTTATAAGTAACTTTTTCGGACAGCACCCCCCACCCCAGAGACTTATAGATAAAATTGCTTGCACTAGGGGCTAGGATGCTTAAAAAAAAAACTAATCAGCAGACAGGCCGGATTGAGTGCCTATCTTCGGTACATACGTGCATAGGCCAGATGTGGTTGTAAGTATGTGGATAATTTATTTGGCATAAGTGCATACTTGATTAAGGTATCAGTAATTCTACAATGTGGGTTTTTTTTTAATTCTGAGAACTGTCATTGGGTTTTAAGAGGGTTAGGTACCAATTAAAATGGTAAAATTCTTTTTTGATGAAAGAAAATACATTACAGCATTGGCATTAATGGTAGTTATTTCACGCAAAAAAATTACCCACTGTAAAATAACCAATATTTAAGAAAAACTAAAACTTTTTTCCCTTAATGTGAAAGATTTCCTCCCCAGAACACTAGTACAGTTATTTGCATTTGTGTGCATGTTAGAGGTGGAATTTACAACTTTAGTGCTTACTCGAGTGACCCGCGAGCCCCGACTGAACATCAGTATCTCTGACAAAGTGCCCCTACATGGCACGATTATCGTCTAAAAGGGCCATGCATACACATTGTGATGCATGGTTGGCCCCCGCAATTGCAGTGGGTATGAGGCTTAAGAAGGCGCCATGTTGTAAGTACACCTCGGCTTCAGCCCCAGTAAGTACTCAAACAGTCTGAGAGAATTGCTTATTTTGGCCACACCCTATGATCCCCACCATTCACAGCATTTATGCAGATGTACCCACACCATATGGAAGCCCTTGATAAGATTTTGAAAAGTGCGTTACCCTGCTGTTGTTTCCAGCCTGCATGGCACAATATGGTAAGCAGATAGACTACCAAGAACAATACTGATAGTGTGTGTGTGTGTTGTGTTTAATGTGTCCTTTTCTATGTGGTGGGGTAGGGAACTAAGGTTATTTTATTAAAGAAGAATCCAAGGTGCAGGTTTGAAATCATTAGCATACTTGAAATCTTCATTTTCATGTTAGTATAGGAATCTATACTAATAAAAGGCAAAGCCTATCACTCATCACTCAATCATCCTAATTTCCAACTTGCAGTGGAGCAGACGGACTACACGGCTAAATTTGGCAGGCTCATTCATTGCACCTTACTTACAAAAGTTAAGCAGGTTTCGTTTCGAAATTCCACCTGTAACGCCCTCACTCACTCACTCACCACTCACACTATTTCCAACTTGCCGTGGAGGCAGACGGCTT
Source organism: Hymenochirus boettgeri (assembly GCA_019447015.1). Lineage (NCBI taxonomy): Eukaryota > Metazoa > Chordata > Amphibia > Anura > Pipidae > Hymenochirus > Hymenochirus boettgeri. The sequence goes on from CM033472.1 coordinate 63,743,672, forward strand.
AAATTTGGCAGGCTCATTCATTGCATCTTACTTACAAAAGTTAAGCAGGTTTCGTTTCGAAAAGGAAAAGCCCTCACTCACCTCACTCACTCACTCATCACTAACTCTCACTAATTCTCCAACTTGCCTGGAGGCAGATGGCTTAAATTTGGCAGGCACCTTACTACAAAAGTTAAGCAGGTTCGTTTCGAAAAGGCAAAGCCCTCACTCACTCACTCACTCACTCACTCCTCATCACTAACTCATCACTAATTCTCCAACTTGCTGTGGAGCTGACGGCTTAAATTTGGCAGGCTCATTTATTGCACCTTACTACAAAAGTTAAGCAGGTTTCGTTTCGAAAAGGCAAAGCCCTCACTCACTCACTCACTCACCATCATCTAACTCACACTAATTCTCCAACTTGCTGTGGAGGCAGACGGCTTAAATTTGGCAGGCTCATTCATTGCACCTTACTTACAAAGTTAAGCAGGTTTCGTTTCGAAAAGGCAAAGCCCTCACTCACTCACTCACTCACTTATCACTAATTCTCCAACTTGCCTCACTCATCACTATCTCCAACTTGCCGTGAGCAGACGGCTTAATTTGGCAGGCTCATTCATTGCACCTTACTACAAAAGTTAAGCAGGTTTCGTTTCGAAAAGGCAAAGCCCCTCACTCATCACTAATTCTCCAACTTGCCTCACTCATCACTAATTCTCCAACTTGCCGTGGAGCAGACGGCTTAATTTGGCAGGCTCATTCATGCACCTTACTTACAAAAGTTAAAGCAGGTTTTGTTTCGAAAAGGCAAAGCCCTCACCTCACTCACTCACTCACTACACTCATCACTAATTCTCCAACTTGCCCTGGAGGCAGATGACTTAAATTGCAGGCTCATTCATGCACCTTACTTACAAAAGTTAAGCAGGTTTCTTTTCGAAAAGGCAAAGCCCTCACTCACTCACTCACTCATCACTAACCTCCTTACAATTCTCCAACTTGCCGTGGAGGCAGACGGCTTAAATTTGGCAGGCTCATACATTGCACCTTACTTACAAAGTTAAGCAGGTTTCGTTTCGAAAAGGCAAAGCCCTCACTCACTCACTCACTCACCATCACTAATCCAACGCTCACTCATCACTAATTCTCCAACTTGCCGTGGAGGCAGACGGCTTAAATTTGGCAGGCTCATTCATTGCACCTACTTACAAAAGTTAAGCAGGTTTGTTTCAAAAGGCAAAGCCCTCACTCACTCACTCACTCATCACTACTCATCACTAATTCTCCAACGGCCGTGGAGGCAGACGGCTTAAATTTGGAGGCTCATTCATTGCACCTTACTTACAAAGTTAAGCTGTTGTTTCGAAAAGGCAAAGCCCTCACCACTCACCTCACTAACTCATCACTAATTCTCAACTTGCCGTGGAGGCAGATGGCTTAAATTTGCAGGCTCATTCATGCACCTTACTTACAAAAGTTAAGCAGGTTTCGTTTCGAAAAGGCAAAGCCCCACTCACTCACTCACTCATCACTACTCATCACTAATTCTCCAACTTGCCGTGGAGGCAGACGGCTTAAATTTGGCAGGCTCATTCATTGCACCTTACTTACAAAAGTTAAGCAGGTTTCGTTTCGAAAAGGCAAAGCCCTCACTCACTCACTACTCACTCATCACTAATTCTCCAACTTGCCGTGGAGCAGACGGCTTAAATTTGGCAGGCTCATTCATTGCACCTTACTTACAAAAGTTAAGCAGTTTTGTTTCGAAAGGCAAAGCCCTCACTCACTCACTCACTCACCACTAATTCTCCAACTTGCCGTGGAGGCAGACGGCTTAAATTTGGCAGGCTCATTCATTGCAGCTACTTACAAAAGTAAAGCAGGTTTTGTTTCGAAATACAACGCAAAGCCCTCACTCACTCACTCACTCACCACTAATTCTCCAACTTGCCGTGGAGGCAGACGGCTTAAATTTGGCAGGCTCATTCATTGCACCTTACTTACAAAAGTTAAGCAGGTTTCGTTTCGAAAGGCAAAGCCCTCACTCACTCACTCACTCATCACTAATTCTCCAACTTGCCGTGGAGGCAGACGGCTTAAATTTGGCAGGCTCATTCATTGCACCTTACTTACAAAAGTTAAGCAGTTTCGTTTCGAAAGGCAAAGCCCTCACTCACTCACTCACTCACTCATCACTAATTCTCCACTTGCTACTCATCACTATCTCCAACTTGCCGTGGAGGCAGACGCTTTAAATTGGCAGGCTCATTCATTGCACCTTACTTACAAAAGTTAAGCAGGTTTCGTTTCAAAAGGCAAAGCCCTCACTCACTCCACTCATCACTCAATTTTCCACTTGCCGTGGAGGCAGACGCTTAAATTTGGCAGGCTCATTCATTGCACCTTACTTACAAAAGTTAAGCATGTTTTGTTTCGAAAAGGCAAAGCCCTCACTCACTCACTCACTCACCACTAATTCTCCAACTTGCCGTGGAGGCAGACGGCTTAAATTTGGCAGGCTCATTCTTGCACCTTACTTACAAAAGTTAAGCATGTTTTGTGTTCGAAAAGGCAAAGCCCTCACTCACTCACTCACTCACCACTATTCTCCAACTTGCCGTGGAGGCAGACGGCTTAAATTTGGCAGGCTCATTCATTGCACCTTACTTACAAAGTTAAGCAGGTTTCGTTTCGAAACAAGAGCCCACTCCACTCACTCACTCACTCACATCACTATTCTCCAACTTGCCGTGGAGGCAGACGGCTTAAATTTGGCAGGCTCATTCATTGCACCTTACTTACAAAAGTTAAGCAGGTTTCGTTTCGAAAAGGCAAAGCCCTCACTCACTCACTCACTCATCACTAATTCTCCAACTTGCCGTGGAGGCAGACGGCTTAAATTTGGCAGGCTCATTCATTGCACCTTACTTACAAAAGTTAAGCATGTTTTGTTTCGAAAAGGCAAAGCCCTCCTCACTCACTCACTCACCACTAATTCTCCAACGTCCGTGGAGGCAGATGGCTTAAATTTGGCAGGCTCATTCATTGCAGCTTACTTACAAAAGTTAAGCAGGTTTTGTTTCGATACTAATACAACGCAAACCCCTCACTCACTCACTCACTCACCACTAATTCTCCAACTTGCCGTGGAGGCAGACGGCTTAAATTTGGCAGGCTCATTCATTGCACCTTACTTACAAAAGTTAAGCAGCTTTCGTTTCGAAAAGCAAAGCCCTCACTCACTCACTCACTCATCACTAATTCTCCAACTGCCGTGAGGCAGACGTGCTTATTTGGCAGGCTCATTCATTGCACCTTACTTACAAAGTTAAGCAGGTTTCGTTTCAAAATTCCACCTGTAACGGTGAGTATCTGACATTGCACCTGTAACGGTGAGTATCTGACATTGCACAGACTGGTTGGTCCGATTTCAACCAAATTGGTATGCATATACTCCTTTACCAGTAAAAGGTTAACAAAATATTTTTTTGGGTGGGGGTGAATGGGGGGGGGATAGAATTTTGAACTCCTGCAGACTAACGGCTGGACCGATTTTTACCAAAAATTCAGGGTGTGTGTGGGGGACTGGCTTAGGTGTAAGGGGAAGGGTTTGGAGGGTGAACAGAGGGAATAGTGGGGGGTATTAGGGCGGACGGGGAGGGGTGGTGGGGGTTTTTTCACCAAAATTTCGTAGTTGAATAAAAAAAATTTTTTTTAGGGTGGGGGTGAATGGGGGGGGGATAGAATTTTGAACTCCTGCACACTAACAGCTGGACCGATTTTTACCAAAAATTCAGGGTGCGTGCGGGGACTGGCTGAGGTGTAAGGGGAAGGGTTTAGAGGGTGGACAGAGAGGAATAGTGGGGGGTATTAGGGGCGGACGGGAGGTGGTGGGGGTTATTTCACCAAAATTTCTTAGTTGAATAAAAAATATAATATTAATTAAAGTTATTGAGTGTTGCTTATCGTAAAGCTTATTGAATTTTCTTCTTTAATATCAAGTGCCGAGTGATTACAGCAATCTTGATACATTATTGCTTTCTTATAAAAACGTTATTTTAATACATCTCCGCTGCGAAGCGCGGGTATTTTGCTAGTAGGAAATAAAATGCAGAAATGAAAAAATTGAAATGATATTTTATATATATATATATATATATATATATATATATATATAAAAACCAGTTTCACACTGCACACAGGTTTTAATCTTCAATTTTCTTTTATTCACATTAGCCCATGTAAACGTACAACACGTTTCGGGTTGGCACCACCCTTCCTCAGGTACAACAACGGCTATCACATGTGATACAAACCCATAACCCTATATACCCTCTCCCACAGGATCTGACATCAATAATCCAACCTGTTAACCCCGTGCAACATCACCATTAACCCGAAGCCACCTATGAGACTACCCTCTTTTTTATATTTTTATTATTATTATTTATTGAGGAAGATATCCATGGTTCCTTTTCAACTATAGTGTTTATAGATAATGATACAGATCGTAATTCTTAAGTCCCAATGGGTATAGGCTTTGTAATTGGTACACCCACACAGACTTCCTCCTTTTTAATTTTAGCACCCGATCACCTCCCCTGTTCCCCGGGGAACTACCTCTATACTCTATATTTTAAATCATTTTCCGTATGCCCCAACTCTCCAAAATGCTTAGGTACCGGCAATTTAATTTCTTTTTTCCGAATGCTAGAGCGATGCTGAGATATACGGGACTTGACCATCTGCGTGGTTTCTCCCCACGTAGATAGACCACACGGACACCACAAGGCATATACCACAAAGCAGAATCACAAGTGCAGAATTCTCTGTTTTTAATCTTCCCCCCGTGGGGTGCTTAAAAGAGGGTCCCTTAGCTACAAATCTGCACTGTACACAATGCAGCAAGGGTCATCCACATTTACTAGACCTCATTGTCTTGCCCTCCTCATTTTTATATATATATATACAGTCCATATAAAGTTTAGTGCACTCAGGGTAATTTTCAAAGATTATTTATTGTGCAAATAGCATAACAGCTGCTGTAACGCTGTTATGCTATTTGCACATAAATAATCTTTGAAAATTACCCTGAGTGCACTAATATACTTTATATGGACTGTATTACTATCTTTAGTAGCACCAGGGTGTATAATCTCTTATACCTACTTTGTTGTGTGCCTACCATTTGGTTCTGGACTATATATATATATATATATATATATATATATAATATATATATATATTAATGTTTAAATTTTTTTATTTTCTTTAGTACAAAAACGACCACCCGGTGCTACTGACAGGAAATCCAATAACAATATATTATATATATTATATATAAAATCAATGGAATGTTGGGAAGAAGATTAAAGGGCATGTCCTCCCTTAAACAAAAAAAACTGGTGACTTGTCAGTTTATCTCCTATCTGCTATTTAAAACATTATTACATGCATTTGTAGCCACTATTTAATGATAAGTTCTATTCCTTTTTGACAAAATTATCTGCCTCCTCCTTTGCTTATGAGATTTTTTTAAGCTTCAGAATGTGCAGCAGGTGAAACAGCAGTCAATCATTGGCTGTAATGTCAGTTGTCACATCCTTGATTGACTTCATGGAGAGAGGGGCCAGCTTACTCTGCCACAATGGGGACAATAATTATCCTTAATATCTGGTTAGTAATGCAGGTAATAAAGAGAAAATCATATCAGTTGGGGGCAGGTATACTGTTATTGCCCTTTAAATAAATAAATCAACCAACAGCTACAGCAAAGGGAGAGGTAATGCACGCTTGCTATATCATTGTGAATGTGCTGTCATTTGGACAATGCTGTCTTGTGAAATTTAGTTCCTTTTTAAATAATGGCTACTTAAATATAATATAAGGATATTATGTCACTGTTCAGTGTTCACTGACACAGTTAGAAAGACATGTATACTTTTTTTCATTTGAATGTAAGGGAAGTGTAAAACTTTTTCTTGCAAAACTTTATCTGTTGCCTACTTGCACTTAATGTATGTTATATTTGTAATGTTTCTTGAATGTTATTAAAGGATAAGTGCACTGTAAAATCAAGTTATGTTCATTTGGAAGCTGCAGCGGTAAAATACCGTTGCTTTTTTTTTTACCTATGCCCCCCAGAGCCTAGCTTTGTGCCTTGAAATTTGCTGACATCTTGTTACTGGTTTGCTGAATGTTAAGCTCCGCCCCTTTGAGATTTCCTCTGCTTTCCCTGCTTGAGCCTCAAACAGTAATGCTTGTGGTTCCGTGCACACGCACGTGCACGGAACTCACAGGCATTACATTACAGGTACACACATCACTAGAAATGACCATACTATCAGTACCAACGGGATAGTTCCTTTTTGGTTAATGTGTGAGCCACACACACCATTTCCTATGGCAAGGAACTTTGTGTCGTCACATCAGAAATGGTTGTTTTAAACCTACAATGCTGCTTATATATAAAGGGCTCTTTGTTAAGTAAATCTCTGTTGGAAATTACCTTGGAGTTTTTGGTGTGTGGCAGTCCTGAACGATTTCAGTGCAATTTAACCCAACCCACAAAACTACAGCCATGTTTTCTAAAGGGTATGTCCACCCTTCTAAGAAAAAATTACCTCACATAGTTTAGCCACACAAAACCATTTTTGTTTTACTTAAACCTTTCAAAGATGCTCCCTGCCTCAGATATTCTACTTTCAAAACCCGGATCCCTCGCCTTTATGGCCATACCTCCACTTCTGCTGCTGAGAGCTAGTTAGTTACCAGTGCACAGCAGCAGAAGAGGCTCGTTCCGTAACACCAGCCAGTCATGGCCATAACGTCATCCGATCTCCCTATACTTTTATAGGTAGACCGTTCTGGACTGTGTGTAGCAACATCTTTGACAGATGACAGAGGAAATCCTACAGATTGTTACAGTTTGAATTCCAAAGATAGTCGTGTATCCAGCTTAAAGTGCATGTATACTGAAAAAATTACTTTCTTGTCATCTAAATAATAACATGTAAGTAGCACTTAATTGAGGTGGTGTGTGTTGCTGCATGCCTTCATTACATATCTGTTTTGCTCAGGCTCTTGACCACTGACCTGACTATTTTCACATACCAATTGTTAAAACTGAATACAGCATACAGCACACCAACGTTCAAATCATTTAGCTACACAAAACTGCTTACAGAAATGCTAAAATGTAAGATGTTTCAGATTGGATATCTAATGAATAGAAGCAGATCAACAAAAAAATGGTACAGTGATAGTTGGGAGGAATTATAGTTTCCTCTAATGGGCAATTTAAAAAAAAAAAAATTCCAGTGTACATACCCTTTACAGGGAAACTGTGGTCCAAAAATGACTTTAGGTAAATCGATAGGAATTGCTCTGCTGAGAATTCTTGCAATTTATTGTCATTGTTTATTTTGCATAGTTTTGAAGATATTTACATTTTTGTGTGTGATGTGGCAGAAGCATCACCAGGTCCCCTGCCCTTCCTGCTTCCTGCTCTTAAACCATGTCAATCTGCCCTGTGTCCCTCCTCCCATTGCAGGCCCCCATTGGCCCATTCTCTTACAGCCCCATGTGGTACCGCCCACCTGGGTGCACAAGCCCTGCCCACTCGCAGGTGAATAAGCCCCACCCACCCATGGGTGCACAAGCCCCGCCCACCCACGGGTGCACGCTCTGCCCACTTCTGTTGTATAAGCCCCACCCACTCATGGCTGCCATTGGCCACTCAGACCCTCCCCCTACAGAAAACTCTGTGGAAACACCTTTTCATTGCAGAGTTTTCACATAGTGGAAAAGAAGGGCTGTAGATTCCCTTACCTACTCTGTCAGACTTTACACAGCAGAGAGGAGGAGGGACTTCCTGTCTCCCTCACACACTGAGGGATTCTGAGCTGTGCGCCGGCGGCACTGTGCAGGAGAACCTTAGGAATGTCACATGTCAGCCTATCACCCATTAACTTTCTGGTCAGTCATTTCTTATATCTTGGGCGTGGAGCACATAGAGAGTGGTTTGATGGCTCGTTTAAAGGTAGAAATTGGCCTTTCATTTAAACTTGTTTGGAGACCACAGTCCCCTTTAAGCTGTCCCATATAAAAAATACAAAAAGCACCAACAATGTACATATTTACTGGCACTGAAAAGGTTTAGATGTTACGATGACTATTGAAGGTCAATCTATAATAAAGAAAAACAGCTTAATATTCAAAAACAGTAGCTGCATCCATTCCAAGGACTAGACCCTCTTAAAAGTGACAAATTATTTTGTTCAACATCAGTACTACATGCTATATAGCACAATATATTCTGAATGGCCATTGGAACAGAAGGTTTTTTCCTTTTTTAAAAAAGATCTGCTGTCACATGATGAAACATTTTGTACAGCCCTGGACATAATGCAAATTAGACAACATCATGTACTGATATTATCATCTGACCAATATTCAGTTTCATATGTTTTTTTTCAGTGTAGCTCATTCTCAGATGAAATCATGTGAGAAAATCTTTTGTTTAAACGATAGAACATGTTTGGAATGTCTTTAAATTGAAAAAATGTATTTACTGTTATGTTTGGACGGTCAATGACATTGGTGCATGTAAAACTCCCTTATCAGTTCATATTCATTACTACAGTAGTTATGAAATGTGAATGTGTAGAATTTGAATTGATCAGCAAAGTCTGGAACATTATCAGTTGTCATGAAGATAGTAACTTTCAAGTCATGCATGTATGAACTACTCAAACAGAAACTGATATCATGGCAAATATATGGGTATAAGACAAATACAGGCACAAGTTGTTGCAGATTTTTTTAAAAAATTCTTAGTGATGGCAGTCCCTAAAAGGACAGTAAAATGTTTTTTTAACTATATCAAATTCTAAATGACTTAACTCTGCTTCCTGTTTGCTGCTCTTATCGCTTTGCCTCCAGCCTTTTTAGTTATGGTAGGCAGCATTATTTGATTGGTTGTTGCAAATATATAGCATAGGAAAACTTTTGTACCTCTTGCATCAGCCCCTACATTGTAAAAAGGGAATTTCCATTTTCCTCCTAATGTAACATTAAAATATTCACCACTTTGAAGGAATAGTTCACTGCAAAAGTGAACTATTCCTTTAAAGGGAATGTCCCCCCATCTTGGCAAAAATCAGTATCTGTGCAAAGCCCCCTAAAAGCTGGACTTCGTTTTGTTTAAAATCATTAATTCAGCTCCTCTGCCAGAGATTTTATGCTTACACGCTCCTACTCGATCCATCTTCGCAGCTCTGCATCTTCACAGCTCTGCACTTCCAGGTAAGTCAGTCACTGCCGGTCGTGACAGTGACATCACGGCCAATCCTGACTGCTATTCCCGAGCAGTCTCCACTGCGGCTGCTCAGGAACAAAAAAGAACACAGCAGACGCATTGGAGAGGGAGTTAGGAGACCGAAGTGGCAGTGGATCGAGGAGCTTGTAAAGTCTAAAATCTCTGGCTGGGTGCAAAGATAGAACAAACTTACTTTCACGCAATCTCCACAGAAGCACTGAAATTCCTGACCACTTCCGGGTTCTGTTTACTATAACGCGCATTGGTGTGCATGCGCGCTATAGTTAATCAGAACCAGAAAGGCAGTTGGGACCTTTCAGTGCTGCTGCGGTGAAAGGTAAGTTTGTTCTATCTTTGTTCCGGGCTCCACAGGCATTGATTGAGGAATGGAAGGTAGGCTTACCTCCCGTCTTACAACTTTTGCAGTGAACTATTCCCTTAATCAAGCGAGCGCTCATGGCTGTGTAAATTCTAATAACAAAGGGGGACGATGCAAATTTCAACGCAGCTTCATGCCCGAATTCCGGATGCAAAATCCTGTCAATTTTACATCGATTCGCAGGTAGGCGCGAGCTCCTATTCAGTGGTCTAAAGTTTCCGCGCTCAGTGCGCAAACTTCTAAGGGGGTGCATCCTGCCACGTCACCAGCATCTGAAATGCGCAAATGCAAATCAGTGTAAAACCCACGGTACCTGATGATCTCGGATTGCGTTGGTTTCATGCGCATCGCAATATGAGCCCAAGTGTGGGAGTTGGATCAAGGTAAGAATAAAACAAAAACAGGGTATTATCAAGAATATAACATTCATTATGGGGCTTGAATTAACCTTTAATAATTGTAAGGCAAAAAAAAATACAAGTGTATGTTAATTCCACATAGAGACATATTGTATGTTTTTAGTTGGATTCCTGCCAGTTGCTCATTAGGAATGCATAGAGATCACACAAGAAGCACTGTAACATATTTTGGAAATCAAAGTCGAGCCGGGTGTAACCCAGCGTCTGACTGGAAAATTAACAGGCTGCAGAACAGGAAATGTTCTAAGTAGTCAGTCAGTATTTACAGAATTAAACAGATTCAGAAGGATTTATGTCTTTATTTAACCTCCATACTGTTTTTATGCTACTATGTTTCTCACAAACAAAAAAAGCTAAGCGACATAAGGCCACCATAGATCCTGATTAAATCTCTTTAAGTCTATTATTATATGTGCATGTCAGTAATCGTTTATCTGTCCATCGATCCTCGATCCAGCTTGCGATACGGTCTTCTCTGGTTATATATATATATATATATATATATATATATAATATATATATATTTATATATATATATGCAATACTTGAGTTTCCGGTACATGTGTGAGTTCTCTTTGCTATACTGGTGTCACAGGTAGTGCAAGGGCTGTCTCTCTGCTCTCAGCTAGTTCTTTTCTGACATAGCAGCATGATTGGGGAGTGCATTAGGATTGGTCACTTTTAATCTCCGCCTTCGACTTCCTGCCATTTCTTTGGTTCCCTCTGGTTTAAATCTCTTTCTGTCTGAGCTTGTTGCCAATATTCAGGGTTATTCAATATTATATCAAGTTCTTGTCGTTTAAAATGTTGCTAATTTTTCCCCAACCAATGATTTTTAACTTTCAAATGTTAAATAAGGTCTATGGTGGGGCAAAATTACACCATTTTAACGATAAGATCTTTTATGAATCTCCCCGATAGTGTTTGATTTGCCTCCTGCTAAGTGGTGTGTTTTATTCTGTCTGATCCTCCATTGCTGATTAGCTTGTTTTCGACTACAATTCTTTTGGCTCATCCTGCTCGTTGTGGATTTGAATAGGACCCTGGCCGTTCCATAAATACACCTTGTCTGATCCTCCTACACTTGTGCTGCCTGCTGTCCCATGGGAGGCAGCACCTAGCTGGTGAGCTTGGTGGCTGCCTCCAAGATTCCTGGTGGCTTCGTGGCTACCTCCCAAGACCTCCTGGAACTCAAATTTTAACTGCGTTCCCTAAACGGCTCCATTGAGTTGTGTGAAGGTCTTGCGAGGTCCACAATCTCACAGTAAGCAGTTTTTTGAGGGGGGTTTTCAGTGACGCCATGGAGGAAGATCCTTGCAGTGACCTATTTTTGGCAGCCGACAATTCTATCCATGCAAATCATCTCAGAAAAGGCTTATAAGAGAGTTCTTTACTTCTATCTTATGAGGAGCCTGTTTTTAAAAGAAACCTTTTTCCTCACATAAGTTACCTTCTGACCACTTTATGCTTCTGGGCAGACCTTAACCCTGTTAAGGTCCCCAAACATGGTAGAAAGTGTCCTTATAAAATGAAACATGGGAGTAGTTTCAGAAATTACACCCCCCGCATTTCCTAGTCTGGTGTCACTGTTGCATAATTTGAAGCACCTGCATCTCATTTCATGGTGGATTGGGACTCTAAAAGTGTGTCCAGGTCTCTGCATTTTCAGAGAGGGGGAAATAAGCGAGCTACATATGGCTTGTGTGGAGTAAGCAGGTAAACAACCTCCTTCAAAACTATTTTCCCAGTGTTGGGCTATGTCTCAGCTCGCATTCAGGTCAACATTAGTTAAAGAAGATGACCTGGTCCTAAGAAATTATTTAGGGGTTCCTGACATGCAGGACCTTATAGGCCCTGATCTGGACCATGCATTATGTTCTATCTGCAGTACTCCCCTAGGTCCTATAGCTCACTGCATAAGAGGTCCAGTTTAAATAGCTGACGCTGCAGGTCCTTTATTGCTCATGCTGTCCAAAGCAGAACCAGAAAGGAATATTGCTGCGGATCAGTCAATCCTCTCTCTGCTGTCTGATCAGCCTTATTTAAAGCCCCTAGCAGGTGCGCCTATCATCGTAATTCCAACATTGAAGTGCACTTTGGCTCACTAACATCAGCAGTTATGGCTGAGCTCGCCCCTAAGTTACATGAGTTCCCCATTTAACTCCAGCTCTTATTCCGAGCTGGAATAAGGCAGGTACAGAGTAAAAAGTAATTTGCTGACTTCAAGAGCCAAGACCACCTTTTTCTGCCAAAAATTTTCTAAGGAGGGATGCCACTTCAGAATGCAAGTGACGTTTTGGGAATTCAACAAGGGCATCTCCTGAAAGTTCATCTCCCGAAGGCATGGTTTGGACCACACACCTTCTTTCCCGACCAGCATTATCAGGTCGAAACTCTTTGCAGCAACAGTGTTGTCTCTCCATATCATAATTTAAATGAGGATCCGCACTACCATAATGTGTAGGGGTGATAACACGCTTGCTAATTCAAGCGTTGCTCAGAGACAAAAATTTAATAATTGAAAAAAGAGCTGGAAGGAAAATCCTCTCAAAATAGTCTCTAATGGCACATTATCAATTTCCATATTCATTTTAAAGAACAAAATGTATTGTTAATAATTAACCATTTACAACACACAAGCCTCCAACCATTGTAGCCTTATTCATTATTTAGTGGTGATCAACATATCTAACATAAAGTGCAACCAGTTAATAAATATGCTATTAAATACATATACAATAAAAACATGGGCTGAGTTGCGTATGGTGTGAGACCCTTATTAGTCCAGCATCCGGCTCCAAAGCAAAGTGCATTAGTCAGGTAAATAATAGATACCAGTGTACAATGTTCACTCAGATCTCACAAAATTTCCCTGTTCTGCCCTCCCTGGCTGGAAACAATTTTGGGAAGAACACTGGTGCCACATAATGCGCATCCACTGAAACCTATCCGTCCTTCCAATCAGTATTTCATTGGTGGCCAGTGTCGCTTGCATATGCACAAATGAATGTATATGCCTCCTCACCTGGTACAGCTGCCCCTCTTACCAACTAGTTAAGCATTCCACTATAAAGAACACAGAAGTGGACAGTGTCAGGAGGAAAGAAACCCAGCTGTAGTTTGACAGGCCAATTTTTTTTTTTTTAGGGAGGGCACACGTAGTAAGAGGGCACCTAGGGCACTAAATGGCTAGAAATAGTCCTGCGCAAAGGATCCAATTCAAGCTGCTAACCCTATCCTATAAAGCACTATCTAATACAGCCCCTCCATGCATCTCAGAGCTGATCTCACGATACGTACCAGACGTAACTCTGCTCTGTAAATATATCCTCCTCAATCCACACTAGTCCCCTCTTCCCATGCCCGCATTCAGGACTTTGCTCATGCTGCCCCTCTGCTCTCGAACTCCTTCCTCCATCTTCCATCACTCACATCCCTTAATACCTTTAAGCGTAACCCTAAAACCTCTCTTCTGGGGGCATGGCCTGGCATGGCTTAAGGCAGGACACGCATAAGCTAGCTCCGCTCCACACCTAAATAATCCTGTAACGATTCTGAGGGAAGAGAGACCCTTAACCCACACCCTCACCTAACTTAACAACGAAAGCCCACAAAAGCACCTGCTGTGTCGGGGAGCAGAGTTCGCAGCCCAGAGACGTGTGACCGGAGCCATGCGGGTGGTCTCGTAAGGCAAACAGCCCAGGAATGCCTGTCCCTTAAGGCCAGCAGCCCACAGACCTCACCTGTTGACACAAGCCCGCCCGAAACCCCGGGGCCAAAAAGTGAGAGACGGCAGCGTGGAGGAAGTAGGGGGAGTTGGAGCCTGTGCTGCGCATAACCCTCCCGCCCTCCCAAAGGCTGACGCAGGCCGCGCACTAAACTCTAATCAGCATGCCAGAGGTAGCAGACCAAGCACCATCCAGCACAACCACCTGGAGAGCATCCCAGCATGAAAGATCCGGCAGTCATAATCAGCATCCTCACGCACCTCCAGTAGCGCCTCCAGCAGCACTGGGCGAGCCCCACTGCACTGGGAAGTCAGGCCAGGCCCTCGAGGGAGGTACCCAGCCAAGCCACAGTAACCCCAGTAGTTGCCAGATACAAATACACCGCTCAACAGGGCAGCAAAACCCTGAACAGCCCAACCCCACCCCCAGCCGCTGGCAACCCTTTGTGGCCCCCTGTGACCCCCGTATCGGGCAAGTGCAAATCACCCCCTGTACACATACCACCTAACGGCCCACTGACATGACACCTGGAGCAGAGCAGGCCCCATTCAACCCATTCAGGCAACCCTCACCTTAAACTGGATGAGGTCAAAATGACCTCTCCCTCCTCCGGCAAGACATGCACTCTTTGAAACAGAAGGCCACATCAGCAGTATTGAAGACCAAGTGGCGCCACTCCACAAACCACAGATGGCAACAAACTCACTATATAGGCCTGCTCTCTCGCCAAGACGACTAGAAAACCACCAGAGGCGTAATAGCATTCACTTTGTCGGCCTCCTGGAAAGGGCAGACAGACCCAGACCCAGACCCGCAGGATTTCTAGATGGTTCTCATAACATAGATACGTAAGAATGTTTTCCCCTCATTCACGGTTGAACGGTGCTACCGTACCACTCCACGTCCTCCTCCCCCAGGGCCCCCCCAAGGGCCTTTATTGCAAAGTTCCTGAACTACAGGGACATAGTACTACGCCTCTTTAGGAACGTGGAAATCTACAATTCAAAATACAAACATCGCAGCCTATCCCGATTTTTAATGGAAATACAAAAACAAGGCCCAGTATACGGAGGTAAAGCGCCGCATGAGAAACCTCAAAATTAAATATGCAATGCTCTATCCAGTCCCCTCAAGTTAATTGAGGGGGAATCGTACACGTTTTCTTCAACCCCAGAAGGCCCAACACTAGCTGGATACAATTGGGGATCGTCCCTCAGATGGACCAGTTCATCTGCCTCAACGCCAAGAAAATACCAATAGCCGACAACTACCAACTCCTAGGCTACAGCTTCCCGTAAGCAAACCGCTGAAAGAACTAATCCATGGCTCGTTCACAATCAGGTACTGTAACATCTACAACGCACCTAACCCTCTTTAAAGTTGGAATATTTACCCAAGACCTCTCACCTACTACCAGCTCTCCTGGACATTATACAGCCGAGCCCTTACTCTTCCCTAACAACTCGCTTTACTTATCCTCAATAAACATTTACTTTGTAAAAGACTATACAGAAGGAGTGAGCTCCCACCGATCTCCTAGGCCCACCTACAAGACCTATTCTAATTTGAAACCCACTTGAGCTCCTGCGAGCAGAAACTCGTCCCCATAGCAGTGTTTAAAAATTACAGTATATGTGACAATCTTAAGTTAGCACAGCCTATCCACTGGCTACCCCTTCCCAACCTCCATCGAAACCATACCATCTCCCTCTTACCCTCCCTTCCTTCCCGATCCCCCAAACCCTTTATCCAGACAATAGGCTACAATTGTGCACTAGGATAAATGCATATACTTACTGTTTATTGCTTGTATATAGTTTGGTATTAATATGATTTGTGCTTTAGGCTTACTGGAATTTTAAATAACGCACCATGTATTTACAGTTAGTACAAATAAGATAGGTCAGCCCACACCTATCAGGCGATGCAGCTTCGACAACCCCACAATGAAACCCCAACCATAACATGCTTACCTGGAATGTCAGAGGACTACAGGATAGGCAAGCACACAGCAGTCCTCCATCATCTTAAATAACAAAACCCGACCTAACCGTCCTTACAGAAACCCACTGGTGGGCCAGCAAAAACTAATCTCAAACAACCCTGGGTCGGCTGGATGTTCCACGCCCGAACATATCTCTGCTTCAGAGAAACTGCCAATCTAATACCAACAATGCATCAAACTACACGTCGAGTGGACCGCCAGGGCAATTCTTATTCTTACTGTGCACCCTACAGTCCAAGCCCATTATAGTTATGGGTTTCTACATCCCCCCACCTTTTGATGTGTCAGTTATCCATATAGGTACAGTACATGGCGGACCACCCTGACATACCCGTGATATGGCTCGGGGATTTTAACACAGATAGAATGCACCCCAACGATTGGTCGCCACCGGCCTAACACTACACAAGGTTTTAACAGACTAATGCCAAGTATCATATGGTTGATGTATGGCGTCATCAACACCCCCATGACAAAACTACTCCTATTTCCCCCCACCCCCCACACTATGTTCCCGGATTGACATGATCATAACTAGCATGCAACTACTTCCCCTCTTGCAGACTCCGGGTACTCCCAAAACTCCTGTCTGACCACTGCCCATGCTGGTCAACCCTACACTTGGCTTCAGTCCATACTAAACTCTGCTAAACATATTGTTTTGCTCAATATAAACAGGATCCCAAATCTTCTCTGTACCGAACTACAACCTGACTCCCCATTAACAGTGCATTGCAGAGATGGATTAAGTTGGGCCCCCCAGAATTTTCCTGAGTCCAAGGCAGGTGCCTAGGGTTGCCTTGTGGATAATCCTGCTCTGGCACATTGTATACAAAATCTTTTCCTAACATTTAAATCCCTTACTCTGCTGCACCTCCTATATTTCCCCTCTAGTGTCCCATATTTTCCTGCCTGCACACTTGGTCATCACAGAACCATCTTCTGTACGGACCCCCACTCATACTGCTTTCTATTGACTTAATGATTTCTGATCTTGTGGCTCCCATCCTCTGGGAATTCTATCCTCTCTCTCTACCAAGAACCTCAATTACAGGTTTAAATCATCAGCCTTACATCCTACCTACGTTCTGGCAACCACTGCATAAGTCTCACTCCTGCACTTATACCCTTCCTTTGTACCTGTATGTTACCATCCTAACTAGATGTAAGCTCTATGGGCAGGGATCTCCTTTCCTCTCTTGTGGCAAGTTTCTAGTACTTATATTCATTTATATAATTTAGATTTATATATTTATGTACTGAACTATTTCTGTATTTGCCCCCTTTGTGTGACTTATTTTATTTGGTTATTGAACAGTGATGCGTCCCAAATGGCGCTTTATATAATCAACTATACATACATAAACAACACTGAAGCATAAGTTACTTCAACTTCAATCAAGTACCTTATCTTCTGATGTGTGCAAGTCTGGATTTTTCTGTAACTGGAAGGGTGCAAACGTATGGGTGACAGTTTGGAATTCACTCTCTCAGTGCTGACTGATAGGGATTGCTGAGCAGACCAGTTAAAGAAGTCAGGTCTGAGGTAAGAAGAGTCGGTTAAGAGAGGAGGGGGGATACTGAACCTGAGAAAACCAAGTTACTGGATTAAAGGCATGGCAGCAACACACACACTCAGAGCAATTACTACTTACATGTATTTAATTATAGATTAGGATGAGGCAAAGTTATTTTTTGTCAGTATACATCCCTTTAAGGAACGTATAGAAGCAAATTGATAAGCTCAAAAAAAACAGCTTGCTACAAGATTAATTTTTATAGAGCTTTTTATTGGAGCTTTACAAACTTAATCACCACCTGAATATCAACTGAACATCAAATACTTAATTAAAACACCATGGCAAAAGAAAATAAAACAATCCCCAAATGTTTTTTTAAGTTTATAGTAAAAAAATTGGGACTGGTCCTTTCAAGAGACATTAAATCCTTATAAATTATCCTCTGACTAAAAGTAACCATGGTGAGGATCTCAACCCCTGGGCCTTATTAATTCTGTAAAATTAACCTTCCAAGTCGGCTTCGTGAATCCACTTTAACCTTCTCCCATGTCATAGTACCTGACTTTGTATGTATGTTTATTTATATAGAACACAACACTGTACAATATTTAATACATAATTTAGTACAGGTGGACAAAAAATCTAAATAAAACATAAATAAGTATGTGCATTAAAGTATACAAGTGCTTGAATTAGCAAACATGAGGAAGAGGTTCCTGCCCCGTAGCTTACAATTCTAGGGCCTCGTACACACGATACCATAATTCGGCCGCCAACATTTCAGTGTTTCGTCGTTCGGGCCAAATTATTGTATGGTGGCTTTTTGCCGCCTCAATCAACAACCCACCGTTGTTCATCCAAATCGGACAACGATCGGACAGGTCGGAAAAATCACAACCAATCATGCGGTCCTCTATGGACCACACGTTCAGTTGCGCCTAACTGTCGGACACGGCTGCTTTTGCCCTGACCGACAGTCCTTCCTCCTAGCCGACCGTCGAAAGCTTTCGAACATTTTTGGTCAACTTACTTTGGATTCTATCAAACTGACTGGATGTTAAATGCCTTCTTTATTTTTTAAAACAAAAACATGCAGATTTTTTGACCAACCAACCATCACTGTTGCTTGTACCCAGTCCTAAAATATAGAGGCAGGCCAGACTTTATAAAATGCAAAATCAGTCCAGCTGCATTATTTATTTTATTAAAAATATCCTCCAATCCCTGATCTGGTAACACAAGATTGGGGTTCTCTCTACATTAGGGGTGACAGTGTAACAGTTGGAAGATTAGCTACTTTTGTTTCTTTTCAATCCCTAGGCAGGTTTAAAACTTGTAACAGTTACATTTTACCCTCTGCTTTTCTTGATTAAAGGGTATCTGCACCCCAAAAAAACTTTTTTCTGTAGTGTAGGGGACCCCACCCCAACCATAACCCCTAGGTTTAACTATACTTAAGGAATTTTACACTAAAAAAAATTAGTTTTGCCTCATTTTAATCTATAAATGAATACATGTAGGTAGCACCTTGACGCTGAATGACTATAGGACTCTGTGAGGTCAAGCATGCTCAGTAATCCCTTGAGGTAGCATTAGGAGAGAGAATTTCCTACCATGCAGTTCATGTACCAACTGTCCCTTTTTAGCTACAGAAAAACTATATATAACAGAAGAATTTTCTGATACTGACAGCTGAAATGTAAGAGTTTCAGACTGGATGTCTAAAGAATAGGGGGACAGTTCAGCAAAAAAAATGCTGCAGTGATAGTTATAGTTTCCAGTAATGGTCAATTTAAAAAACAATTTCTCATGTAAATATCCTTTAAAGTGCATGTCCAGTCAAAATTAAAGGACCTGTAAACTCCCCTTAAGCCCCCAAAATAAGTATGGTCCCGTTCGTTTCTATTATTCCCAGGGAGGTGGAACGCTTATTCTCACCTCTCTGTGAATAATAGGACGCTCGGGGACTGTAACTTACCTTATCCGCCCTCCACTCGCAGCGCGTCCTGCAACTGACAGCGCTCGTCCGACCCACGCGCCCTATCCTATGCGCATGGCGCGCCATTCAAAAGATAGGCGCGATCGGGACAGAACAGCTGTTCGTGCAGGAGCGGCTGCGAGTGGAGCGGCGGGTAGGTAAGTTACAGGTCCCCGAGCGTCCTATTATTCACAGGGAGGTGAGAATAAGCGTTCTCACCTCCCTGTGAATAATAGAAACGAATGGGACATACTTATTTTGGGGTTTAGTGTTCCTTTAAAAGCTTAGCTACGAATTTAATCACCCCCCAAACCTAGCTTTCGCATTACTTATATATCCCAAAGATGCCCTAAGTTCCCTACCCTCGCCGCTCCTCCTCTGCTCTGCGGCTGACACTGCTCCACTTCCTGGTTGTGGCTGTCAGTATAAGGCGCGACGTATGTATGTATGTATAATTTTATTTTAAAGCGCCAGTTGGGTACGCAGCACTGTAACTTATAAAATACAGTAGTATGCAAACAAGGGGATAAGTGGCAAGCATATACAGATAAATAAAATGAAATACAATTTCATACATCGGTTAAGAAAGCATCAGGCCCAGGGAGATACAATAAAGTTCATATAAGTTAAAATGGTGCTAGTTTTGCTCCAACAATCAGTCCAACCAATTAGATCTGATTTAACATTGAAATCTACATCTGTTGGTTGGGGCAAAATTAGCATCATTTTTAATGTTTAACTTTATTGAATCTCCCTGCTAATAATAAATTTATGTATAAATTGATATAAGTGCAGCATGCCTTGACACATTAGGAATGAGATCCCTGCCCCAAAGAGCTTACAATCTAATGACAGCCGTGCTTCTGTCAGTGCAGAAGCTCGAGCTCGAAACAGGAGCAGGGGGCGGTTGCCCTTTCCCTGCTTCTTTGCAGACATGTGTTTCTCATTGGCTAACATGCGCGGACTGCTGCAGAGGAGTCATAGAGGGAAACTTAAAGTAAGTACAGTGTTAGGTAAAGTATCCCAGGGTGGACTTTAGGGTTTAGTATCACCTGGGCCTATTCAGCTATGAGGAAGGAAGAGCGAGTAGGGCGGTGGTATAATTGCTTTTAAAGGGCATCTATACTCGAAAAAATAGGTATTTTAATTGAACCATAACTAAGAAACTATAAATTTTCCAACACCACTGTATAATTTTTTTGTTGACTGCCCCTCTTCTTTAGATATCTCATCTAAAACTTTTATATTGCCAGGCTGTCAATTAATCCTTGCTTCTCACAAACTATTCTTCTGATGAGTATTTTTACTGTAAGCTGGCATGGTGACAGAAGTTTTTACAGTTGGAAATTATAGCTATGCTGGTTGCAGGCTTGACAGTTGGTTTGTGGGGAAGAAAAGGTCTGTCGGGATGGCAAGTGGGAGTGGTAAAAGAGGGATTAACTATTTTTTTCAGTATAGTGTCCCTTTAAGAATACATTTGGCTCTCTGCTTATCAATACGTAAATACATAAAATACATAATACCCTGGCACCCTACTTGGCTTACCCTACCTGTAACTAAGGAACACCTGGCAGGCTCATTCATTGCACCTTACTTACAAAAGTTAAGCAGGTTTCGTTTCGAAATTCCACCTGTAACGCCCTCACTCACTCACTCACTCACTCATCACTAATTTTCCAACTTGCCGTGGAGGCAGACGGCTTAAATTTGGCAGGCTCATTCATTGCATCTTACTTACAAAAGTTAAGCAGGTTTCGTTTCGAAAAGGAAAAGCCCTCACTCACTCACTCACTCACTCATCACTAACTCATCACTAATTCTCCAACTTGCCATGGAGGCAGATGGCTTAAATTTGGCAGGCACCTTACTTACAAAAGTTAAGCAGGTTTCGTTTCGAAAAGGCAAAGCCCTCACTCACTCACTCACTCACTCACTCACTCACTCATCACTAACTCATCACTAATTCTCCAACTTGCTGTGGAGGCTGACGGCTTAAATTTGGCAGGCTCATTTATTGCACCTTACTTACAAAAGTTAAGCAGGTTTCGTTTCGAAAAGGCAAAGCCCTCACTCACTCACTCACTCACTCATCACTAACTCATCACTAATTCTCCAACTTGCTGTGGAGGCAGACGGCTTAAATTTGGCAGGCTCATTCATTGCACCTTACTTACAAAAGTTAAGCAGGTTTCGTTTCGAAAAGGCAAAGCCCTCACTCACTCACTCACTCACTTATCACTAATTCTCCAACTTGCCTCACTCATCACTAATTCTCCAACTTGCCGTTGAGGCAGACGGCTTAAATTTGGCAGGCTCATTCATTGCACCTTACTTACAAAAGTTAAGCAGGTTTCGTTTCGAAAAGGCAAAGCCCTCACTCATCACTAATTCTCCAACTTGCCTCACTCATCACTAATTCTCCAACTTGCCGTGGAGGCAGACGGCTTAAATTTGGCAGGCTCATTCATTGCACCTTACTTACAAAAGTTAAGCAGGTTTTGTTTCGAAAAGGCAAAGCCCTCACTCACTCACTCACTCACTAACTCATCACTAATTCTCCAACTTGCCCTGGAGGCAGATGACTTAAATTTGGCAGGCTCATTCATTGCACCTTACTTACAAAAGTTAAGCAGGTTTCGTTTCGAAAAGGCAAAGCCCTCACTCACTCACTCACTCATCACTAACTCATTACTAATTCTCCAACTTGCCGTGGAGGCAGACGGCTTAAATTTGGCAGGCTCATACATTGCACCTTACTTACAAAAGTTAAGCAGGTTTCGTTTCGAAAAGGCAAAGCCCTCACTCACTCACTCACTCACTCATCACTAATTCTCCAACTTGCCTCACTCATCACTAATTCTCCAACTTGCCGTGGAGGCAGACGGCTTAAATTTGGCAGGCTCATTCATTGCACCTTACTTACAAAAGTTAAGCAGGTTTTGTTTCAAAAAGGCAAAGCCCTCACTCACTCACTCACTCATCATTCCACTAACTCATCACTAATTCTCCACTTGCCGTGGAGGCAGACGGCTTAAATTGGCAGGTATTCATTGCACCTTACTTACAAAAGTTAAGCATGTTTTGTTTCGAAAAGGCAAAGCCCTCACTCTCACTCACTAACTCATCACTAATTCTCCAACTTGCCGTGGAGGCAGAGGCTTAAATTTGGCAGGCTCATCATTGCACCTTACTTACAAAAGTTAAGCAGGTTCGTTTCGAAAAGGCAAGCCCTCACTCACTCACTCACTCATCACTAACTATCACTAATCTCCAACTTGCCGTGGAGGCAGAAGGCTTAAATTTGGCAGGCTCATTCATTGCACCTTACTTACAAAAGTTAAGCAGGTTTCGTTTCGAAAAGGCAAAGCCCTCACTCACTCACCTCACTCATCACTAATTCTCCAACTTGCCGTGGAGGCAGACGGCTTAATTTGGCAGGCTCATTCATTGCACACTTACTTACAAAAGTTAAGCATGTTTGTTTCGAAAAGGCAAAGCCCTCACTCACTCACTCACTCACCACTAATTCTCCAACTGCCGTGGGGCAGACGGCTTAAATTTGGC
This sequence comes from Hymenochirus boettgeri, assembly GCA_019447015.1. Taxonomy (NCBI): domain Eukaryota; kingdom Metazoa; phylum Chordata; class Amphibia; order Anura; family Pipidae; genus Hymenochirus; species Hymenochirus boettgeri. The sequence goes on from CM033472.1 coordinate 63,766,566, forward strand.
AGGCTCATTCATTGCACCTTACTTACAAAAGTAAGCAGGTTTTGTTTCGAAAACAAGCAAAGCCTCACTCACCACTCACTCACTCACACACTAATCTCCCAACTTGCGTGGAGGCAGGCGGCTTAAATTTGGCAGGCTCATTCATTGCACCTTACTTACAAAAGTTAAGCAGGTTTCGTTTCGAAAAGGCAAAGCCCTCACTCACTCACTCACTCATCACTAATTCTCCAACTTGCCGTGGAGGCAGGCGGCTTAAATTTGGCAGGCTCATTCATTGCACCTTACTTACAAAAGTTAAGCAGGTTTCGTTTCGAAAAGGCAAAGCCCTCACTCACTCACTCACTCACTCATCACTAATTCTCCAACTTGCCGTGGAGGCAGACCGCTTAAATTTGGCAGGCTCATTCATTGCACCTTACTTACAAAAGTTAAGCAGGTTTCGTTTCAAAAAGGCAAAGCCCTCACTCACTCACTCATCACTAATTTTCCAACTTGCCGTGGAGGCAGAATTGAGTGCACTCAGGGTAATTTTCAAAGATTATTTATGTGCAAATAGCATAACAGCAGTTACAGCAGCTGTTATCGATTTGCACAAAAAAATCTTTGAAAATTACCCTGAGTGCACTAAACTTTATATGACTGTATATATAATATAAAAAATGAGGAGGGCAAGCAATGAGTCTAGTAAATGTGGGATGTACCCTTGCCTGCATTGTGTACAGTGCAGATTTGTACTAGGGAGGACCCTCTTTTAAGCACCCACGGACGGGCAAGGAATATAAAAACAGAGAATTCTGCACTTGTGATTCTGCTTATGTGGTATATGCCTTGTGTGGTGTCCGTGTGGTCTCATCTACGTGGGAGAAACCACGCAGATGGTCAAGTCCCGTTATCTCAGCATCGCTCTAGCATTCGGAAAAAAGAAATTAAATTGCCGGTACCTAAGCATTTTGGAGAGTTGGGGCATACGAAAATGATTTAAATATAGAGTATTAGAGGTAGTTCCCCCGGGGAACAGGGGAGGTGATCGGGTGCTAAAATTAAAAAGGAGAGAAGTCTGGTGGGTGTACCAATTACAAAGCCTATACCCATTGGACTTAATAGAGATTACGATCTGTATCATTATCTATAACCACTATAGTTGAAAAGGAACCATGGATATCTTCCTCAATAAATAATAATATAAAATATAAAAAAAGGGGTAGTCTCATAGGTGCTTCAGGTTAATGGTGATGTTGCACGGGGTTAACAGGTTGGATTATTGATGTCAGATCCTGTGGGAGAGGGTATATAGGGTTATGGGTTTGTATCACATGTGATAGCCGTTTTTGTACCTGAGGAAGGGTGTGCCAACCCCGAAACGTTGTACGTTTTACATGGGCTAATGTGAAATAAAAGAAAATTGAAGATTAAAACCTGTGTGCAGTGTGAAACTGGTTTTATATATATATAATATATATATATATATATATATATATAATATATATATATATAAAATATCATTTCAATTTTTTCATTTCTGCATTTATTTCCTACTAGCAAAATACCCGCGCTTCGCAGCGGAGATGTATTAAAATAACGTTTTTAGTAAGAAAGCAATAATGTATCAAGATTGCTGTAATCACTCGGCACTTGATATATAAAGAAAGACATTCAATAAGCTTTACGATAATGCAACACTCAATAACTTTAATTTAATATTATTTTTTATTCAACTACGAAATTTTGGTGAAATAACCCCCACCAACCCTCCCCGTCCGCCCCTATACCCCCCACTATTCCTCTCTGTCCACCCTCTAAACCTTCCCCTTACCCTCAGCCAGTCCCCGCACGCACCCTGAATTTTTGGTAAAAATCGGTCCAGCTGTTAGTGTGCAGGAGTTCAAAATTCTATCCCCCCCCCCATTCACCCCCACCCTAAAAAAATTTTTTTTATTCAACTACGAAATTTTGGTGAAAATAACCCCCACCACCCCTCCCCGTCCGCCCCTAATACCCCCCACTATTCCTCTCTGTTCACCCTCCAAACCCTTCCCCTTACACCTAAGCCAGTCCCCCACACACCCGAATTTTTGGTAAAAATCGGTCCGAGCCGTTAGTCTGCAGGAGTTCAAAATTCTATCCCCCCCCATTCACCCCCACCCTAAAAAAAATATTTTGTTAACCTTTTACTGGTAAAAGGTATATATGCATACCAAATTTGGTTGAAATCGGACCAACCAGTCTGTGCAATGTCAGATACTCCACCGTTACAGGTGCAATGTCAGATACTCACCTTACAGGTGGAATTTTGAAACGAAACCTGCTTAACTTTTGTAAGTAAGGTGCAATGAATGCCTGCCAAATTTAAGCCGTCTGCCTCCACGGCAATTGTGAGATTAGTGATGAGTGAGTGAGTGAGTGAGGGCTTTGCCTTTTCGAAACGAAAGCTGCTTAACTTTTTGTAAGTAAGGTGCAATGAATGAGCCTGCCAAATTTAAGCCGTCTGCCTCCACGGCAAGTTGGAGAATTAGTGTGAGTGAGTGAGTGAGTGAGGTTTTTGCGTTGTATTAGTATCGAAACAAACCTGCTTAACTTTTGTAAGTAGCTGCAATGAATGAGCCTGCCAAATTTAAGCCATCTGCCTCCACGCAAGTTGGAGAATTGTGGTGAGTGAGTGAGTGAGTGAGGGCTTTGCCTTTTCGAAACAAAACATGCTTAACTTTTGTAAGTAAGGTGCAATGAATGAGCCTGCCAAATTTAAGCCGTCTGCCTCCACGGCAAGTTGGAGAATTAGTGATGAGTGAGTGAGTGAGTGAGGGCTTTGCCTTTTCGAAACGAAACCTGCTTAACTTTTGTAAGTAGGTGCAATGAATGAGCCTGCCAAATTTAAGCCGTCTGCCTCCCACGGCAAGTTGGAGATAAGTGGTGAGTGAGTGAGTGAGTGAGGGCTTTGCCTGTTTCGAAACAAAACATGCTTAACTTTTGTAAGTAAGGTGCAATGAATGAGCCTGCCAAATTTAAGCCGTCTGCCTCCACGGCAAGTTGGAGAATTAGTGGTGAGTGAGTGAGTGTGAGGGCTTTGCCTTTTCGAAACAAAACATGCTTAACTTTTGTAAGTAAGGTGCAATGAATGAGCCTGCCAAATTTAAGCCGTCGCCTCCACGGCAAGTTGGAAATTAGTGATGAGTGAGTGAGTGAGGGCTTTGCTTTTTGAAACAGAAACCTGCTTAACTTTTGTAAGTAAGGTGCAATGAATGAGCCTGCCAAATTAAAGCGGTCTGCCTCCACGGCAAGTTGGAGAATTAGTGATGAGTGAGGCAAGTTGGAGATTAGTGATGAGTGATGAGTGAGTGAGTGAGGGCTTTGCCTTTTCGAAACGAAACCTGCTTACCTTTTGTAAGTAAGGTGCAATGAATGAGCCTGCCAAATTTAAGCCGTCTGCCTCCACGCAAGTTGAGAATTAGTGATGAGTGAGTAGTGAGTGAGGGCTTTGCCTTTTCGAAACGAACCTGCTTAACTTTTGTAAGTAAGGTGCAATGAATGAGCCTGCCAAATTTAAGCCGTCTGCCTCCACCGGCAAGTTGGAGAATTAGTGGTGAGTGAGTGAGTGAGTGAGTGAGGGCTTTGCGTTGTATTAGTATCGAAACAAAACCTGCTTTACTTTTGTATAAGGCTGCAATGAATGAGCCTGCCAAATTTAAGCCGTCTGCCTCCACGGCAAGTTGGAGAATTAGTGGTGAGTGAGTGAGTGAGTGAGGGCTTGCCTTTTCGAAACAAAACACTTAACTTTTGTAAGTAAGGTGCAATGAATGAGCCTGCCAAATTTAAGCCGTCTGCCTCCACGGCAAGTTGGAGATTAGTGATGAGTGAGTGAGTGAGTGAGGGCTTTGCCTTTTCGAAACGAAACCTGCTTAACTTTTGTAAGTAAGGTGCATGAATGAGCCTGCCAAATTATGACCGTCTGCCTCCACGGCAATTGGAGAATTAGTGATGAGTTAGTGATGAGTGAGTGAGTGAGTGAGGGCTTTGCCTTTTCGAAACGAAACCTGCTTAACTTTTGTAAGTAAGTGCAATGAATGAGCCTGCCAATTAAGCCATCTGCCTCCACGGCAAGTTGGAGAATTAGTGATGAGTTAGTGAGTGAGTGAGGGCTTTGCCTTTTCGAAACAAAACATGCTTAACTTTTGTAAGTAAGGTGCAATGAATGAGCCTGCCAAATTTAAGCCGTCTGCCTCCACGGCAATGGAGAATTATTGATGAGTTAGTGATGAGTGAGTGAGTGAGTGAGGGCTTTGCCTTTTTGAACAAAACCTGCTTAACTTTTGTAAGTAAGGTGCAATGAATGAGCCTGCCAAATTTAAGCCTGTCTGCCTCCACGGCAAGTTGGAGATTAGTGATAGTGAGGCAAGTTGGAGAATTAGTGATGAGTGAGTGAGTGAGTGATGAGGGCTTTGCCTTTTCGAAACGAAACCTGCTTAACTTTTGTAAGTAAGGTGCAATGTAGAGCCTGCCAAATTTAAGCCGTCTCCTCCACGGCAAGTTGGAGAATTAGTAATGAGTTAGTGATGAGTGAGTGAGTGAGTGAGGGCTTTGCCTTTTCGAAACGAAACCTGCTTAACTTTTGTAAGTAAGGTGCAATGAATGAGCCTGCCAATTTAAGTCATCTGCCTCCAGGGCAAGTTGGAGATTAGTGATGAGTTGTGAGTGAGTGAGTGAGAGGGCTTTGCCTTTTCGAAACAAACACCTGCTTAACTTTTGTAAGTAAGGTGCAATGAATGAGCCTGCCAAATTTAAGCCGTCTGCCTCCACGGCAAGTTGGAGAATTAGTGATGATTGAGGCAAGTTGGAGAATAGTGATGAGTGAGGGCTTTGCCTTTTCGAAACGAAACCTGCTTAACTTTTGTAAGTAAGGTGCAATGAATGAGCCTGCCAAATTTAAGCCGTCTGCCTCACGGCAAGTTGGAGAATTAGTGATGAGTGAGGCAAGTTGGAGAATAGTGATAAGTGAGTGAGTGAGTGAGTGAGGGCTTTGCCTTTTCGAAACGAAACCTGCTTAACTTTTGTAAGTAAGGTGCAATGAATGAGCCTGCCAAATTTAGCCGTCTGCCTCCACAGCAAGTTGGAGAATTAGTGATGAGTTAGTGATGATGAGTGAGTGAGTGAGTGAGGGCTTTGCCTTTTCGAAACGAACCTGCTTAACTTTTGTAAGTAAGGTGCAATAAATGAGCCTGCCAAATTTAAGCCGTCAGCCTCCACAGCAAGTTGAGAATTAGTGATGATTAGTGATGATGAGTGAGTGAGTGAGTGAGTGAGTGAGTGAGGGCTTTGCCTTTTCGAAACGAAACCTGCTTAACTTTTGTAAGTAAGGTGCCTGCCAAATTTAAGCCATTGCCTCCATGGCAAGTTGGAGAATTAGTGATGAGTTAGTGATGAGTGAGTGAGTGAGTGAGTAGGGCTTTTCTTTTCGAAACGAAACCTGCTTAACTTTGTAAGTAAGATGCAATGAATGAGCCTGCCAAATTTAAGCCGTCTGCCTCCACGGCAAGTTGGAAAATTAGTGATGATGAGTGAGTGAGTGAGTGAGGGCGTTACAGGTGGAATTTCGAAACGAAACCTGCTTAACTTTTGTAAGTAAGGTGCAATGAATGAGCCTGCCAAATTTAAGCCGTCTGCCTCCACGGCAAGTTGGAGAATTAGTGATGAGTGAGTGAGTGAGTGATTGGGGCTTTGCCTTTTATTAGTATAGATTCCTAACTAGCTAACATGAAAAATGAAGATTTCAAGTATGCTAAGTGATTTCAAACCTGCAACCTTTGATATCTTTCTTTAATAAAGAATCCCTTAGTTCACTAACCCACCACAAGAAAAGGACACATTTAAACACAACACACACAACACTATTCAGTATTGTTCTTGGTAGTCTATCTGCTATTACAAATATTTGTGCCATGCAGGCTGGAAAACAAACAGCAGGGTAACAGCAGCTTTCAAAATCTTATCAAGGGCTTCCATATTGGTGTGGGTACATCTGCATAAAATGCTGTGAATGGTGGGATCAGAGGGTGTGGCCAAAATAAGCAGATTCTCTCAAGACTGTTTGAGTACTACATGGGCTGTAAGGTGTACTTACAACATGGAAAGCCTTCTTAAGCCTCATACCCACGTGCAATTGCGGGGGCCAACCATGCGATGCACAATGTTTATGCATGGCCCTTTAGGACGATAATCGTGCCATGTATGGGCACTTTGTCAGGAGATACTGATGTTCAGTCGGGGCTCGCTGGGTCACTCGTATGTATGCAACTAAGTTGTAAATTCCACCTCTAACATGCCACAAAATGCAAATAACTGTACTAGTGTTCTGGGGAGGAAATCTTTCACATTAAGGGAAAAAAGTTTTAGTTTTTCTTTAAATATTGGTTATTTTACAAGTGGGTAATTTTTTTGCGTGAAATACTACCATTAATGCCAATGCTGTAATGTATTTTCTTTCATCAAAAAAGAATTTACCAATTTTTAAATTGGTACCATAACCCTCTTAAAAACCCAATGAAAGTTCTCAGATAAAAAAAAAAAAAACCCACAGTTGTAGAATTACTGATAACCTTAATCAATTATGCACTTATGCCAAATAAATTATCTCGATCTTACAACCACATCTGGCCTATGCACGTATGTACCGAAGATAGGCACTCAATCCGGCCTGTCTGGCTGAGTAGGTTTTTTTTAAGGCATCCTAGCCCCTAGAGGCAAGCAATTTTATCTATAAGTCTCTGGGGTGGGGGGTGCTGTACGAAAAAGTTACTTATAAAATTAATTAAAAATTTAAATAAATGGACTGTTTTCTAACTTGATACATCATTCTTGTGAGCCATTTTAAAGGAGAACTAAACTTAAATTTTCAAAATCTAATGTGAAGTTTTTCTCCCCAGAACACCTATACATTGTAAGATTCTTCTGTGGTACATTGCATTTAATATATGTGAGAAATAGATTCTGTAAATAAATAGAAGGCTTCCATGTTGTTGCCAGTACAACCCACAGCCCATGAAGTCATCAAAGAACCACGCCCCCTGACCCCAGTATTCACTGTCTCTATGCACAAAGTGTTTTCTATACAGATGTCTACACACCAATATGGAATCCCTGAAAGACTTTTAAAGCTGCTTGTTACCCTGCAGTTTATTTACCAGTCAGTGTGAGTTGCTAGAAAATAAACTGCAGGGTAACAAGCAGCTTTCTAAGTTATCAGGGATTCCATATTCCATTTTTTAAATTATTCTTTTACTCGCAAAAGATAAAGTTACCAAATGTAGCTAGACTCTCTGCTTATTCAGTGTTGGCGCACCAGTGTAGGCACCAGATTTAAAAAATACGCAGTTCAGAAGGTCACAAGTTCAATACCCCAGATGTAGCTTTTTTTGTTTCTATTATATTCCATGAGAAGAAAAGCTTCTAATTGTACCCTGACATTCAGCTTGTGCAGTGGTGGCTCACCTTGTAAGATGCCAGGGTTAGACACATACAGATCAGAAGGTATTGAGTTTGATTCCCCCAATGTATTTTTATTTTTGTTTTCTATTATGTTCCTACTACAATATTCTACATGTACCAATGGTTATTATAGTGTCTCTCTTAGCCTAGCGGTAAGACTTCTGCTTTTAGCAAGACAGGGTAAATGTACAAGTTGCAGGTTCTATTCCCCACACTTACTTTTATTTTTGCTGAAATGTAAGTATTCTGTTTCTTACATCCATGCTATTAGAATACACTGCAAAGATTAATTTTCTTTTTGTATGAAAAGCAAAGGATTATATCATTGTTAGGACGGAAGCCTTGAATGTGTTTGAAAACAAAAAAACTGAAATCCCTGTCTGTGTCATGGAGAGGGAGGATCTCTGTGCTATAATGTGATTGGTTGTCAGCTTCTAGGAAGCAAGGCTGCAACTTCCTTGTTTTGATCTGTTGAGCTTTATGGAGCATGTGCCTGTACGCAGACACTTAGCTGGGGGTTTACCCACTAAGTGGTTGTTGTGGAGCTGACCCCTAGTACTCACAGGTTATTTTCATAAATCTTCCAATGGCCACAGCAAAGGGAGAGGTGAGACACGCTTTTTATGTTTGTGATGTGCTCTGTCTATTGGGACAATGTTGTCTGGAGACTTTAGTTCCCCTTTAAGAAAAAATAACGATATATATATATATATATTATATATATATAATAATATATATATTATATATATATATATATATATATATATATATATATAATTATATATACATGTTTATTTATTCCGCACTGGAAAAAGTATCTGCCTCCCTCCTGTGCTCAATAAGCTTTTTATTTGCTTGAACATATGTATGATGCCAGCATTCACAGTCCTGATTGACTGCATGGAGGGAGGGGCCAGCTTTCTCTACCAGGGACAACATATATTCTTAAATATCTTGTAGTTCAATGCAATATATAAAATATATGCACTCATCCTTGTTTAAATTTCTTTATACAGGTGCCTCCAGGTTGCACAATTCCACCATTTTGTGCTAAGGACTGTTCTTTTTATATTTTATTGTACATTTTATTTAGATGTCTCAAATGCATCTTTATCAGACAACAATAAGGTGCAATCAGGGACATAACTAGCAGGGAGCAGGGGGAGCAACCACAGGGGGCCCAGGAGCCAAGGGGACCCCATCTTCTAATTTTTCCTATGACAGATATATCCTTCTCTCAGATAACACTGTGGATAAAGCACAATAGGGCCCCATCATAGTTTGCTGGGGCCCCAGTGATTCTTAGTTAAGCCACTGAATGCAATAAGTTCTATTTCCCTTTATACCACCATGTGAACAAACCACACACCCTCATTGTGCCAAACTTTATTGAATATACATATTTCATGTTCTATATTTGAAACATCTACAGTGTATCTCTCTAGTGCATTATATAAAAATATAAATATAAAGTGCATTAAGTTCTCAATAATTAAAAGTCATCAAAAATCTTATTAAAGTATTATTAGACAAGGCCACTAGAAAGCTTAGAGAGAGAGGGGCTAAAGGAGCAAAAAGCCTTCTCTCTGAGCATAAAAATGGAGATGCACCTTCTTAAAACAGAAGGCATCTTGCAGTCTCATGCTATGTGAATAGTATTGGCCACAAAACCTAAGAAACAAGAAGTAATTTTTTACTCCCATGTTCTCCAGAGTAATGGCGGAGATATGCAAAATACTCCTTTATGTCCCTTACCTTATGCATGTGTCCAGAACCGCTGGCTAATAGCATGCAATAAGCTTAATATATAGAGCCAATCATCTGACCAGCAGAGACAACATGGTTTTGTGGGCAATGCTATTCATATAGCATGAGACTGCAAGATGTCTTCTGTTATAAAGGGGCTTCTCCATTTCTAAAGTATTATTAAAAACCCATTTAATTGGTGCATATATTACTGATTGGACTATTTGTTAAAAAAAAAATCATGAACATGTAATTTTTCTTTAGAAAATCCATAAGCAGGTTTCTTAAAAGTAAGTAAATGTTCACCCTTTAATATAGAATTTTGACTATTATGTGGATGACTGAAGTATTTAGCTTCAATCATGAAATTACACATACTACATCCTAGCATCGGTACAACCGGTTTTATGTGTAGTTTCTATATGTGTGCTGTATAAAATATGACTGGATCACAGCCACTATTAAATCATATTTTTATTCCTTTTAAATACTACTCTAGGTTTTTCCCATTTTTTTTAACACTAGAGTCACTTTCTACTATTTTCCCAGTATTCCTTATATTTTCTTTTTATTTGCCCCCCCCCCTCCCCATTTCACTATATTGTACCACAAAGGGGGTTTGTTCCAATTTGTAATACTAGCAAATATCTCTAGCTTTTTTTCAGAGCTTGTTTAAAACCCATGTCTTATATCCTCTTTTATAAAATGTATCCCACATCATTCTTAACTTTACTAACAGTCCTCTTTTTCTGAGCATATTCTCATCACTCCCAAGAATTGTGAGACAAGTAACATAGTAATTGAGGTTGAATAAAGACAGCTTCCATCAAGTCCAACCTATTCACCCTCCTTTTTAACCATACCTAACATTTTATCCTGAGGAAGGCAAAAAAAAAAAACAGCTAAAAAGGGGGAGGGGAATTCCTTTCTGACTTCAAATGGCAAAAGGAAAGTATTCTTGGTCAACCAAACTGCAGTATATGAATTAATACCAGTGTTATACAAGTAATCCTGTATATGTTTTTTAAGATGAAAGCTATCTGATTCAGATATCTCGATTTTTCACCCTGACCGACCGATACATGGAAATATTGGGCGGCCGCAGTTGCCCGAAAAATATGTTTGTGTGTACCCAGCCTTAATAATATACTTTTAACAAATCTAAAGGGGATATCTGTATTGGCTAACTGTCATGATAATCATGGCAAGTGAGAATAATTATTATACTATTGTATGATCCAAATATAATAGAATATATGGATGTATTCGGTCATGAACCTGCTTCTGGGCTTGTTCGTTGGTAACCCATTCAGGAATCCCCTGTTCTAATACTTATATTTAGCTTGAATGCAAAACAATTTATTCATTAGAATATCATATAAACATTTGTCAGCATTGGGTTGAATACCTGTCACTTTGGTGCTTTATGGAAATGGCCTACATTTTTTGCTTCTTTGTTTTTAAGTTAGTCCAGAGCCACAATACAATTACATTTATCACTATGTTAATCATCAGGACAGGCATGGAGCCCTGCTGAAAACCTTGACGTTACAGTAAAATAAAGAAGTAGTTCCTAGCAACAAGTCAGCATCGCTTAGGAAACACTGACTTCACCATGTTTATTATTTCCGCACTGGAAAAAGTATCTGCCTCCCTCCTGTGCTCAATAAGCTTTTTATTTGCTTGAACATATGTATGATGCCAGCATTCACAGTCCTGATTGACTGCATGGAGGGAGGGGCCAGCTTTCTCTACCAGGGGACAACATATATTCTTAAATATCTTGTAGTTCAATGCAATATATAAAATATATGCACTCATCCTTGTTTAAATTTCTTTATACAGGTGCCTCCAGGTTGCACAATTCCACCAATTTGTGCTAAGGACTGTTCTTTTTATATTTTTATTGTACATTTTATTTAGATGTCTCAAATGGCATCTTTATCAGGACAACAATAAGGTGCAATCAGGGACATAACTAGCAGGGAGCAGGGGGAGCAACCACAGGGGGGCCCAGGAGCCAAGGGGACCCCATCTTCTAATTTTTCCTATGACAGATATATCCTTCTCTCAGATAACCACTGTGGATAAAGCACAGATAGGGGCCCCATCATAGTTTTGCTGGGGGCCCCAGTGATTCTTAGTTAAGCCACTGAATGCAATAAGTTCTATTTCCCTTTATACCACCATGTGAACAAACCACACACCCTCATTGTGCCAAACTTTATTGAATATACATACTTCATGTTCTATATTTGAAACATCTACAGTGTATCTCTCTAGTGCATTATATAAAAATATAAATATAAAGTGCATTAAGTTCTCAATAATTAAAAGTGCATCAAAAATCATTATTAAAGTATTATTAGACAAGGCAGCTAGAAAGCTTAGAGAGAGAGGGGCTAAAAGGAGCAAAAAGCCCTTCTCTGAGCATAAAAATGGAGATGCACCTTCTTATAACAGAAGGCATCTTGCAGTCTCATGCTATGTGAATAGTATTGGCCACAAAACCTAAGAAACAAGAAGTAATTTTTTACTCCCATGTTCTCCAGAGTAATGGGCGGAGATATGCAAAATACTCCTTTATGTCCCTTACCTTATGCATGTGTCCAGAACCGCTGGCTAATAGCATGCAATAAAGCTTAATATATAGAGCCAATCATCTGACCAGCAGAGACAACATGGTTTTGTGGGCAATGCTATTCATATAGCATGAGACTGCAAGATGTCTTCTGTTATAAGAAGGTGCTTCTCCATTTCTAAAGTATTATTAAAAACCCAATTTAATTGGTGCATATATTACTGATTGGACTATTTGTTAAAAAAAAAATCATGAACAGGTAATTTTTCTTTAGAAAATCCATAAGCAGGGTTCTTAAAAGTAAGTAAATGGTATCACCCTTTAATATAGATGATTTGACTATTATGTGGATGACTGAAGTATTTAGCTTCAATCATGAAATTACACATACTACATCCGTAGCATCTGGTACAACCGGTTTTATGTGTAGTTTCTATATGTGTGCTGTATAAAAATATGGACTGGATCAGCAGCCACTATTAAATCATATTTTTATTCCTTTTAAATACTACTCTAGGTTTTTCCCATTTTTTTTAACACTAGAGTCACATTCTACTATTTTCCAGTATTCCTTATATTTTCTTTTTATTTGCCCCCCCCCCTCCCCATTTCACTATATTGTACCACAAAGGGGGTTTGTTCCAATTTTGTAATACTAGCAAATATCTCTAGCTTTTTTCAGAGCTTGTTTTAAAACCCATGTCTTATATCCTCTTTTATAAAATGTATCCCACATCATTCTTAACTTTACCTAACAGTCCTCTTTTTCTGAGCATATTCTCATCACTCCCAAGAATTGTGAGACAAGTAACATAGTAATTGAGGTTGAATAAAGACATGCGTCCATCAAGTCCAACCTATTCACCCTCCTTTTTAACCATACCTAACAGTTTATCCTGAGGAAGGCAAAAAAAAAAAAACAGCTAAAAAGGGGGAGGGGAATTCCTTTCTGACTTCAAATGGCAAAAGGAAAGTATTCTTGGATCAACCAGAACTGCAGTATATGAATTAATACCAGTGATTATACAAGTAATCCTTGTATATGTTTTTTAAGATGAAAGCTATCTGATTCAGATATCTCAGATTTTTCACCCTGACCGACCGATACATGGAAATATTGGGCGGCCGCAGTTGGCCCGAAAAATATGTTTGTGTGTACCCAGCCTTAATAAATATACTTTATAACAAATCTAAAGGGGATATCTGTATTGGCTAACTGTCATGATAATCATGGCAAGTAGAGAATAATTATTATACTATTGTATGATCCAAATATAATAGAATATATGGATGTATTCGGTCATGAACCTGCTTCTGGGCTTGTTCGTTGGTAACCCATTCAGGAATCCCCTGTTCTAATACTTATATTTAGCTTGAATGCAAAACAATTTATTCATTAGAATATCATATAAACATTTGTCAGCATTGGGTTGAATACCTGTCACTTTGGTGCTTTATGGAAATGGCCTACATTTTTTGCTTCTTTGTTTTTAAGTTAGTCCAGAGCCACAAATACAATTACATTTATCACTATGTTAATCATCAGGACAGGCATGGAGCCCTGCTGGAAAACCTTGACGTTACAGTAAAATAAAGAGAACGTAGTTCCTAGCAACAAGTCAGCATCGCTTAGGAAACACTGACTTCACAAAATGTATTTTAGCTGATGTTTGTCAATGTGATTGCCATAGGGGCCCTTTACAGAAATGTGTTGTTTTTCTTGGAGAATTTAAATGTGTTTTGAATAGTTCATCTACTATTGGATTCTCAATTATAAAAATATAAAGACAGGACAGCTGTTTCTGGTATAAAATAAATATTATAGACACTTTTCTTTTTAGGGGCAAGTTTAAATATTGGATGCGAAGGTTCTATTTTATCCCTAATTACCGCCTTATGTTATCCTAATATTATTTAAAAACATTGCCCGAAATCCTTATAAATGAACAGTACAAGTCATGCCAGTTCATTTATTAACAAATTGCCTTTTTTATTCGCTTTTATTTAACTATCAACTATAAATTAAATAAAAAATTTAAATTAATGAACAATCAAACATTTTGATTTGGTATGTGGTTTACTATGTAGAGTGTTTTTATTCAGTCCCAATAAACCTTTGGGGGTGGGTATCTATGGGTTTGATTGACCTTTCAATCAAATGGATGTTGGAGCTTTAAACTGTCATATATTATACTTTGATATATAACATTACATATAAGGTCCCTTGTTTTAATGGGTCCTAAGCCCCCAGTGGCACTAAGATTTTTTATCTTGTTAAACAGGTATTATTAGGAGATCACTGAAGTAGTGCAAGGATTAGTCAAGGGGTATTATGAGGGGATCAATAGCAGAATACATTGACCTTGATTTTGCTCTTGATTAATTAGAAATATTATTAGGTTTTTAGATTACAACAGTGTAATCTGTTTGCACACTCCTGTTTATGAATATAATTTTACTTAGAAAATTCACTCTACTACATAAAATTATTTAATTTAGCTTTAAGATGGCCCAGAGGAAATCAGAAAAAAGTGAAAAGAATCTTATACACAACATCAGAACATAAACAGCAATTCCTGTTTGCATTTTCTTTGTTTTTATACATTTAGTTCATATTTTATCATTATTTTACAAAAAAAACTGTTCATTGTTTTTAATTATGAAAGAAAAAGAAACATTTTACATGCAGAATGCCTTTTTATAAATTTTTTAGGGCACATACTTAGGTCGCTTATAGTAAACAGGAAAATCTACAACCCTATTTGACACGGTGGTTGTGCCCTGGGTGTTTTCATCCTGTTTAAGGCTGAGGCCCCACTAAAATGCACTAAATCGTGCACACAATCATGTGCGTTATCGCATGCGATTGTGCGTGCGATTCTTGTGCGTTTTTAGTTTGCCATTTTCTGTTATCCTCCGCCGCAGTGTTCCGGCCCTCTGCTTGCATGGAATTGCAAGCAGGGGGCGGGACCGGCAGCCGCGTCCGTGATTGGCTGAGAGTTATGAACAGAGGAGAGAGGGAAGGTAAGTAAAGTTTGGGGGACTTCCTAACAATAATATTAATGCGGTTGGGGCTGGGGGAGCATGCCCTACCGCATATCAAAATTTTTAATGTTAGTGGGAGGGAGAGAAAAACGGGAGGGGGGAGGGCTGCACTGAGCATGCCTCAAACCTTGACGAGGTTGAGGCAGACACATTAGCAGGATGAGTCACACACTGCTCCTACACAGCAGTTTCCTGGACTTTGGAGAGGCACAGCAGGGGAACTATTTTGAGCAGAAATGTAAGGTAAGGCTTGTTTTAAACTTCTTAATGTGGCCAGTAAGGGGTTAAATTTTAGTTTTGGGGGTAGACATGTCCTTTAATACATTTTTATTTAAAATTTAACAGTATCATCAAATAACAAATAAGTTTTATAATAACAACTTGATGTGTATAATTTGTACAACAATCATGATTTATACAGTAGTAGGAGCATATAACTTTTAAAATGTTTGGTTTTATTTTCTTATGTCTGGTTTTCAGAAGGGAAATTCTACAGAGTATGAACTGCTCATCCACAGCAACCAGGTTTTGGAGAATACAGCAGGTGTATGGAGACCTGCATTATTTGGAATATACACGCATTGATCATTATAGAATTAATCCTGCGGAGCGCTGCTGTAGTGTCTAGGTTGGGCTGTGCTCCTATGTAAATTTTCATTGCAAGCATCACATATTGGATACATTTGTTGTGTTGGTATGCTAGTTCTGGTATTTCTTGAAACAGAAGTGCCACCTGTGGTGAGGGTGGAATAGTATACACTAGGGTCTCTGACAGAATCTTGAAAATAGATGTCCAGAAGATTTGTGCAGTGGGGCTCTTCCACCATACATGATAAAATTCTCCCATTTGCCTATATCCTCTGAAGCACAATGGGCTTACATTAGGGTATGTTTTAGCAAGCACCGCAGGCACTCTATACGATCTATACATCCCTCTCAGGGAATTCTGCTTTAAAACTACGTTTAGACTCTCTTTATTTAAATGCTCTAAAGTTTCTACCCAATCATCTTGTTCCCTTCCTTCTTGAAGATCCATTTCCCAGGCTATTTGGAATCTATGTTTAGCAGTTGTTGTAGGTGTATTCAGTTTGCTTTATATACATGACAATAAATAATGTTTTGGCATTTGGGTTTTTGATGCATATGTTTTCAAAATCTTTTATCATAATCCCCCCCCCCTTTTGTTTAACATAGGAGTGTATTTGTAAGTATTGATAGTTGCCTCTAGGAGGGACTGATAATTTGAATCTTAGTAGTTCCATATTTATTTCAGAACAATTACCAGAGAAATGAACATATCTATTGGCATCTGTGTTTCTCCACCAGGAATGGAACCCTGGTTGAAAAGAATGGTCATGTGTAATTGTTGACATCAGGGAGGGTGAAATTTGTGGAGGTTTAGTGCACTATATGAATTTTAATTGTTTTTTTCTGTATAGTTTCAAGCCATGAAAATGCAAACTGGTAAATAGCGAAAAAGATATGTAAGGTCACATCCCCATTATTTCAGTTTTAATTGGTTCCATGGTTAGAATAAACAATAGAGGCGATAAAGGGTGCCGCTGTCCTGTTCCTCTATTGATTTGTATGTCGTTTTTGGTTTGTCAAGGTAATTTAAGTAGGGACTTTGGGGTGCAAAAAGATTTGAACTGAGATGCACACTTCAAATATGTATTACTCTGTTAGTTATGTTTGTGGTTCACATAATAAACAGATTCCATATCTTTTTGCTTGTGAAATAGTTATTAGTCCTAAGGTAGAGTACTAAGACTGAGGTAGCACCTTCTTAGAACCAGGCAAATTGCCAAGGAATGTGCCTGGGCCCACAACTGTACCTTTGGGGTGGAGTAGTATACACTGATATTCATACATTTTTGTGGAAAATGGTAGGATAGTTGTGTTCCTCTCATATATTGCCAGTGTAGTCTATCAAATGCCTTTTCTATATCTAAAGTCATAACACAACCGTGTGTGTTGGTAGAGATCATGTGTGCTTATATATTGTAGACTATTCAGATATTATCTGATGCCTGGGGTGGATGTATGATATTTTTTTGTTACTGAAATATATGTACACTCTCAATGTTCATTTTATTATCAGCTATGTGTGCATTGCATATATTACTTCATTGGATACAAAATAAAAATTTGTGCGGTTCCCACCACATGTGTGTGGTTCCCACCACATGTGTGCCGACAGATACAGATACCAATGCGTAGGATTTGCATCCCTAAAATGTAGTTAAAAATTTTTGTTAATATATTTTACATTTACTTGAAGGGCAACTGTGATCCCAAAATTACTAAAACTGCAGTGTTTTCCCAAGAATATTTGCCATATGCCTTAATTACTTTTTTAAAACTAATTTCAAGAAATTTTGAAGGGGTTTATTTAGGCAGCATCTTCTGGAGGCGTTTTTGTAAAATAAGGTTTACATTTCCATGTATGCTAATTAGCAACTGTTAGTTGAGTGGGCTTTCCACTGTCTGTAACCAACACTTACAGACAGCAGAGGCCCAGGGCCTCCAGGAAGTGCTGGCAGTATTCTGAAATTATTATTTTTTTAAGTAATTAAAAGTATTTGGCAAAAATTCTCGGGAAAACACTTTATGCAGATTAACCTTAAGTAATTTTAATACAACAGTTGCCCTTTAAAGGACATTTATAATGTTCTTATTTTAAAATTTTGAATACCACGTCTAATATAATATAATCCCCTATGCTGATAGAACCATGTCACAGCTCTTTGTGCTAGGACAGATGTGGTTTCTTTTGGTAACACTGGCATTGCTCTATATGAGTTAATTGCATTAGTCAAAATCAGGAGGATGAATTATCTGTAATTATATAAATATATATATTTGACTGCCCAGGCCTAGGAAGCCCCAAATTCTTTTCCTACCATAGATACAACCCTCTACCACAGAAAACCATTGTAGATGAAGCAGGGAGGGGGCCCCAATATAGTTTTGAGAGGGCCCCATTGATTTCTAATATTGCCACTGGTGCCCATACACTGTATTCTACCTTTCAACATTCCACATTGCTTTTTGTGAGTCAGAAAAAGTGCCTGGCGTTATCTTTTTTGCAAAATGAATGGGAGAGTTGTTGAACATCGTGGGAATGTCAGACGGTAAAACCAATGGCTAACAAACAGTGTATTTGGGCATTTAATAGATTTGATGATCAGAAGTAGAATCTAACGTCTATATAGTGTATTGACGGAATTAAAGATATTATTTCCGCATTGCTGATTTCAATGGTGGGTGACAAACCACTAGTTAGTTTTCTATAATATAATCTACTACACAGGTGCATGTCTTTAGCACAAAATACAATTATGCCTTAATGTAGAAAGCTTGCTTATCCTTTGCTAAAGCTTTACAATATTTTTCAAACAAAATAACTTCCTTAATCGTGTTAATCTATTATATATCTGGCTAGACTCTCACAATGTACCTCATAACTAGAAGCCTGTACAGCAACTTCCAGGCTTACAACAATTTCCTAGTATTTTGTTTCTTTCTTTGTCCCAAACTGTTGTATTCTTGTTCTGCCCTTCTCGCTAGCTTCATTCCTTTTATGGTCTCATTCTCTGATGTTTATAAACATCCAGTCTCCCTATGGGAGAAGAGGATTCAAGGAATAAGCTATAATTTTCTGCAATTGTAATCTACGTGTTCTGTTTATTCTTTACAATAGGTTTCTCTAGCTGTCACGTTTTTCCCATACCTGGAATTCACTGTTACAATAAACATAATTAATTTTACGTTTGTAGAAAGCTTGTATATACTATGTGTATGTAATGTCTGTAATGTGTCTGTATAACATTGAAAAAGCACAGATGGTCCAGATGCTTGGCTATTAATATAATCTTTGGATAACTTTACATCAGATTGATCCTTAAAAATATTTAAAGGGACATTAAACTGAAATAAATGACTTAGTGATTTTAGTGATGTAAGGACCTCCTTATGTCATGTTCAGCTCACTCCTAGTTAGAATGCATATCTCCTCTCTATGTGTCCACCACCTCCCAAAACTGAGGCACAGCTACAATGTGGAGCATGTGCAGTGGAGATGATCTG
This sequence comes from Hymenochirus boettgeri, assembly GCA_019447015.1. Taxonomy (NCBI): domain Eukaryota; kingdom Metazoa; phylum Chordata; class Amphibia; order Anura; family Pipidae; genus Hymenochirus; species Hymenochirus boettgeri. Next base: position 63,785,503 of record CM033472.1, read on the forward strand.
TGCCCCCCTTCAGCCAATAGCATTGACTCAGTGATTTTGTGTTATAGTGAAGTTAAAGTAAAACTGCTTTGCAATGGGAAGGTAAGCAGCACTTGGAGCTGTAATAACTGCTTGAATCAAGTAAGATTTTCTTTTAGCTGTAGGAGTTTGAAGGTGTGTGTGTAGTGGGGGAGGGGCTTTGTAATTGATTTCTTTAGGTACAGTGCTACATTGGGACTTGAGTAACACAGACAGCAGCTAACTGCTCAGAATAAATAAACTTTACTTTTATAGAATGGATAATTTCTACATGCAGTGTGCCAGGGGGAGGGGCTGGGTGATTGATAGTTCTTTACTGACTAGCTGTGCCCTGCCCTCTTTATAAAGTAAAATTCCTAGAGCTAAAAAAACAAGGGATAGGATGGTCAGAGAAGAAGAAAAAAAGCAGATTTAAGATTGGTTATTATTAATCCTTATTACTGTGTAATTAGTTGAAAAATGATCTTGCACAGTTTAAATGTACTTTAATTCATTTATTGTGGGATTTTGACTTTCTAATCCAGCTACATTCAGATGAATCACTCTAAATAAAAACATGAGAGTCATATGAAAGTTCTAAAATATATATATATTAAAAAGGATCCACAGCTCAGATTTTTGTATTGATTGCTACATGGTCTATCACATATTACATAATCAACAGTGAACAGTAATGACAACAATTGCAGACACTGAAACAAAGAAAATGTGTCCACATTGGGAGACATTAAGTCTTGGCATTAACCCTATTAGATTTAGTTAGTGCAGAAACACGCAATAAGTGGTGCAAAAGTTTGCCCATGGTAATAATCTGCAGCCGATGTTATCTAACTGCAATAACTTAGTAAAAAAACTAACATATGATTAATAACTAAAAAAATATAATTAAAAACTTTTCAGCTGCTGACTCATTGCAACTCTTTTTATCGGGGAGGAGTTATCAGCAGCTTGACAGCAGTACTAGTTTAACTAAGAGAATCTAACATAATGATTCACCATTGTCAGTATTTCCATATGATTGCCCATGATAGTACTGGAAATGCAACATCAACTACACTGAACCTACTTTATCTGACCACACAGGCTTACTCTGTGTCTCCATATCCTGTGTAATAAATGATTACACAAATTATTACTTCCTATTGGTAATACATCATTTCCCATGTATTTGTATAAAATGCTATAAAATAAAAAGCAAATATTGTAAAAATGGTAAATGGTGAAAAGAGATTGCATGTATGAGTCCCTCAAGACACACGAAACAGCAAAGCCCAAGCTCTCCTTAATCCACAACACATAATTACAAGTGTGCAAGTATTGTCTCCTAAAAATAAAAATCTTACAACCCCTTTCTTGCTACTTTGGTATGAACTGGAAGTCACAATACTACTGTAGAAAAAAATTCCAACTGGGCCAAGGCATCTGTAGGCCCTAAAGAAAGGCATCTAAAGAAAGGTAGGAAACATAATCAAGGGAAAAAAGTATAAAGTAAAGTAGTATTACATAAGCAGTACAATAATTAGCAAAGGTTAAACCAGGTGAAGATGTCTTCACTTGAATGTAATCAGTAATAGAAATAGCCATGTGTTATTAGTATAAACTAAAATAAATAAAATAATAATTTGAGCATAATCGTAATTTAATTTTGTTTGATCTAATTCTTAGGCAGCCTGATAAAGTGGTTGTCGTTTGGACTAGGAGGAACAGACGTGTCTGCTCTAAGGTAAGAGTTATTTTTCCTTTTTAATTTCATAAATCACTGACCACTTACAGATTTGTATTTCCAGTTAGGCATGGTATACACGGTACAATATTGTACCTTTCTTTCAGGCCAACAGACTACAGATCAATTAACTGAGTGGTAGTCACTTGATCAGAAGAAAAGGAGTTACAGCCACATTTTGTTGGCCTATTGAAGACGCGATCTGTGAAAATGAACCGATATGTCCGAGCTAACATTTATACAATTTGGATGTTTTACCCGATAAACCAAAATATTGTTGCGTTCAGGGGCAAAACTGCATGCCCCCCCACCTGCAGCTTTTGAGCCAGGCCCCTGACAAATGTCTGTCTTCCCCCTGTCTCCCTACTTGTACTGATCAACAGTTTTTATACAGCTGATTGCACGTATGTAAATAAATGTGCGCACAAACAGCTTTTGAAAGCATCGGTACAGAACTGGCAGTAACAGCTGATCGCATGCACACTTTACACACAAACGTGGGAGTTGTGGTTACGCCACTGATGTCGGTTACTTAATCTCCCCAGGCACGCGGGATTTCCCTCTTTTGGATTCCTATGTTAATAACTGTTTCAATACCTGAATCTATTAATCATATACAATAATCATTTTAATATCTAGCCTCACAGCTGGCAACCTGGAATAAAGGACCCGTTTCGTGGATCTGTTGTTTGGATTGTTCCTGAAAATGTGGACATTACTGCAACACTTTACAGGGTAAGAGCATCACCAAGAGAAACATAAACAGGAAGAGATACATTTTTTTAAGGAACATGGAAATTGTAAAATAGTAATTGAGGTTGAATAAAGACATACGTCTATCAAGTCCAACCTATTCACCCTCCTTTTTAACCCTACCTAACAGTTGATCCAGAGGAAGGCAAAAAAAAAAAAACAGCTAAAAAAGGGGGAAAAATTCCGTCCTGACTCCAAATGGCAATCGGAAAGTATCCCTGGATCAACCAGAACTGCAGTATATGTATTAATACCAGTAATTCTCAATAATGTTAACAGAGTTATTTATAATGTAGGTGGCACAGGGATTATTAAACCCTAAATGCATCACCTTACATTTATCAACATTGAATCTCATCTGCCATACTGCTGCCCATTTTGATAATCTATCTAGGTCTGCTTGCAGCACTTGCACATCATTTGAAGTTTCCAAAGCTCTGCATAGTTTAGTGTCATCAGCAAACACAGAGAATTTGCTCTCAATGCCCCCTTCTAAGTCATTCAAAAACAGATTAAAAAGAAGTGGCCGCAGTATGGAACCCTGAGGCACTTCACTTAGAACTTTAGCCCACATAGATTTAGCCCCATTGACCACCACTCTGTATTTGCGATACAATAACCAGTTCTCTATCTATGTACAAATGTTTTTTTCTAAGCCAACAGTCCTTATATACAATAGTCGCCTATGTGGCACAGTATCAAAAGCTTTAGCAAAACCCAAGTATACCACATCTACTGCTATGCCAGAATCTAAATTCTTACTCACTTCTTTATTAAAAACAAATTTGTAAATTTGTCTTGCACAATCTATTTCTCATAAATCCATGTTGACTACTACTAATAAGATCAGTTCTGGAGACAAAAGTCAAGCATATAATCCTGTAACAAAGTTTCCATCACCTTCCCTACCACTGATGTTAGGCTTACAGGTCTATAGTTACCAGGTTGGGAACGACTACCTTTTTTGTATATTGGTATTACATTGGCTTTTTTCCAATCCAGCGGCACATCACCAGACAAAAATCAATCCGTATTCCATATTCCATCCGGTCCTGGGGCTTTATTGATTTCAATTTTGTCTAATTGTTTACGTACCATATCCTCTGTCAGCCAGAGTGAATATTCCTCATTAATACCCTTCATATTATTACAGTCCCTTCTATAAGGACTAGGATTTTCTAAAGTGAATACAGAGGGGAAAAAATGGTTTAGCACATTAGCCTTCTCTGCATCTTTTATAACCATCTCAGACCCATTATTTAATGGCCCCACATTCTCAGTCCTCATCTTAATATTGATGTAATATAAAACATTTTGGGGTTAAACTTGCTTTGTTCTGCTATCCGTATTTCATTTTCTATTTTAGCTAGTTTAATTGCTTTCTTGCACTCATTATTACAGCTTTTATACTCCCTGTATGCATGTTCCCTCCGATTTAAAAAATTAAAAGCCTTTTTCTTTTTTTCCATTTCCCTTTTTACCTGGGCATTCAGCCAGGCAGGAGAGGACCTAATTTTACACTTGTTCCCTAAAGTTATACATTTAGAAATGTAATGGTTTAATATCCCTTTAAAAGCGGTCCACTTCTGCTCAATGTCCTTACTTAGGAACAAATCCCCCCAGTCTATGAGCAGGAGCGATTCCTTCAACAACATAAAATTAGCTAATAAGTTTTAAGTTTTTGTTAACCCAGTGCACTTTAGTTTTTTGCAGATCACTATTCCCTAAGCTTCCCATTACCTTCATCTCTAAAATGAGCTCAGAGTTATTAGATATCACCAGATCCAACAATGCATTCTGTCTAGTAGGAACTTCTACCATCTGTGAAAGAAAATGCTCATAAAGGAGATTTAAGAACTTGATACCTTTTGAGATGCTGGCAGTTCCCTTACTCCAATCTATGTCAGGGTAGTTAAAATCCACCTTAACCAGAACCTGCCCCATACCAGCAGCCTTCACCAACTGCATATGGAAATTCATTTCCACATCACATTTAGTAAAAACATTCCTCAATTCATTCAATCAGACGGACAAGGGTATATGCTAATATATTTATATGGTTGCACATAACTTTAAAGGGCATGTCTACTACCAAAACTAAAATTTAACCCACTGCTGTTGTGTACAAAAATCCATACCTTTCTCCTTTGCTCCTTATGGTTGTCCTGCAGTGACTATTCAAAGTCCAAAAAAGTGAAGAGTAGGAGCCTTCCTGTGTATAATCCAGTATTCACCCCTTCCCTGTCCTGGAAGACTTTTGCATGTGCAGGTGACCTCTCCCTCTCTCCCTCTGCGCTGCCTAAATCTTTGAAAAAAACCTTTGCTTTAGTTTTTGAGACCCCCCTCCAACCCTAAATACTAGGGCTTTTACTTTTAAAAGTGTCTACAAATAGAATTAACCTCTCAGCCAATCACATTCACGGCTGCCGGTCCAGCCTCTATTGCTACTCCATTCCCAGAATTAGCAATAGAGGCAGAGAGAACAAAGGTGGGTAAGTATTTTTCTGGGAACTTTTTAAACTTAAAACCCTAACATTTAGGATTGGAGTGGGGTCCAATGTAGATTTTGGGGTAGAGATACGCTAATGAAGGTAACTGTGCAACATTGATCAAATGTTTCTTTTTTCATATATCTGTTAAGTTTCATTCTTTATATATTTACATTTAATAGACATATTGATCATATGACAGTATAGATCTGTTTCTGAAGTTGTCCCTTGTAACAAATCTGCTCTCTGTTCATCAATCCTTTCACCTCGTTGCTAAGAATAGAGTTTACACTTAAGCAATAAATCTATTTTTGATCCAGACAAATGTTACAGGTGACATTAAGAGGACAAAACTCCTCTTTGTAACTAATTAATACCTTGCCTTGATACCTTGATTTTCCAAGTGTATGTCTATTTTATAGCATTAATAATAATTAATTTAGACACAAATTAACAGTATATAGGCACAGATAAAACACATTAAACTGAGTATTCTGTCACACCAAGAAAGAGACAGATTAATAAACATGGGGAAATAATTAACAAAAATAAAGAAATTAAGGTCATGTTTCCTATAAAAACAATGTATATCTCTTTTTCAGGACCCGCACACAGATTACTTTGAGGAGAAGGAATGGACATTCCAGATTGAAGGGGTAAGAATTAATTAATTTCTAAGTTTGAAATCGTTCTTACTTTTTGCCGTGTTCTAAAGACTGGCACTAGCAGTAACATACATAACAATTAAAACAAATAAGTTATGTGGAGTTTAACCAATAACTGTAGTGTTACTAGCGGAATAGGATGGATCAGGATAAAGAATAATTACTCTTGCCTTGCCATACCTTCTTGTCAATGACATAATTTTTGTTGCATACTTTTTAATGTACCACAATTCTGTGTAGCAGTATACTGGATGGAATATATAATGCAGTCTACCAAGAAAGTTTGGGTTGTTGGACATTGTCTGAATAACTGGAACTTGCAAGTTCAGAAATAAACACCAATAATTGTTTTCAGATAATTCTATACTAATAGTATGGGGACATGGATTTGCTTTAATAATTAAATATGTTTAATCCCTCATGTAAGTGGCTTAGGGGCATATTTATAAAAGAGCGAAAAGTAGCAAAATGTTTTCGCATTCGCTTTTCGCATGGGTTTTCGCCAAAAAGACAGTTAATGCTATTTATAAAGGTAGCGTTAACGAATGGCGAAACCGTTTCCGCGAGCTATCGCTAAACCCTTTTCGCCTAACTTCGCAATGGTAATTTTAGCGAAAAAGGAGCAAAAAGGCATAACGCGATTTATAAAAGAGCGAAAGGTGGTTTTTGCATTAAAAAGAGCGAAAGATTAGCGCGACCCTGAAGGTGGTGAAAAGTCATTGTTTGAGCGAAAAGGCATTCTAATGGGTAATATGCCTTGAAAAAGCGAACGCGCATTAGAAAGGCGAACGCGCATTAGAATGTAATATGCCTTGGAAAAGCGACATTAGAAAGGTGAATGCACATTATAATGGAATATGCCTTGGAAAAGCGAACGCGCATTAGAAAGGCGAACGCACATAAGAAAAGCGAACGCGCATTAGAAAGGCGAACGCACATTATAATGGAATATGCCTTGGAAAAGCGATCGCGCATTAGAAAGGCGAATGTGCAGTGCAAAAGAAAATTGTATTCCAATTGAGAAATTCTAAGAAGATTGACTAAATAAGACATGGCTGACTTCTTGGTAAATGTGAGGTGGCCATTTTGAACTTGACATCATTTTCTAGTGGGCTTTTCTGGTTTCGAATGGTTTTCACAATGCAGTCTTCTTAGATGCGTTAAGTTTTCGCTGCGATACTTTTCGCTCTTTATCGCGCCCGTTCGCCTTTTTCAGCCTCGAAGTGTGTTTTTTTTCGCTTTTTTATAAATAAGGCGAAACGAAGCCCCAAATGGCGCTTTTTTCGCTGTGATGTGCTGCCCTAATTATTTGGCGAAAAAGACAATCCTTTATAAATATGCCCCTTAGTCAGTTAAACGGAGAGGGATTTTTAAAAGTTTTTTTCCAGGTCTTTAAACAGCCATTTGGAAATTCTTCTGGAACATACATGTATTCATACATTTATATACATACAAAAGTCATACATTTACTTTTTTATATAAATATACTAGCAGTTGTACCCAGCGTTGCCTGTATACACATGTGGGTATAGTATTTTTTAAGTGCAGGTGTGTGTTTGACTTAGAAGCGACGGGAAAAAAGAAGTGCCCAGTTGGTAATGTACAACATGTTTTTAATGGTTATGAGTTGAGGAGGTGACATTGCTTGAGGGAGGTATAGCACATATGTTTATAGCAAATCATTATATAAAATGTTATCAGTTTCTCCACAAAGACCAATTTATATTGACTATTAGATCCCAATCAATAATGTTAGTTTCTGGTCCGAATTGAAGTGCCTTGATGTCTTTGTTCTTTTAGATGTCACTATCTGTGAAGTGTGTGACATGTGAGCAGTGTGTGTCTGGTGCTTAAGTCCAGGTAATTTCCTTGTACTCCATGCTCCTAACCGTCTCGGTATGAGTAGGTGGATGGGGCATGTCTGCGATGTTGCGGTGAGCGGGGGCACTGCATTCTAGGGTGTGGACGTTCTGGGGGCATATCTGAGATGTTGTTGTGTCCAGGAGGCTTGGACATGACATTTGGTGGTTGCGATATTTTGGGGCATGGCCATGCCATTAAGCAGCATGGGTATGATGTTTTGGGGCATGGGTGTGGTGTTTCAGGTGTGTCTGGGATGTTTGGAGGCAGGGACAGGATGTTTGTGGATGTGAGCGTGAATTTGATGCACCTGTGATGTTTGGGGGCGTGGCCATGATGAATTGGGGGCATTTTTTTGGGGTGGGGGGTGACCACAATATCTGGTGGCATGCTCACAACATTTGCTGGCATGATTGTGATGTTTGGGGGCATGGCCGTTATGTTTTGGGTGTGGCCATGAAAGCAATATCTGGGAGCGTGGTCACATTCTAGAAGGCGCTTTAAATTTCTTAGCATGACAATAACCACAAATGTGATTCATATCAACAATAGCAACATAGTCTTTCCAGGGTTTATATTTGAAACCCTCCAGGCGCAAATTGTGATGTCTTACAAACCTTAAAGGGGAACTGTGGTCCCATACAAGTTAATTTTAAATGAAAGGCCAATTTCCTACCTTTACAACAAACCATCAACGACCTCTTTACATGCTCCACAGCCTAAGATATAAAGACATTACAAACCACAAAGTTAATGGGTGGTAGGATGCTCCTAAGGCTGCTCCTCCACCTTGCATCAGACTTCAGTGTGTGAGGGAGACAGGAAGTCCCCCCCTCCCTGCTGTGTGAAGATCCCCACCGAAAAGATAAGGGAATTTACAGCCCTACCCTCCCACTTTGTGAAAACAGCCTTTTTAGTTCTCACTCTGGCAGTTTTCACACAGTTTTCTGTAGGGGGGGGTTGAGTGGGGAGGGGCCCACGGCACCCATGAATGGGTGGGGCCAATGCACCAATGAGTGGACAGGGTCACGGCACCAGCGAGTGGACGGGGCCAAATGGGGCTGTAAGAGAAGGGGCCAAGGGGGCCTGCAAAGGAGGGGCCATGGGGCCCATGAGTGGGAGGGGCCAAGGGGGCCTGCAAAGGAGGGGCCATGGGGCCCATGAGTGGGAGCGACCAGGGGGGCTGCAAAAGCAGGAGGAGACATAGGGTAGAGTGACTGTCACATGGTTTCAGAGCAGGAAGTGCAGGGGACCTGGTGATGTAGCTGCCATATCACACACACAAATGTAAATATCTCCAAAACTATGCAAAATAAACAATGAAAGTAAATTGCAAAAATTCCTATCAATTTACCTAAAGTCATTTTTTCACCACTGTTCCCCTTTAAGGGAAATGTCTCATTCCCTCTGTTATAGAAGCTGTTGTTCTGGGTCTGCAGCTCTCTGAGTTGCTGTACCCTAACATTACGCTGTTATTGTGTCACTAAAGTGGACTCTTTGCCTGTGTTGTCAGGCAGTGCATGGAGCCCTTCATCTGAGTTGCTGAATTGGGGCATCACACTCTGCAAGTGACGAGCAGAGTGTGATGCCCCAATTCAGCAACTGGACTTCACGGGTGTCATCCTTTTCAGAGGGCGTCGACCATTATATGAATGCATTCAGGGGTGTGTCTGTGAGGTGAGCCATGATGAATCGGGGGCATTTTGGGGGCATACATACACGATTTCTACTTTATATAGTAGATGCGTATATATGTGTGTGTGTGTGTATATATATATATATATATATATATATATATATATATATATATACATACACAAAAAGCAAGTAGGTATAGAATTCCAAAAACTTTATTTACATCTCATAGCAGCAGTGCTTTTCAGGACACTCCAGTCCCTTCATCAGGCTTATACAAATTAGACTAATTATCATCAGATTTTTATAGTCTGATTGGTATGACATCAAATCACATGATAGTCACACGACTTACATCTCATCACATTACTACAGCTTAATAATACATACACAATATATACAGGATACAGGGTTTATAGGTAGACATACAAGTCATAATCCCAATTGAGGCCAATGGGCCACAGCATATCTAATTTATTTATCCAAGAGACTTCTCGTTGTCTCAACAATCTTTCTCTGTTGCCACCCCTAGGTGGCTTCCGTACCTGTTCTAGTATCAGAAATTTTATATCATTAGCATCGTGCCCACACTCTGCGTAGTGCTTGGGCACAGGCAAAGTGAGTTGTCTACATCTTAAAGAAGATCTTTGTTGAGGCAGTCTTTTTTAACTCTGTACTGTTTCTCCCACATATAGTAGATTACATGGACAAATCAACACATACACACAGTAGTCAGTTTGGTGATCATTATTATTTGCAGCTTAAAGGGACGGTAATGGGATCCAATGTTGCCCCTTCCCCCTCATATGCGAACACATTTATTTGTTCCTTTGAGGATCGTTTTGTCTATTCTGACCCATTATTCCAATCATGTGGTTTGGGGTGGTGAAGATTTATAGACGGCGTGTTCCTTATGTGGGGGGGCGACATTGGATCCTTAAAGGCATTTGTTCAGAGACTCAATGTATGCGATTCCTGTATCCATTTCATTTGCTTGGTAGATGAAAAAAGTATTCCTTTTCTGGATATGTTAGTAATAAAAGTAAATGGTAAATTGGTTACTGATTTATATAGAAAAAAAAACAGACAGTAATACTGTTTTGTTATATAACAGTTTTCATCCAGATCATGAAAAATCGTCCATTCCACAGTCAATACATTAGAGTCAATAGGATAGTGACAAATGATACACTACCACAACAACGTATTCATGAAATGCAAGGATGCCTGGAGGAATGGGGGTATCCCCTGTCCCTCTTGGAGTCTGAATGTAGTGAACTGTTGACTCATGGAAGAAAGGAAAAGATGGATAATAGCAAAAGGATACCTTTCGTGACTCAATATAACTATGGTAGTAGGGCAATGAACCGTATTATAAACAAAAATTGGCCTTTACTTACTCAAATGTATCCTCAAGTTGAGGAGTTTAAATCTCCTCCTCTTATATCATATAAGAGACCTCGTACCCTAAGGAATCAGTTATTTAAGGCTGATTTTAAAGGGAAGAATTGAGAACAACCTTTTTAGGTACAATACAAAGGGGAATGTTCCCTTGTAGAACATATGTACAGTGTCCATTTGTCTGTAAAACAACTACTTTTGTACACCCTAGTACGGAATGGGTCTACACTATAAATGGACACGACATGTGATACTGACTACTGCGTGTATGTGTTGATTTGTCCATGTAATCTACTATATGTGGGAGAAACAGAACAGAAAGTTACACAAAGAGTGTCTCAACATAGATCGTCTATAAGATGTAGAAAACTCACTTTGCCTGTGCCCAAGCACTACGCAGAGTGTGGGCACGATGCTAATGATATAAAATTTCTGGTACTAGAACAGGAACGGAAGTCACCTAGGGGTGGCAACAGAGAAAAATTGTTGAGACAACGAGAAGTCTCTTGGATACATAAATTAGATACGCTGTGGTCCAGGGGCCTAAATAGGGATTATGACTTGTATGTCTACCTATAAACCCTGTATCCTGTATATATTGTGTATGTATTATTAAGCTGTAGTCATGTGATGAGATGTAAGTCATGTGACTGTCATGTAATTTGATGTCATACCAATCAGACTAAATAAATCTGATGGTAATTAGTCTCATTTGTATAAGCCTGATGAAGGGACTAGAGTGTCCTGAAAAGCGCTGCTGCTATTAGAAGTATGTAAATAAAGTTTTTGGAGTGCTGCACCTACTTGCTATGTTTGTTGTACATTCTGCGGAGGACGGATACCCCTATGTGCTATATATACATACAATACAAGGACTGTGTTGATCACATTCCTAGGCCTCATACAATATCATATTATCTGCACACTGGCATACTTTATAAACAAAGGGGTTTTAGTATACATTTCTGTGATCACATGAAATGAAAGCCTTCCAACCACGTCAAGGTAACTCCAGTCTGGAAGGTCCTAACTTCCAACCTTTTTTACTTCAATTACCATTAGCAAACTTTTGCATTTGTGATAGTTGTGCACTGGATCAATATAACAGGCTTTCTCACTTCCCCCCAGCCCTTTGGCTTTTTAAAATGAGGGAAGAGGCCATCCACCCAGTGCTTTATATTAAAGGCAAAGGACCTCCCATAAAAGGGGAAGGGGCGTGTTGGGGGTGCTATAACCACATGGAAGCTTGACCTGGCTTCATAATAAATACATACAATGCAAGGATTGTGGAAGCACTCCAATTAGGCTAATTTATAACTACATTTAGCGGATGTGCTACTGATCTGGTCAAACATTTATACAAACATAGAAAAGGTAATGCACATTCCTAGGCCCCATACAATATCATATTATCTGCACATTGGCATACTTTATAAACAAAGGGGTTTTAGTATACATTACTGTGATCACATGAATGAAAAGCCTTCCAACCACGTCAAGGTAACCCCAGTCTGGAAGGTCCTAACTTCTAACCATATGTTGGCTGTCGTCATATATGTATATATATGGATGTATACAATACATGGATCCAGTGTTTGAGAAATGCAAAAGTTTGCTAATCGTAATTGAAGTAAAAGAAATTTAAAAAGGTTGCATTCTGTTTGTAGTTTCCAAAACATCTAGAGTTCCATGGTTTGGTCCAAACAGACCCCCAAGAGAAAGTTTTGAAGTTAGCTCTCCAGTTCATTAGTCAGTGTTGCCAGCCCTTCAGTTCATTACCCAGTGTATTCAGCCCCCTGGTTGATTAGCCAGTGTTGTCAGCCCTCCAGTTCATTGTGCAGTGTTGTCAGCCCTTCAGTTCATTATCCAGTGCTAGTTATCCCCCTAGTTGATTAGCCAGTGTTACTAAGCCCTTCAGTTCATTAACCAGTATTGCCAGCCCTCCAGGTAATTAGCAAGTTTTGTTAGCTCTCCAGTTCATTAGCCACTGTTGTTAGCTCTCCATTTCATTAGCCAGTGTTGTCAGCCTTTTAGTTCATTAGCCAGTGTTTTCATCTCTCCAGTTTATTAGCCAGTATTGTTAACCCCTTCGGTTTATTAGTCTGTTACTGTCTTAAGGATAGGTAAAAGAACGGGAGGTAAGGGAGCTACAGTATGTCTTACCTCCCGGTCTTAATTAATGTAACAGGAGCCAGTGGTGAATTGCACACATGGGTAAGTTTTTTATCTTCGTTCCTGGCTCCTGTTACATTAATTAAAGAATGTGATGTAAGACATAGCTCCTTTACCAATGCCTTGTAAAGAGGGAGAATGTTTCTTTTTCTATCTTGAATTGTTTTTAAACAATTCAATATCGATATCTTGCTAGCTTTAGCCGTTGCTGTCTGGTTTTGTTTGCTGGTTTTGTTATCTACCAGAACCCCCAAAACTTTTTCCATTAGATATTCACTTAACACAGAGTTATTTATGGTGTAGGTGGCACAAGGATTGTTAAACCCCAAATTCATCACCTTACATTCATCAACATTGAATCTCATTTACCATTCTGCTGTCCATTTTGATAATCTAAGTCTGCATGGGCAATTGCACGTCATTTGAAGCTTCCAAAGTTCTGCATAGTTTGCTGTCATCAGCAAACACAGAGCCTTTTAGGCTCATACACACGCACGATGTGTACAAATGTTTGTTAGGGGAATGTTGAACGACCGACTTAGTGGATCTCTGAACAAACGACCGTTTCGGCCAATAAAGCACCTACACACGGGCCGATTATCGCCCGGAATGTTTGTTCGTACACATTGTGCGCCGCGGGTCGGGACCCGTGATCGCATGTGTGTACGAGCCTTTCCTCTCATTGGGAGATCTGGCCTAGAATCCTGCATATTGTCAGGCACCCAATGTTTACATGATTTGCGGCTAACCCACAGTTAATTTGAATAGGTCAAGTTTAGTTAGAAAACTGCGGGTGTGGGTCTGTTGAATTTCAGATGCAGGTTCTGGTCGGATCTTTAGAAAAACCGGGCAAGGCTGGGTTAAATTATATAACGTGTGTACACCCATTGGCTGACACTGTTAAGTGATCTGTCCTGCTGGATAATGTAACAATGTCAGGGAGTGACGGGCAAGCAGGCTGTCTGTATAGAGATTGTTAGGTAAATACCGTCTAACAATCACTCCAAAATTGCATAACTTTGTTTTGCAATGATTGCACTGAAAGCAAGCACAATATATTGTAACAAATCTACAGGGTTATTCAATAAAAGTTCTTATTGCTTAAAATGGTGCTAATTTTGCCCCAACCAATAAGGTGTTAGCTTTCAAATGTTAAATAAGATCTGATTGGTTGGCAAAATTAGCAACATTTTAAACTATAAGAACTTTAATTGAATCTCCCTGCTATTATGTTACTTTAAATAGCTTTCATAAATGTTACAATGCTGATCCAAGATACATATTCCTTTTCCTCTTTCTTTTGGAGATCCCCCAATGAGCATTGCACTACACTGTATTATATAAGAATTGAAAAAATATATTTTTTATATTGCCCAATTTTGGAAACTATCACTGTACCATTTTTTGTTGTTTGTCCCCTATTTCTTAAGATGTCCAAATGGCAGCATTATTCATGTCAGCTGTTAATCAGTTAATAAGTGCATTATTATCATAATCTATGCTGTGTCCAGTTTTGCTATTACTGGAATGGTGACAGTTAGTATGTGTGAATAGCATGATAGGGAAATTCCTTCTTCCAATGCTGGACATGATTACTGAGCATGCTTGACTCCACAGAAAGTTATGTCAGATGGTAGGAGGAGCTGGTTAAAAGTAGGAGGGGGATGATTAGCCTGAGGAAAACAAGTACGGTATTGAAGGTATGCAGAAACACTCAGACCTTAGAGTAAGGGCTACTTACATGTATTTATTTATAGATTAAGATGAGGCAAACTATTTTTTTCAGTAAAGTTGACCTTTAATAGCCCATATACTAGACACTAGACAGTAGCTAGATGTTGAAATGGAATGTTTACCCTTAAAACAAAAAAAATTGTTAAATTTTCAGTTACCTTCCTCAACCCTAAGTGATATATTTTGCACTTTATCACCTGTATTATTAACCAAATATTTAAGGATATATATTTAATTATATATATAATTGTCCCCATTCTGGTCCCTCCCTCCATGCCATCAATCAACGCTGTGACTGCTGACACACAACCAATGATTGACTGCTGTTTCGCCTGCTGCCTCCTCTGCACATGCTCAACCATATAAAAAGCTCTTGGAGCAGAGGGAGAAGGCAGATACCTTTGACAAAAAGAAACAGAACTTATCATTAAATAACTGGTTACAAATGCATGTAATAAACTGGGAAATATAGCAGTTGGGTTTGCGGGCAGTCACTAGTTTTTAGTTTTAGGGGGGACATGAACTTTAATTGCAAGGCATTGGATACAGACTTATTCCCCCCTCAAGATCCCAATGGTTGGAAAGAATACATTATATGTACATGGAATATTGAGTAGTTAACTACAAGGACCCAAGACTTTTACGCTAACCATACTTTTCAACTGATTGATTGAAAATCAATTCCTGTTTATAGAATTTTCATCAATTTTAAGCAGTTTATTGAATGGGGGTTAATTGTACATCAGAAATGTTCCCATTGTACATATCCATAGCCTCAGCACCTTAACTACATTTCAAGAGGAAGTCTATTTAAGATCAAGATTTCATGGTGGTACATCAGTCAAAACTTCCGGTTTGACTTTTGATCAGGAAATATCGATAAGTTGCTCCACCATGCAGATGATTCATGTAAGGCAGCATTTGGATTTTAACAGATATGTGAATTAGATCTGGTAGCCATATGGGTAATTGATCACTGGGTCAGGAGCAAAAGGTTTCCTTTTCTTTTTTCAGTTGGTTTAGTATTATTGAATATATTTATATTAACAGTATTACAATACAGTTTTTGGTATGCAGGTGTTCTGTAAACACACAATTTAGCTATTCTACAATAATTACCAACAAGAAACCAAAAATGTATATAAAAAGCATATCTAATTAAAAAGATGCAATCGAGTTGAGACAAAGACTTAGGGGGCGGAGAGACCCCAGGGCATCAAACAATGTTCAAGCCAGATAAAGCTAATGGACTAGATACAAAAAAGAAAGGATAAGTAATTATGTAGGTCTGCATCTATACATACAGGGAAAAAACTGCAATTATCTAACATTTTAACTTCTATATAATATAACATCTGTTTCAATTGATATGAAAATGAATGTAAATAAGGAAATATTTCTGGATCAAGTTTCTGCTAATTTTAGGATGAAAATGTACAGTTTTCGTATCAAGTGGTAATAATGTATAATATTAAGGCAGTTTTTATTAGATTATTCAATTCAATACCATCTCCAGCTCTTCTAGAAACACTGTTTTCTTATGTAAATTTAAAAAAAAAAAAAAAGAAGCAGCAGCATAACTGATCCTAATTTTAAGCAGCAGTTGCTCATTGAAATTAAACAGGGCTTGTCCTAAATATATTTTTTTGTTCAATGATTTAAATTGTTTCCTTATTTTTACAACCATAAAATATAAAAATTGTAACACAACAAAGGTACTTGACAATGTTTTAGCAGTACTATAATCTATATGTAATACACCACTTCTATTAAAGTCTATGGTCCCAGGGTTTAAATAATATTGTTATAATATATAAGTGGCCTAAATTATAATGGGAGCAACCACTACTTTAAGCAGCGCATTACCCGTCAAACCCAGCAATAAAAAAAGATTGATATAACACACAGACCTTTACTGTTTCTAAAATCCTTATCTTAGTCCTTCATGTAAAGTCAGTTTTGCCCGGTAACTTGTTAAATCCTGTCAGCCGTAAGACAAACTCCTGCAGCCCTGTGAGTGAGAGCGGCCATGTCAGCGTACTGACAACTTCCCCTGCATGCTCTACATAACTTCACTCGCAGGGCTGCAGGAGTTTGACTCACGGCTGACAGGATTTAACAAGTTACCGGGTGAAACGGACTTTACATGAAGGACTAAGATAAGGATTTTACAAACTTTAAAGGTCTCTGTGTTACATCAATGTTTTTATTGCAGGGTTTCACAGGGGAATGTGCTGTATAAAGGGGAAGAAGGACAGAATATAAAGGGAGCAGGGAATTCCTGAGGAAAGGCTGCCAGGAGGATATCTACTAACAAGTTAAAGTCTGGCATGTACAGTATACATTAATCTCTTTTATTACAGGGCTGACTTGGGTTACTGTGTATTAAGTTTAATTATTTAGTGAAGGGATAATGGCTGGTTAGGGATTTAGTAAAGGGACTAGCCAGTAAATTAATTTTTTTAAAACTTATATATTATAAGAAATAATACGCCCCATTACCATGTAATATAAGGTTTATAACATTACCTCGGAGTTCCCTGTCCTGTATAAAAGCACTCGACCTTCGGTCTCATGCTTTTATATGGTCAAGGAACTCCTCGGTGACTTTATATCCTTATATTACACTGTAAGGGGCATATTACCCCTTATATAATTAGCATGCTACTACGTAGTAGCGCGCCAATTATAACAAGGAAGTAGCAAACTCACAAACACCCCTACTGTCCCTCTATCCCACTGGTTGCAGCTGATCACTTACTGTGATGCCGGTGATGTGCTACACCTGTGCCGTGTTACACACACACATTTCCACTATCCATCCAGAAAAGCATTTCAAAGATTGTAGCAGATTGTAAGTAATGCACAAATACCTTGCTTCCTATGTATCTTGTAGTGCTCATCTGTATATGGAGAGACGAAAAACAGGGAAAATATAGTGCCTTCAACAGGACCAGAAGGGGCTTGGGGGGTTGGTTGTGTTGGCTTGGTGTTTGCTTGAAATGATTGCTGTACTGGGATATTAGAAAGTACCTCAGAGCTGAGAATGACAGACATACAGATGCTTTGTTATGGGCTATAACTTGCAATTGCTATCTTCCTTATTTCACTGTGTGTTTTTTCTAAACACAAGGTTATATAGTTCTCCAGTTCTTTATGATGTAAACATGCACACACACCTTACACCTAAAATTGCACACACTTAAAAAAAAAGGAGTCTCCCTCAAACAACAAGCCCACTCACCTTAAACACACGGAAGCTATGGGATATAGTAAACTACAAATACAAACTTACCAACCCAAATAATATAATGGCTTCTTTAACACATAACCCAGATTACCCTCCAGGTTATCTTAACAAAAGCTACAGATGGTAGCAAGCAACAGGCCTCTTTAAACTTGCACACTTCTACCCTATAAGATTTGCTACAGACCTCTCCGGTCTCAAAAACAAACACCTGATATCACCAAGAGGACATTATAAATTAACTCAAATCCTACACTATTTAAACACCAAACTTAAAAATACAGGTACTGAGAAGGTAATGTACAGAACATACAGGGTCCACACAATATTATCCAAGATGTTCCCTTCTATAACCTCTTTATGTTTCAGAGGATGTAATATGCAGGGCACATTTTACCACACTTGGTGGGAATGCCCATTTACTCAGGAATACTGGTACAAAGTGTTTGATATGTTATCTACAGTAATGTATATACAAATCCCCCCTCCCCATTAATAGCATTCCAATATATTATGCTGGCTGCTAAAATCCATAGGAGCTCAATGGAGGAGAAATACATTAGATGTAAATAAGGTGATCTGCAGAATCAATAATATTATGATAAACGAAAGAATATTTCATGTTTTGCAAGACTCAATACCTCTATTGCATAAAACATGGCTACTATGGACAACTAGCCCATATATAGTAGACCTTTCAATATAATATGTACAACAATCTAGCTTGATACCCAGCTCACCTGCCAGAACTTGGACATGCTGAGTTGCAAGATGTAAACTGATATACAAACCCAATGATTAAAAGCATTTTGGTTGAAATATATGTTACATTTTCTTGCTGTTCTGTTTTATTCATATGCCATAATGTTTTCTTTTTCAATGTATCTAACGCAATTTGTATAAAAGAGACAACAGCGATAATATTGAAAAATCAATAAAAAATTATTGAAGACTAAAATTGCACACAGTTAGGTATGTGTGAAAGTTTAAGTGTTAGATGTGTGTGAATGTTTTGCGGCGGAGGAATGTGGATTTTTTTTTAGTCAGGGAGCATCATTGAACATTGTAAGTTAGATGGAACTGTGTTTTTGGGGGGTGCCCTATAACAAATGTTATATGTTAGTAGAAGGGTGGGACTGTCTGTACATGTATATGTGTGTACATGCATTAACTTTATACTTTCCTTGAAAAATAATGGCTACAAACAAAAAAAAAATTCTGCAAGCTCAGTCAGTTGACTTTTTTGTAAGCAATGGGATTTAAACCTTTAACCTCATATGCGGTTTGTTTCACCACGAGAGCTGCTGCAAAGAATGCAGGTACATTCAGAAACTTTATAATTTGCTAGAAACAGAAGCAAAAAAAAAAAGACACGGCAGTGGAAGCCTTCTTATGTACAGAATCTATTTCTTACATATATTAAATGCCACTTACTAGAGAAGAATCTTCCAATGTATAGGTCTTCTGGGGAGTAAAGCTTTCATATTAGCAATTAAAAAATTAGTTTAGTTCTCCTGGCATTTAATATTATCATGGTTTGGGATTCACCCAGAGCTGCACAGCCACTAGTCAATCTCGTCCGTGAGATTTACCAAAAGTGCATACGGCTTTATAGAAAAGTCAAACAGCGAAGAATGATGTACAAAGTTTATTATAAGCTAGATGTTAGATGGGACAAAAATAGTTGATTGTCAAATTACAGCATTTAAAAACTGGTTTCCATAATTTCACTTTATTCCTATTCAGGAATCCCGTGGACATAAAAAGCTTCTTGCTGCTGTGCCTATTGACCTTTGCAAGTTTGTGGCTGTCTCTCCTTCTCCACAGGAGATAAAGTTAACACTTTCTCCTCGATCTGTTAAGGTTGTGTCTGCAATTCTCATTGTCACCATTACAAGTACTCTAATAAGGGAGGGCAAAGCTACGTGAGTATGGATAATATTCCTTTAATATTTGCTGAAACTTAAGTGACAAATTTTAATAAGATGTGTTTTAAAAAAAAGCTCAACATTTTTGCAAACAGGGTGTCTGAGTAGGTGACTACTTTCTTCCACATTACTAAAACAACATGTTTTATTATCCTGTAAAAAAAGTTTCCTATGTCAGGACTAGCAAAGGGGACATAATTTTCCCACAAGATTATATCAAAAAAATATTCCATAGTTACACACTATATGTGTATTGAACTAGGTAGACTTCCTATCACACATTTTCTTTTTTCTTTTCTGTGACTTTTCCCCAGAGTCCTAGTACGTGACCTACAACTGTTTTTGGACTCTTCTTGGTCTTCTCTCCTTGGAGTGAGAGTGTGGTTGATCCATCTCACGACAGAATTCTGTTTATGCACATTAAGCTTTGCAATTCTTCTTAAAGCCCAAGATCCTTAAAATGTATTCAAGAAAAGCTGATTCTGGGGGCAAAAATGGGTGGTACAGTTGGATTGATTTATGACAGCCATTAGCTATATTTCTAAATGGATATCTAGCAACATTGGGGCATATTTGTAGTGTATACTGTATGTGGAATCTTGACTAATCCCATTTATGGGTAGAGTTTGGAGATCTCTCAGCTGTGGGCTGTTTTCATCTAAAAATATCTTCCAAGTGTCTTAGTGCACAAATAAAAAGAAGAGCCAGAAAGCAGGCGTAAGTAAATCAAACCAGGTCATTCATTGATTTACACACAAAAACAAAAAACACACTTTGTGTGTGCCCTGGAGGAGACAAAGCTTAACATGTTTTGTGGTGATGTGACTTTATCACGATTCAATATGAAGATCTTTTTTATTATTATTGTGGATTTATATAGCGCCAACTTCTGTATCACTTTACAATTATGTGTATACATCCACATCAGGCCTTGCCCTGACGATCTTACAATCTAAGCACATTTACTTGGCGTATACAACCTATCAGTATGTCTTTACAATTGTGGGGCAAACTGTGCCCGGAGAAAACCCACACAAGCACAACATATAAATTCCTTGCAGTTGTGTCCAAGAGTGGATTCGAACTCAGGACTTCAGTGCTGTATGGCATCACTGCTAGCCACTGAGCCACCGATCTTAATAAGATCCAATATGCAGAGGTTACCTATATGGTGCAATAGAATTATATTAGTTCTTTTTGTTCACTAAAAATTGTTGTCTACATTTTATCACTGCAACCATGAAATTTATGAACATGCTGAATGAGTTGTTCATTTTTTCTTAACTGTGGTTACATTTTAGTGATGATGATATGCAGAGTGTTGCTAGCCTATTGAGTCTTAAACCTTCTGATATTGCTGATATGGACGACTTCAATGACGATGAGGAAGAGAAGCCTCGACAAATTCGATCACCTACAGGGATAGTAATGAAAGGTGAAAAATGTCCTCCGGGAGGTTAACTTAGAAGTCCTATATATTTCAATGTATAAAAGTAAAGCAATACAAGCTGTAAAAATATGCTCAGGTTATTAATTTGCCTCAACCAATCAGATCATTCTTCTTTACTGGTCTACTACAGCTGATACATTTGATAATATCTAATTGGTTGCAGCAGATTAACACAGGCAAAATGTTTTCTTGTTTAATTTGCCCTATATGTTTTGTTACCAACATAAAAATGTATTGATAGCGTATTGAAAATGTAATTTGTTTGTTCATAGTCTATCTTTATTTCTTCACTCACTTTTTTACATTTTGCTTCTGCCTACTGTTCTGTCTTCTTCAGGGTCCCTTAAAACCATCCAACCTACTTATTTCCCAGGTAAACCTCTCTCTCTGTCTCTATCTAGACATCTTTTTTCTGTATTTCACAAAGTTCACCATTTTTTCAGTTTTTCTAATTTACTGATATAATTTCTCTTTTTTAGATGCTGTTCGGGAACTGAACACCCTTGCTGAGGAAGAAGATGAAACTTCTGTTAATACCTGTGAGATTATTTTATTTCCACATTATATCTTCTCTGCTTAGTTTTTGTTTCAATGCTTCTTAGTTATCTTGTTGTTTATTTCTTTCAGCAATTACTGATTCCAAAGTTGCAATGCAATCTTCTAATAGCTCCCAGTCTTCCACTCATGCCCATCATCCAAGAGCACAGGAGGAGTATTCTCATACCACCAAAGGTCTTACCAGCCTTAATGGAGAAGGGCATACAAGGAGGCCAAATGAGGCAACAGAAACAGGAGCCTCAGCACTGGAAAGGTCAGTATTAATTATACAAAGAATTCTATATTTATTTTGTTCTAAAAACATATTGTTCCAACTAATAATTTACTGTTACATTCCAGTTGGTTATGCATTTGGGATGTATCCTTTATTTAAAATAATGATAGACACACCTTCTATTTATCAAAAGCACATTTGCATATCTTAGAGGTCAGTCGTAATTTCCATTAACCTACCATAGTTAAATGTCCCTTTCCCCCCAAAAAATATTACCACCACACAAAAAAATGTATATATTTGTAATCAAGTCCAACCAGTTTTTACCTTAGAATTAGTAAATATTATTACTAGTACACTTGGCTTTTCAGACTTGCAAAATAGGCATGTGCGCATCTGCTATTATAAACTCTAACAGGGGTTATCTCTTACCTATATTTTCACTCCAATATCAATCTACACAATCATTACTTCCTGTATTTATTCAGTAATGAGATATGTATAACAGTGGTCCTCAACACTGGTCTTCAATACTGCCAGCATATTTCCTCTGCCTAAGTAAGATTGATGTTGCAAGAAAATTCAATTTCACAGCAATTAAACTACATCTACAGCATAGTCTTGCTGCATAATGTGCCATACAATCGCTATCTTTTCCCCATCCAACAGTATCAATTCTCTGTATCAGGTGCAACATCTCACACATAAACTCAAACATCAACAGTGTGTTTCCAGTTAGTTCATTTCTTATTCTGAACATTTCTGACACTACATAAATTGGATTTGGGGGAGGTGTTTAAAATGCATATTTAAGTATTCTTTGGTGGTCTTGCAAGGGATTTTCTTATAGCACACTATACAATTTGTGAAATTAGTTTTTTTTCTTTTTTTCTTTATAGATCTAATGAGGTATGGGTCACTCGAGAGGTCAACCTTGGCCCTATTCCTTGTCTCAAAGAATCAACCACAAAACAACCTAAGCCTTTACTCAGTGATGGTTGGGAAAAAAATGGGGAGAGAATGTTGAATGTAGATCATCTACCAGAGAGGTTCAATGTTATTAGAGTTCCAGAGCCTGCTGTTAGGATTAAAAAAGTTAAGGACATACAGATGGGACAAGAGAAAACCCCCAAGACAAATGCAATATCACAAGACCCAATTTTTAAACCAAAGATAGCATCAAGGGAAAAAAGAACAGCAAGAGAAGGGATGACTGAAAAATTAGCAATGAAAGGTGGTAGAGATTATATATCTGAAACAGCAGCAAGATCAAATCAAGTAGATGTTACACAGAGGGAACCAAAGACTACTCCCCCAGATGTTATACATTTAAAGGATATAATATCTGAAAATAAAAATCAAATAAATACAGTTTGGGAGACACAGATTGAGAATTTAAATGGACAGGAGAAATTACCAAAATTGCCTCAGATGTCAGATGAGAATGCTGATGTGATGATTAAAATTCCGAATGTTGCAATCCTTACAACTAAAACAACCCTAACAATAGAAAAACTGCAGGAAGTCTCAAAGCCACAGGAAAGTGTGTTAGATAGGGCAACAGACCAAATAGCAAAAGCAGAAGAAATACAACTAAATATTAAGGAAAGTGATATAAGGAAAAGAGAAACTAAGGAGGAAGTGTTGGGGCCTCCAATTACAATGCCTTTAGAAAGCAAAGATGAAGTAATAGCTGTAGAATTTGCATTAGAAGAAGGGACAGATGAATTGAATAAAACTGTAGAGCAGGAAACGTCTAAAAATATAGAAATTACAAAAAATGAAGATCAGGCATGCTTTGAGGCAGAAGATAGTGTGCCAGAGTATACAGTCTATAATGGACCCATCTGCAAGGATATTTTAGATAAATCTGAAAAGAGTGATCTTAATATTCATGACAGTGTCCACAATACTTTTAATTTTCAAAAAACTGATTCTGATGCCCAAGAAAAAGAAAAAAGCACAGATCAAGAACAAAAACACAGAATAACTGAAGATGAGTTATGGGGCATAAATAAACCACAAGACAAGGTTGAAGTTAATAAGAGAGAGCAGACTGAGAGCATAACAACAGAGGAAGAGAGAGCACACCAAGGGAAAGAAAAGATTGTCAAAGTGGAAATTGACAATACTGAAGAGACAGTTGATATAACAGAGACGCAATTAAAGGCACTAGTGGATGAAAAGAACACTACAGAAAACAACAAAACTATTTATACAGATTGGTCAAATGAAGAACATCTTAAGAATGAACAAGAATACAAAATAATCCAAGATGAGTTATGGGGTATAAATGAACCACAAGAAATAAGAGCTGAAGATGATAATAAAGAGCAATTAGAGAGTATAAAAACAGGAGTAGAGAGACAACATCAAGGGGTAGAAAAGATTGTTAAAGAAATAGACAATATTGAGAAAGTTGATAGAACAGAAACACAATTGAAAACACTAGTGGATGAAAATAATACTACAAAAAACAAAGTAATTTGTACAGATTGGATACCGCCAGATACAGGATTTAGGAAGGATGACATAGCAGTGTGTAAAAAAAGAATCACAGAAATGACATTTTGTGATGAAAAAGAACTAAATGAAGGATCTGAAAGAGCTTTGATATCTCAAAAACATGAAATACAACTAAATATTGAGGAAAGTGATATAAGGAAAGGAGAAACTACAGAGGAAGTATTGGGAGCTCCATTTACTTTGCCTTTAGAAAGCAAAGATGAATTAGTGTGGGAAGAAAAGAGGGTAAAAGAACTTACTGAGAAGGATAAAAATAATATAAAGGATAAACTCCTAGACACCACAATTAAGATAAACACAGGAGTACAAAGATCATTAAGCAAAACAGAGAGAAGAGTACATAAGAAGGAAATAGCAAAGGAGGCACAGGATAAAGTAGATACCGACTTGGAGGATAGGCCAGAGACTGATGCTTTAGCAGAAAAACTTCCACAGGGGGAGAAACCATCACAAAAGGAGACATTTACTGATAAAAACCAAGTTGTTGAGAAAGACAGAATACAAGTTACAACAGCTAGTGCAAAGACAGGGATTCAGGAGAAAATAACTCAAACGAATACCACCTTTGTGCCTATTACTTTTAACAATACTTCTGAGGTAAAAGATCAGCAAAAGATGGAGAACAAGGATAAATTAGCTGAACATAGTGTGGTGGGAAATAGAATGACAGAAAATGTTCATGACAGAGAAAAAATGGATGGCTTATTTGATCAGCTCAGTGATGGAAAGCGAGAACAAAACATTTCACTACAGTTAAAACCATTAGTAAACAGTATAACAAAGGAAAAGGAAAGTGGAGATATCATGATATTAGACATAAAGGATATAACATCAGAAAAAGAGGGAGTACAAGAAATTAAAAAAGAACAGAAGTCAGTTGAACAATCAGTGGAAATCGCCAAACCAACTACACCTGATTTCTCAAGCTGTAGTGTGTCAGGAGCTGAAAAAGGGTCATTACAAATGTTATCAGTGAACAGTTTCACCATGTCCCCCCCATCGACCTTTGGACCACAGAGGAGTGCAGAAAAGAAGAAGCTGAACAAGTGCACAGGGCAAGTGAGGGAGGTATGTAACAGCCTAGTACTCAATGGAGAGAGAGAGAGAGACACCCTGCAGGAGGAGAGGCCATTCAGAATTGGTTAATATTACAATATTTGTGATTCAAAATTATTTCATAAAATATTTAATTTAAAAGCAGACAAAATACTGCTTTATCATGTGCATTCTCTAGATTTTATGAAACTTGCATACTTAAAAATACAATGTCTAATAAAAGGTATGTGAAAAAATACACTAGATTTTTACATTTTACCTGAGAAAAGAATGATATTGTAGAAATGGAGGTATGATCACCTGCTGTATAGGGCAGATTGGCATGGCATTCTTCTTGCACTTAAAGACATACAGAATTTCACGCCATTTATATCCCTCTAAATAGTCTCCTGTTGAGTGTCCCACTCTCATTCCAATTGCTTGCTTTGTCTGTTTACCTCCAAAAAGTCTAAGATTCAAGGCTGTTGGCAACAAGCAAAATTCCTTTATTATAATCAGCATCCATCCTTGCTTGCTTGCTTATCTGGATATTTTCAAGAGCCCTTTAATCATTGGTTATGTTACAGAAATCAATTTAAGGCCATTAAAGTTTAAATGTCTTAAACATCTGTATAATACTATGTCATGTCCCAATTTTACTTCTATACTGCTGTATGAAAAAAATGTTCCCTCCATTTTCTTCAGTAAACACATTACATAATAGCAGAATGTCTACTTCAATGACTTATGTTCCTTTAAACCTTACCCAGTTTTGAATAGACCCCCAACTTTTTTAGTAATTACAACCATTGTGCCTTAAATAAGATCATCGATCTGAATTCCGTGTAAAATATTTTCACTAAATCTATAGCTGTACTACTAAAATTACCCTACACATGTCTGCTATAAAACATTTTTATTGTCAAAGTTTAACTAAATAATATGATGTATCATTGTCCTATATAATCTGTATGTTTTTCCAAAATAGCTTCTATTAAAAGAACACCTAGCATAGTTTAGTATTTGAGGTTGAACAAAGACATACGTCCATCCAAGCCAACCCATGTAGCAATATCCTAATTTCCTGCCTGACTGTTGATCCAGAGTAAGGCAAAAAACCCACCAAATTTATGAAGGGGATAAAAATTCCTTCCGGACTCCTTCCTGGCAATTGGAAATTTCCCTGGATCAACTCTACTTTATCAATACCAGTAACTTGCAACATTCCTTGTTTGCAGAAACTCAGCTTTTTAAAAAAAAACAAACTGACAGCAGAGTGAATATCCCTTTCCTAACTTGAAGCCTAAACCTTTTTCTTTAAGTCTTAAGGGATGTCCACGTTTCCTCTGACATGCTCTATTGGTGAACAATGCCCCAGGTTTATTGTATGGCCCGTTAATGGATTTATACACAGTAATCATATCCCCACGCAAGCGCCTTTTCTCCAGCATACATAATTGTAACTTATCCAGTCTCTCTTCATATTTAAGCTCCCCCAATCCCCTTATTAATTTAGTTGCCCTTCTCTGAACACTTTCCATTTCAAAGATGTCCTTTTTGTACACAGGATTCCAAAATTGCAATGTATATTCCAAATGAGGCCTTACCAATGCTTTGTAAAGAGGGAGAATAACATTTTCTTCCCTTGAAGCCATATCTCTCTTTATACAAGACAATACCATGCTGGCTCTGGCTGTTGCCGCCTGGCACTGCTTGCTTACCTTAAGTTTGTTATCCACCAAAACTCCAAGATCCCTTTCCAACAGGTATTCACTTAACACAGAGCCATTTATAGTATAAGCAGCACAAGGATAAGTCCAAAATGCATCACCTTACATTGGGCCATGCAGCCCAATGTGACAATCTATCTAGATCCCCCTGCAACGATTGCACATCCTCTGAAGTTTTTAATGCCTGACAAAGTTTTGTGTCGTCAGTGAACACAGAAACTTTGCTGACAATACCCAATTTCAAATCATTAATAAACAGATTAAATAGAAGTGGCCCCAACACAGAACTCTGTGGCACCCCACTTAGCACTTTAGTCCATAATGATGAAGCCCCATTAACACCTACTTTTTCCATCCTATTCATAAACCGATTTTTTTATCCATGTACAAATGTGCCTCCCCAGACCAACAGACCTTAGCTTTTACATTAGTCGCCTATGGGGGACTGTATCAAAAGCCTTTGCAAAATCAAAGTATATTACATCTACTGCTATGCCAGAGTCTAAATTTCTACTTACTTCCTCATAAAAGCCAAGCAAGTTAGTTTGACAAGATCTATTCCTCCTAAATCCATGCTGGTTACTACGTATAATGTCAGTTCTTGAAACATACTTTAGAATATTTTCCCTTATTAAACTTTCCAGTATCTTCCCCACCACTGAAGTTAAACTTACAGGCCTATAATTACCCGGCTGTGAACGACTACCCTTTTTGAAAATTGGAATAACATCAGCCTTTTTCCAATCCAGAGACACACATCTGGACAAGGGAATCTGCAAAAATAAGAAACAATGGCCTAGATAAAACTGAACTTAGCTCCCTAAGGACCCGAGGATGTATTTTTTCCATTGTTTCTGTACCATATCCTCGGTTAACCAAAGTGCACTTGCATCTTTTATAACATTATTGCTACGATACTCTATGATTCCTGCACTTGGATCTTCTATAGTGTATACAGAGGGAAAAAAAACATATTGAAGACATTTACTTTATCCCCATCCTCCGTAACTAATTTATCTCCATTAATTAATGGTGCCACATTTTTAGTCCTCATCTTCTTACTATTAATATACTTAAAAAAATATATAGGTTAATGGATGCTTTGTTCAGGTATCCTAATTCATTATTAATTTAACTATTTTGATTGCTTTCTTACACTCCCTGTTACAGTTTTTATAATCCCTAAAGGCCCCTTCTGTTCACTGACTTAAAGGGCATCTATAGTGAAAAAAACACATTGCCCCTTTGCAAAGTTAAATTCATGTACTCTGTGCTGCCTTAATCCTATATCTGTCACTGACTCTGTTTAACCACGGTGTCAGATCTATGTGCAGCATTCCCCCCTTCTCCCTCCCCTCTGTTACCTCCTCGATGTCTCAGCTCCGGCTAACCGACAAGCTTTTTATGTGCAGTAGGAGTTAAAAGTTCAACATCCTGAAAAACACACCCACGCACAGTGGCCAATAGAAAGTAAGCTGTCCTGGAGACACGGAAGAAGGAGATCAGTACAGTTTACGATCTCTCACTTTGTGACCCATCATCAATCAGTGAAAGCTATTAAGAAGGGGGGTCAAGTGCAGCCTTATATCTAACATCAAAGCTACCTTTCTCCCCCTGCTAATGCTGTTATCTCTATGTTTATTACAGAGCAGGGAGGGGGGATCACGTCACAGGGATTTGATTGACAGTCCAAGTAGGAGTAGAGGAATGTAATCACTATTCTTCTAACTGGTGTATCTCAGGACAGAGAGGGAATCTGAAAAAAGTGAAGACACTCTGGGGGTTGTAGGGAATTATAGAACACATGGAAAGAAAGAAAAAAAAGTTCATTTTCCCACTATAGATGCCCTTTAAAGGTTTTAAATGCCTTTTTCTTCCTTTCCATTTGCCTCTTTACATCAGAATTCAGCCACATGGGCGTGGATTTATTTTTTTACATTTATTTCCTAAGGGTATAAATTTAGATGTGGAATGGCTTAAAATTCCCTTAAACAGAGTCCGCTTCTGTTCAGTACCTTTACCTGATAATACCTTATCCCAGATAACATGAAGAGCTACTTTTAACCTGGGAAAATTTGCTTTCCCAAAATTAAAAGTCTTTGTTAACCCAGCGCACTTTTCCTTTCAATAACATACTCCAAACGACACTATTTCATGGTCACTATTCCCTAAGCCTCCAGTTACCTTTATATCTATAATACGCTCCACGATGTTAGATATTACCAGATCCAACAGAGCTCCTTTTCTAGTAGGAACTTCAATCACCTGTGAGAGAAAATTATCCTGCAGCAAATTCAGGAACTCATCGCCCTTTTCTGTATTGGCAGTTCCACTCCACCAATCAATGTCAGGGTAATTGAAGTCCCCCATAATGAGCACACTTCTCAAATTTGCAGCCCTTGCCAACTGCATATGAAGCTGACTCACTTCCTCCCTGCTAGCATTTGGCGGCTTATAGCAGACACCAACAATGAGATAACCCCCTTTACTGTTGCCTAATTCCACCCACATTGCCTCCGCTTTAACATCCATATCACCGGTTATCTGTTATTTTAAATTTGGCTTCAATTATTTTTTAACATAAACACATACTCCTCCCATTTCCTTTTTTCTCTATCTGGCCTAAACAAGGCGTATCCTTCCAAATTTACAGCCCAGACGCGAGGACTGTTCAACCACGTTTCTGCTATACCTATTACATCATACTTTTCCTTAAACGTCATTATCTCCAATTCACCCATTTTGTCAGCCAGGCTTCTCGCATTTGCAAAAATACATTTTAGATTATGATCCTGTAATTTATTCATACACTTTAATACACATACCTCCCTATCCCCTATGCTAGCCTCACACCTATTTTCACCCACCACTGGCCAATCTACACCCTGTTTACCTCCTGGGCTATCTATCCCAGTGAGACTACCCTCCCCCCCAAACCTAGTTTAAAAGTCTCCTCCAACCCTCTAGCCATCTTCTCCCCTAAAACAGCTGCACCACCATCAGTGAGGTGCAACCCATCCCTACTAAAGAGCCTGTAGCCGACAGCAAAGTCTGCCCAGTTCTCTATAAACCCAAACCCTTCTTCCTTACACCACCCTCTCAGCCATGCATCAATGCTCCTAAGCTCTCGCTGTCTCCCGAGCGTAACACATAGCTGCGGTAGTATTTCTGAAAACACTACCCTGGAGGTCCTTGCTTTTAACTTGGCCCCTAGCTCTCGGAAATCATGTTTAAAGACCTCTCACCTGACAGAGCTCTAGCTTTTCTTCTGCTCCTTACTCAGTTAATTAATTTATGTATCCAAACACAGTTTTGTCATAGTCCCTATGCCCTTCTCAACCCCTAATGAAAAACAAATGTGGCTGTAACAGAAGTGAAGCTGGATGCATAAATTAACCCTTTGGTTAACTAATGTAGGCAACTTTTCCTCTGCTCATAATTGTGCATGGCTCAAATGGATATAGAATGGCTGTTGTGCTGCATATTCATATTTTTTTTTTAATTTATTTTAATAAAGGTCACTATTCAAAAATATGTTACTGTATTTTAAAATTAGTATAGACTTTATGTATATGTAATGTACCTATATAAATGCATGGGTTGAGTTATGTATTGAAGTATTTGTAAGACACTAATTTATTATTGTGGACTAACACAGGCATGGGTATTATTAAACTACTTGTATATGTAAGTAATATATATAAGTAATATATGTATGTGTTTGTATCATTACAGGTAATATGCAATAGCACTGATTCGCTGCTACAGTGGTGTCAGGAGGTGACAGCTGGATACTGTGGTGTGTGTGTAAATAATTTTACCACATCCTGGAGAAATGGATTGGCATTCTGTGCGATTCTCCATCACTTCCACCCTGAAAGCATGTGAGAGTTGGTATAAAATAGAGAGTTGGGCATTATTGGGGAAAGTGTATCTGAAAAATATATTTTGGTAAAGATGAATGAATGAAAGCATGGCACTGTTACATAGTATAGTATTTAGTAATTGAGGTTGAATAAAGACATACGTCCATCCAGTTCAACCCACTTGGTAATACCCACACTTCCTGCCTAACTATTGATCCAGAGAAAGGTAAAAAAAAAAAACACCAGAATTATGAAGGGGGAAAACATTCCTTGCTGACTCCCAGTGGCGATCAGAAATAATCCCTGGATTAACTCTACTTTATGTGTCTTGTAAAATTTACTGCAGCATTCAAAGAATATTATAAATTTCATGAGTGCCCACCATTAAGAACACATAAGTGCCCAGACTGAAACTTACATTGCCAAGTGCACCACAATCTAAAAATGTTTAAAAACCACTGATCTAGTTGTACCACCGAACTAGGGATATAACTGGAACCATTATTTCAAAATAGTTTGTTTTATACATTGCATCTTCTCTTTCCATTTTAGAAACTACGGTGAATTGGATCCACTAAACATAAAGGAGAACAATAAAAAGGTTAGTATAGTATAGTATTTGAGGTTGAATAAAGACAAAAGTCCATCCAGTCCAACCCATCTAGCAATACCCTCATTACCTGCCAAATTTATGAAGGGGGAGAAAATTCCTTCCTGACTCCAAGTGGCAATCGGAAATATCCCTGGATCAACTCTACTTTATATATCAATACCAGTAACTTGAAACATTCCTTGTTTGCAGAAACTCATCCAGCTTTTTTTTTAAATTGTCCAATTAACCTGCCATCACAATATCCACTGGAAGACAGTTCCATAGCTTTACCATTCTCACAGTGAAAAACCCTTTCTGAAGCCTAAACTTCTTTTCTTCAAGTCTTAAGGGATGTCTGTGTGTATTCTGACATGTTCTATTGGTGAACAATGCCCCAGATTATTGCCCCAGTTTATTGTATGGCCTGTTAATGTAACTTATCCAATCTCTCTTTATATTCAAGCTCTCACAATCCCCTTATTAATTTAGTTGCCATTCTTTGAACCCTTTTTATTTCAAAGATGTCCTTTTTTTACACAGAATTCCAAAATTGCACTGCATATTCCAAATGAGGCCTTACCGATGCTTTGTTAAGATGGAGAATAACATTCTTCTCTCTTGAATCCATACTTTCTTTATTCAAGACAATACCATGCTGGTTCTGGCTGTTGCTGTCTGCCACTGCTTGCTAAATTTAAGTTTGTTATCCACCAAAACTCCCAAGATCCTTTTCCAACAGGGATTCACTTAAAGGAACACTAAATCCAAAAAAACAACTCTTTGCCATTCGTTTGTATTATTCACAGGGAGGTGAGAACGCTTATTCTCACCTCCCCGTGAATAATATTACGCTCGGGGACCTGGAACTTACCTACTGTCTCTCCACTCGCAGCCGCTCCTTCACTGAACAGCTGTTCTCTCCCGATCGCGCGCCCCATCTTTTGTATTGGCGCGCATGCGCCTAAAATAGGGCGAGCAGTCGGGACAGAGTGGCTGTCAGTGAAAGAGCGGCTGCGAGTGGAGCGGCGGTAAGGTAAGTTCCAGGTCCCCCGAGCGTAATATTATTCACAGGGAGGTGAGAATAAGCGTTCTCACCTCCCTGTGAATAATACAAACGAATGGCAAAGAGTTGTTTTTTTGGAATATGGGAGTTGAGTGTCACTTTAACACAGAGCCATTTATAGCATAAGCAGCACAAGGATATTGAAGTCAAAAATGTATCACCTTACATTTCTCAACATTGAATCTCATCTTATAGTATTTGAGGTTAAATAAAGACATACGTCCATCCAGTCCAACCCATCTAGCAACATCCTCATTTCCTGCCGAACTGTTGATCCAGAAGAAGGCAAAAAAGCCACCAAATTTATGAAGGGGGAAAAAATTCCTTCCTGACTCCAAGTGGCAATCGGAAATTTCCCTGGATCAACTCTACTTTATGAATCAATAACAGTAACTTGCAATATTCCTTGTTTGCAGAAACTCATCCAGCTTTTTTTTTTAAACTGACCAATGAACTTGCCATAACAACGTCCACTGGAAGACAGATACATAACTTTACCGTTCTCACAGTGAAAAACCCTTTCCGAACTTGAAGCCTAAACATTTTTAGGCTTCAAGGGATGTCCTCTGACATGTTCTATTGGTGACCAATGCCCCAGATAGTTTATTGTATGGCCCGTTAATGTATTTGGATCTTCTATAGTGTATACAGAGGGAAAAAAATGATTCAAGACATTTGCTTTATCGCCTTATCAAGACATTTGCTTTTATCCTCTGTAACTAACTTATCCCCATTAATTAATGGTGCCACATTCTCAGTCCTCATCTTCTTACTATTAATATACTTTATGTGAACTGGCTTAAAATCCCCTTGAACACAGTCCACTTCTGTTCAGTACCTTTACCTGATAATACATTATCCCAGTTGACATTCTGAAGAGCTGCTTTTAACCTGGGAAAATTTGCCTTTCCGAAATTAAAAGTCCAAACGCCGCTATTTCATGGTCACTATTCCCTAAGCCTCCAGTTACCTTTATATCTATAATGCGCTCCACGATGTTAGATATTACCAGATCCAACAGAGCTTCTTTTCTAGCAGAAACCTCAACCACCTGTGAGAGAAAATTATCCTGCACTAAATTCATGAACTCATCGCCTTTTTCTGTGATGGCAGTTCCACTACACCAATCAATGTCAGGGTAATTGAAGTCCCCTATAATGAGCACACCCCAAACTTGCAGCCCTTGCCAACTGCATATGAAGTTGACTCACCTGCTCTCTGCTAGCATTTGGCGGCTTATAGCAGATACCAACAATGACATTACCCCCTTTCCTGTTGCCTAATTCCACCCATATTGCCTCCACTTTTTTAACATAAACACATACTCCTCCTCCTTTCCTTTTTTCTCTGTCCTGCCTAAACAAGGCATATCCTTCTAAATTTACAGCCCAGTCATGAGAACTGTTCAACCATGTTTCTGCTTTACCTATTACATCATACTTTTCATTCAATGCCATAATTTCCAGTTCACCCATTTTGTCAGCCAGGCTTCTCGCATTTGCAAACATACATTTTAGATTATGATCCTGTCATTTATTCGTACACTTTAATACACATGCCTCACTATTCCCTTTGCTAGCCCCGCCCCCCTTCCACCCACCAGTGGCCTATCTACACCCTGCTTTCCTCCTGGGCTCTCTATCCCATTGAGACTGCTAATACCCTCCCCCCCAACCTAGATTAAAATCTCCTCCAACCCTCTAGCCATCTTCTCCCCTAAAACAGCTGCACTGCTATCAGTGAGGTGCAACCCATCCCTACTAAAGAGCCTGTAGCCGACAGCAAAGTCTGCCCAGTTCTCAATAAACCCAAACCCTTCTTCCTTACACCACTCTATTAGCCACGCATTAATGCTCCTAAGCTCCCACTGTCTCCCTGGCTTAGCACGTGGCTGCGGTAGTATTTCTGAAAACACTACCCTGGAGGTCCTTGCTTTTAACTTGGCCCCTAGTTCTCGGAAATCATGTTTAAGGACCTCACCTCCACCTCTAACTTTGTCATTGGCACCAATGTGAACCAAGACCGCCGGGTCACACCCGGCCCCACCCAATAATCTGTCTACACGATCCACCACATGCCGAACCCTAGCACCAGGCAGGCAACACACAGTTCGGCATGTAGGGTCTTGGCGGCAGATTACCCTATCTACCTTCCTTATTATGGAGTCCCCTACCACTACCACCTGCCTTGCATTCCTGACCCTTCGTTCCTCCTCCCTTGTATCAGAGATGGCAGTCCCCTGGG
Source organism: Hymenochirus boettgeri (assembly GCA_019447015.1). Taxonomy (NCBI): domain Eukaryota; kingdom Metazoa; phylum Chordata; class Amphibia; order Anura; family Pipidae; genus Hymenochirus; species Hymenochirus boettgeri. The sequence goes on from CM033472.1 coordinate 63,820,406, forward strand.
TGCTCAAGGGACTAGCCCCCTCCATACATGCTAATTCCGAGGTGTCCTCCTCCACTTCATTACCTAAGGCGGCAAATCTGTTGGGATGGACAATCTGGGAAGAAGCCACCCTACTCTTCCGTCCCCCACTTCCCCTAGTAACCCTAACAAAACTACCTCCTTCCTCATCCTTTCTTGTCCCTCTTCCACCCACCTCTATACTGGCCCCAGCCAGTGCCTGCTGACCCCCCAGTTCTGCCAATCCCCGCAATGCTGCAAGCTGCCCCCTTAGACTCTCCACCTCAGCTTCCAAACGGGCAACCCACTCACACCTGACACAGACATAGGTTCCCCGGAACGTCTGCTCCAGGTTCCTATACATGTGGCACGATGCACATTGCATGGTACTGACAAAACTGTCCCTTCTAATACACCACACCAACACAGTGACGCACAAACCTTGTTTAATTGCCCTTCTTGTTTCAATGTCCTTCTTTTTATATGTCCTTGAGATCAAGGTCCTTAAGAGAAAGGGTCACTCACAAGTTCGTTACACTCACAGGAAACTTCCTTTTGTTAGGTCCAAAAAAAACCCTAGTGAGCTGACATTTCAGGTTCTGTAATGGTCCTTCTTCCCAGAATGCACCACTACCTTGGAATGTTCCTAACAGTAATTTCTACTGATTAGCTGTTGGATGGGTCAAATATGCTCAGATCTCTACTGAGTAACTGAATCAATCCAGGCGCTGGGTCAAGGGCAAGACCATAACGGTCTCTATTAGGGGTCCTGAAAACAGGAAGTCAGTATTTCGGAAGTATTTATTTATACACATTCAAAATAATGGATGGGCAGGTTAAGGTCATTAAGATGGAAAATACTGCTCTTTTTTCTTAAAAGTATATGTATTTGCACTGAACTTCCCCTTTACATATGCAGGCAGATTAAACAAGTTAGGGCTGTTTATATTGGAGAAGCTACATTTGCGTGGGGATATGATCACCTTATATAAATATATTAATTGGCCAAACAAATAGTTCATATGAGAGGACCCGTGGACATCCTTTAAGGTTGGAAGAAAAGAAGTTTCATCTTCAGCTTAGGAAAGGTTTCTTTACAGTGAGAACGGTGAAACTGTTTTCCAGCAGATGTGGTAATGGCAAGTTCATTGAATAGCTTTAAAAATGGCCTGGATACGTTTCTAAAACTAAAAAATATTGAGAATTACTGGTATTAATACATATACTGTAGATCTGGTTGATCCAGGGATACTTTCTGATTGCTGTTTGGAGTCAGGAAGGTATCCCCCCCCCTTTTTAGCTGGGGTTTTAGCTTCCTCTGGATCAACTGTTAGGAAGGATTTAAAAAAAAAAAAAAAAAAAAAAAGTGAATAGGTTGGACTTGATGGACGTATGTCTTTATTCTATCTCAATTACGATTTTACCATGAAACAAACAGTTTTGAAATATTCACATTTGAGGATTGTTACCATTATAGTCTATGGGAAAAATGTGCCATAATTCGCTGATAACGCCGTAATGCTTCTGCAGATTCCTTAGCTAGGTAATAGCACACTTCTCCTATATGCCCCCCACATCTGTACTGAATTTCATGTCTCTAGCTCAAAAACTGTGGGAGGAGATACGGTCCAAAAAAGTGGAAGAATAAAACGGAAGAAAAAAGAAGAAGAAATAGAAAGAACAGTAATTTGGCTCTTCAATCCAAATTTAATAACATTATTCTGTTAGGATGGTAATTCCTTGATGCTACCTGCGTGTAGTCTTTAAACTCTGCTTGAAACAATAACTTTTCTCAAATGTACAGATAACATTTAACCCAGAAGTGAATACTCATCCTTTAACTACCAGTTATTATTCTAAGATTATTTTTTTATATATATCTTACCAGTGGTAACAAGCACACTCATGAATATGCCAAATAAGATCCCAGAGCGAGGAATGAAATACCCTCCAACATTTTCAAGATACTGAAATACTAAGGAGAAATGTAAAATAGATACGCAGACTGACTTCAGGCACAGATATACAATATTTTAATATGATACTTGAAATGATAAAATAGTAGAGGTAACAGGATTAACAAAAAACATGATACTTGGTCATTTTACTACATACAAATCTTGGCTTGTTGTCAGATACAACAAGCCAATGACAAAAATATATTGCAAAATACTAAAAAAAATATTAAAATAAAAGTAGAAAAAGAAATTAAACCAGTAGATGCTAAGCAACCTTTCATCACTTAATACTAGTGATAAATCCTGGTTTTGATTTAGAACAGTCTGTTTCGAAAATCCATGGCTCCAATGGATTGCTCTAAACATTTCATCGAAAAAGCAAAACTTTTAAAAATTCTATTTGAAAATCGAAAATCCCTATAAAAAAAATCAAAACTTTCTATAGAAATTTTAAAAAATGCTTTAAAAAAATGTAAAAAATTCTGCTTCAATTGGCACTGTTTTTGGATATTTCCAATCGCGCGTTTTTTTCTGGATGAAGGAACGGTCTGTCACTCCATGCAATTATTTCATTCAGATCGGCCGAGGCACTAAACTATCATTCAATCAGGTCAAAATATTGCATGGTGTGTACTCAGCTTATTACATTTAAAAAACATCTTATGACTACAGATAGACCCAAACCTGGTTCCGAAGCAGATACCACAGATCGGTCTAAACTCAGACTTTGCGGATTTCTGACTTTTTTAGATTTAGCAGAACAATTTTAACATTTTAAGAAATACTACCTAGAATGTCAAAACCAGAAGTTTCTGGGACTGGATGGATTTTGGGCATTGATAGATGTTCCCAAGACCATTTCCTGGGTCCCGGAGCCATTTACAGTAAGTTACCATTGCTATTCATACCTTAATTTTAGGGCAGTGGGTTAGAGTGCTGCTAATGAGGCCATACTTGCTACAATACACAAGTTGGACACAGTTTCAATTGTCCATTTTTGTTATCAGATATAGAGGATTTTTAGTGTTCAAAATATTAGCGATATGATAACTATTGATGAATGTTTGGCCTCCTTTAGGATGAGGCCACACTACAACAGAAGGTAACACACGTGAAAAGCATGCACTTTTCATGTGTGTTACTGCTGTTTCCAATGCGATCCACGCAATTTTGCATAATCAGAGTGCATGCGATTCACATAGAAATGTTGATCACATGCACCCTGAAAACAGATCGCATCGCTTGCAATGTGGCTACCCACACTGACATACACTGCTCTGTGATTCTCACGCTAACGGAATGTAAGCGTGATGAGAAATTGTGCTAGTGTGGCTTAGCCCCAAGGCTTTATCTATGGCTCTTGTATAACAGCCTAATAGTAGCTCCTTGCTTTTAAACATTTAACAGCTTGCATAACAGTATTAAAAATCCATTATCTTGTATTTCATACATTTTATAATGTACATATCTTGAGTATAATATACATCTATGTTATACACTTTAATATAGTTCACCCTTAACAGTGTGAACTATATTAGCTAACAGCTAACCACAGACACAATAAATACTACAGGTAGCAGAAAGAAACTGCAAGATATTTCAGTACTTACAAAAGAAGAGTGTAGATGTTGCACACAAATATGGCAAATAATCTGTGAGCCCCTTCTCATTCTCTTGAACATCCTTTTGCAAGTATACAGTGAGTGGAATCCACCACATCAACAGAATATTACAGATGCCTTGCAGTCCCATGTAGATGCTTGTCTCTTGCCAACCTAACTGCCCAATCAAAAGCTTATATAATACCTGTAGGGAAAATATTACCAGAAAATCAGACATTCCAAATAGTATTCAGTAAATAACGAAATGAGGGTAGTCCAGTCCTTTAGGATGCAATTTGGGGTGCTCCCATTTATTGGTGCAGACACAGCAAAAAAACACACTATTCCAAATAGTATTCACTGCTGATTTATCACAAGTATGCATTGTATTGAATTCTTAAACAAACATAGAAAGGTTATGGACCTTAATAAAATATAGGTAGGAAATTTGTTTGTTTCCAGAAAGTTCCAGCCCTGGTTTATTAATTGATTAAAATCAGAAGGCCTATCCCACTAACATTTTGTAGGTTTATTGGCAGGAAGTGTCATGCTTTCCACACAATGCTAATTTTATATAATTAAAAATAATTACCATGAAATGCAAGTCACACAAACACAAAAAACTATGCTGTTGAACTATGCTATGAACTTTTGTTACTGGATTATAAGTAGTAATCAGTATGGATTTATGATAAATAGATTGAGTCAGACAAATTTACTTGGTTTTAAGAGGTAAATAAGAATTTAGATTCTGGCATAGCAGTGGATGTAGTATACTTGGATTTTGATAAAACTTATGCTACTGTGCTGCAGAGACAACTAATGTATAAACTGAGGACTGTTGGCCTAAAAAAAAACATTTGTACATGGATAGAGAATTGGCTGTTGGATTGCAAACAGAGATTAGTGGTTAATGGAGCTACATCTATGTGGGCTAAAGTTCCAAGTGGAGTTCTGTACTGGGGCCCCTTCATTTTAATCTGCTTATAAATGACTTAGAAGTGGGCATTGAGAGCAAGGTCTGCGGATGACACTAAACTATGCAAAGCTTTGGATACTTGAAATGAAGTGCAATTGCTGCAAGCAAACCTTGATAAATTATCAAAATGGGCAGCAGAATGGCAGATGAGATTCAATGTTGATAAATTTAAGACCATGCATTTGGGGTTTAACATTCCTTGTGCCACCTACACCATAAATAACTCTGTATTCAGTGAATCACATTTGAATGCTCTAGTAGATAACAGACTTAACTGTATCAAACAATGCCAGACAGCAACAGCTAGAGCTAGCAAGATATTGTCTTGTATAAAGAGAAGAATAGATTCAAGAGAGAAAATTATTATTCTCCCTCTTTACAAGGCACTGGTGAGGCCTCATTTAGAATATGTGGTGCCGTTTTGGAATCCCATATACAAAAGCGACATCTTAAAAAAAGTTCAGAGAAGGGCAACTAAAATAATAAAGGGAATGGAGTGGATGGACTATGCAGGCAGATTAGACAAGTTAGGGCGTTTACATTGGAGAAGCAATGTTTGCTTGGGGATATGATCACTTTATACAAATATATTGATGAGCCATATAGTAAACTCTCTGGTGCATTGTTCACTAATATGGAATATCAGAGGAATTTTGACATCCTTTAAGATTAAAAGAAAATAAGTTTCATCTTCTGGTAAAGTAAGCTCAATCAATAGGTCAAAAAATACATAGCTTTTTCCACACGGATAAGACACCAACATGGTTAGACACCTATAATAGCATTTTAAGTGTGGGAAATGCAAGGCATGCACATACATGGCCCATACTAAAAATAGTTATAAATTGCCAAACTAAGGGGATAATATATGGGCTACAATGTAAATGTGTAAAATTATATGTGAGTAAAACCATAAGGATAATGTCTAAGAGGGTCCTGGAACACATAAGGAATATCAACAATGAAAATGAGAAGTGTGCTGTAGCCTGACACTTTAGGGGTGTTCATGTGGGTAAAGCAAATGACCTAAAGGTTTAGGATATACAAAAAGTTAAAATACCAAGGAGGCCTGGAAATTCAGATAGATCCATCTTGTAGCAGGAGGCAAGATAGATATATACCCTAGATTCCAGAGCACCACAAGGTCTAAATGAAGAACCGATGTTCTTTTTATAAACGATAGGTAATGTTGATATGAACTGTATCTGCTTGCATTGGGCATGGGTGTGAAATTTGTGAGTAAGTGTACAACCTGGTAACTAATAAGGAGAAACCTGAAACGAATACCAGGATTATAAAAATACAGGAAATGGCAATCGTAACATGACTTGGAAGAAGGACTGTTATGTCCATAATGTACAGTACATCGGTCCTATGTATGCTTGTTGGGCTGTGTCAATATAGTCCAATGCTTTGGTGTGTTTCTCACTAGGATGCATACAGCCTTGTTATAAAGGGCATCCATGAAGAAGTCGGATGGGATGGACACCACGTTACCAGGATGACGTACTTGGACTGAGGGACCTGGGACATTGTCTGGAGGGGTTTGGAGGCCCGTGGAGGCAGGAGAGAAAGGATCCAGTTTATTTCCACCACATTATGATTGGGGGAGATCTTACCTGTTTGAGCGTTATGAATTATTGTGGCACTCATCACAATGTCTTTAAGTGAATTGGGGTTTGCATTGTATATACAGTATGACACATGTGGAAGGAGATAGACACTTTCTCACATTTTTGATGAACGGTGGGGAATACATGACCAAAATACGGCCATTTTTTTTTTCATTTAGACTTTTGAAATTGGACCATGTCTCTATGGAACATTTTTAAGTCATGAATCGGCACTGCCGCAGTAGTTAGTATATGGTTTTACCTGTTTTTATTGATTTTAAGTGTTATTGCTGTAGTTGTTATATTTATACATTTATATGTTAATAAAGTGATCACTATAAACAACTGCCCTAATATTAGTGGCATTTTTATTCAATTTTATTCAATTACAAGAAAAGGTTACAAGAAAATTGCAAAAAAAAAGTGAGAACAGTGAAATGGTAATGGCAAATTTATTGAATAGCTTACAAAGCGGGGCTGCATACATTTCTAAAACTAAAAAACCCAGGGATACTTTCTGATTGCCATTTGGAGTCAGGAAGGATTCCACACCCCACACCCCTTTTTAGCTGTTTTGGAGTTTTTTTGCCTACTCCTGTATAAAGGTTGGACTAGATGTACGTATGTCTTTATTCAACCTCAGTTACTATGTTACTAAGATATTTAGATTTGTTACATATTGAATCCCTTAACACATCCAAATCAAGGGAATATGGCATCAGTAGGTCTGTTGGTAGGAATATTGGGCATATCTGCTCGTATGTACCAGGCCTTTAAGTGAACCCTTTTCTTATAGGGTTTTAACTCCTCAACATACATTGATTTACTAGTGAGCATCACATTGAACAAAACAGCATAAATATAAATGCAAAAGCACTTACAAGTTTCATTTTACACTTTTATAACGTTCCACTCCTCTGTTAAATTACCTGATTGATTGCTGAAATGACAGCTGCAGATAATGAAAGAATCCGACCAATCACAGCTTCTGCTTCAATGCTTTCTGTGTAAGACATCATCACCACCCCTGCCATACATGCAATCACAGCAATAACCTGCAATAGGGATTTATAACTACACAAACAATGAAGGAACCAAAGGATAGGATGAAGGTACTATGGGTAAAATAAGTGGATAGAAATTATGAGAAAACAAATGCATGTTTATCAAAGTATTTTGTGAGTTTATGTAATTACAGCAATGGGAAACAGAATTCTATTTGTAGGACAGATATAAAAATATTGGCTAAGCTATCAGATGTAACATTTCAAGTTACATATCCACATGGATTAAAATCAGACAATGACATGCTATTGGGCATACGGGTTTAAAGTCATGCCCACTCCTGCCCCATGAAAAATCTTACTTACCTTTTCCACCCCTAAAAACCCTAAGATTGAAAGGATTACTTACCTGGATGGCATTCCTGATGACAGACTGTAAAGCTGTACAAGCTCATTATGAGCTTACACATGAGAGGTAGCCTAGTCAGCAGTTGACAGTCATTGATTGACTGCTGTTCTGGGTAAAAAAAGGATGAAGCAAACCCAGCAAAGTTAATGAAGTTAGATAACTAATTGCTTGCTTCTATTAACAGCGTGGGCAAAAACATTCACACTTTTTGTTAACCTCTAAAGTCCTAAAAGTCAATCCCAGAGTAGAGTTTGTAGTGATCAGGGCTGTTAAAAGGTGCATTCTCACAAGCAGGGTTATTCAATAAAAGGTCTTATCGTTTAAAATGGTGCTAATTTTGCCCCAACCAATTAGATGTTAGCTTTCAAGTGTTAAATAAGATCTGATTGGATGGGGCAAAATTAGCACCATTTTAAACGATAAGAACTTTTATTGAATCTCCCTGCAGAAGTCAGTGATTATGCTAACATAGGCATCTAGAAGCACAAAGGTATGTAAAAAATATACAGGAAGGGCTAGGCCACACTGCTGCGTTTTTTTTGCGTTTGCGCTTGCGTTTGCGATTGCGATTGCGCTTGCGATTTTTCAAAATTATTGAAAACGCGGCAACGCAAAAAAAACGCGCGTTTTTCGATGCGTTTGCGTTTGCGTTTTGCGTTCTGCATTTTTAATCGCAATCGCATGCGATTTCCTATACTTATTGAAGAAATCGCAAGCGCAAACGCAAAAAAATCGCACATGAAATCGCATGCGATTGCGATTGCGTTTGCGTTTGCGTTTCAGTGTGGCCTAGCCCGAAGTGAAAAAACTCTTAGTAGCACAATTCCTAAGATAAATGACAATAACCAAAAGAAAATGTATCTTTCTTTCAGTTACAAATTGGGGTGACTCGTGGCAACGGGTATGTAAAAGACAAATCCTTGTTTTTTTGTCATTCAAGCTAGTTTTGGAAACAAGTGTATGAAATATATTCCCTCTTCAGAACTGGAAACTGCTCCTGGGACCTGTACAAGGTATTTCAGCATTTTCTCCCACCTGGTGGTGTTGCATGTATTCAATACTGGACAGAATTGCAACACATGCAGTGGGACCAAGTACATCACTGTGTTGCAGCTAACCGAATGCAAATCAGCAGAGGGATCGTTGGCAGTGTCGGACTGGCCCATAGGGTTACAGGTGAGTCCCCCGGTGGGCCTACAGCTAAACTCGACCAAGAAAACTGCTGAAATTTAAATACAGCCAATGGGACAGTAAAAATGCATTTTAATAAACAAAATAAGCCAGTAGGAGTAAGATAGATATTTAAATGAGTGATGAATTTTTAGGTGGGCCCCCTAAACTTTTTCTTTTGGGCCCCATGTCTCTGATTTCCATGTGGGCCCCAACAACCCAGTCTGACACTCATCTCTGGGAAAGAAGTGTTCCTACCTCCATTTTTACTTTTAAGAGCAGGCGTCAATGGCCAAAGTTCCCATAGCTGACAGCTGTCGTGCCTGTCACCCATCCTTCTCTACGATCTGTGCATGTTTGCCTATGTATCTGTTGTATTCGGTAAGATCAACTGGACTTAAAGTTTAGTTCTAGAATATTTTTAAATCCATTTGATATAATTAAATACAACAGATACACCGCAAGCTGCCCCCTTAGACTCCCCACCTCAGCTTCCAAAGGGGCAACGCACTCACACCTGAGTGTGCAGGATGCACATTGCCTGGTACCGACAAACACTCACACCTGAGTGTGCAGGATGCACATTGCCTGGTACCGACAAAACTGTCCCTTCTAATACACCACACCAGCATAGTGACGTACAAACCTTGTTTAATTGCCCTTCTTGTTTCAATGTCCTTCTTTTTCCATGTCCTTGAGATCAAGGTCCTTAAGAAAAAGGGACACGTTTCACTCACAGGAAACTTCCTTTTGTTAGGTCCAAAACCGATCTGCCACTTAGTAGCCCAATCTGACAATCTATCTAGATCCGTCTGCAACGATTGCACATCCTCTGAATCTATTAATGGTCGACAAAGTTTCGTGTCATCACCAAACACAGAAACCTTGCTGACAATACCCACTTCCAAATCATAAATAGATTAAATAGAAGCGGCCCCAACACAGAACCCTGTGGCACCCCGCTTAGCACTAGTCCATTATGATGAAGCCCCATTTACAACTACTCTCTGCATCCTATTCATTAACCAATTTTCTATCCATGTACAAATGTGCCACCCCAGACCAACAGACACATATCCCATAATCATCCCAATGTTACTAAAAAGAAGTAAAACAAAAATCAAAGGCAGAATTTTATCTCACTTCTGTATTGTAGAAAAATCTACCGAGACTCATTTTTAATGTTCATTCACTGCTTATCGCTGATTCTTTTATTTGAGCCTATTTAATTGCAAAATAATAAAATATAAAAATAATATTATCAAAAGAAAAAACAGGAAAAGAGAAAAAAGACTCCGCTATAACATGGAACAGCAAGTTTCATGGCACTCAACTACCTGTAAACCATTAACAATATATATAGTAAATGCGGGCAAAGGAACCATATTCCATGATGTCCCACACAAAAGAGTGAATTACCTCTACTATCCAAGGATACACAATACTTTATTATTGAAAATACACATAGCATATATCATAACATATATACATAAAAAGTAGGGAAATATATAAATAGTATCTACAATACATCCTAAAACACCATGTTAAAACAAATAAGTAGGGCTAGGAGATGGATAAATAGACGGCAAGGTGCGTGTATAAAAATCTGGATGCAGTCCCAAATGCACAGGGGAATACAAACACGGCTGGTTGAAGCGTTCACTGGTAAATATAAAACATGGAGAAACGGTCTGGGGATCGTGAAAACAATATATGTATATCTCTCAGGAGTGCGTCCACCCCTATAAAGGTAATGTAACAAAGTACATTTGTGTAAAGGGATATATATAAAAAAAAAAAAGACTCCGAAGCCTCCATTTCATCAGGTATTGGTTCAATCAATCGATATGTATTGTGGTAATCCAATAAAAGTCCATGGGTTCCACCAAATGCGCTTCCTAAAAGTTCCATGCGGTATTAGTACTTCTACCAAGTTTGAATCACGGACCACAACTGGACGCACTTAAATACAGCCGAACACAGCATATAGCTACTCCATCATCTCCAAACTACCACGCTGACCGACGTACGTTTCGGGATCCAACTCCCTTCTTCCGGGTCACATGACCTGTAGTCCCGTGCACCTAAATACCTTGGTGGTGTAACTGCAACTGAGTTCCACCTACAACATGGTGTTATCTTAAACGTTCCGATACTTGTTGTCCCATATTCGCTATCAGAATAAATTAGTATAATACAGACATTAAGGTATGTAAACGGGGATGCAGACATATTTCACCACAGTGGCATAGTTTAATCACAGACCATAAATGCATAGAGAGCAGAACTTGCAGAATGATGATAAGTATTAAGAACTAAATAGGTATCGTATAGCAACCCGCTGAGTGTCTCATTACATATATAAAAGAAGACACCATGCATAGAGCACATAATGGCAGTGGTTACAAGTACATATTAAAGAGGAGTTCCTCATTTAACCCTACGGGAACAAGGGTTTTCAAAGTAAAGATCCACCAAGTCTCCCTTTGTAGGATTTTTTTTGTTTCTTGCTCTTGCTTCCAGTTTACCCTTTGGTTTCCATATCCACCGGTTGCTCCTGCCTCCAGTTTACCTTTGTTCTCCATATCCACCAGCTGCTCCTGCTTCCAGTTTACCCTTTGGTCTCCACATCCACCAGCTGCTCCTGCCTCCAGTTTACCTTTTGGTCTCCATATCCACCAGCTGCTCCTGTTTCCAACTTACCCTTTGGTCTCCATATCTACCAGCTGCTCCTGCTTCCAGTTTACCCTTTGTTCTCCATATCCACCAGCTGCTCCTGCTTCCAGTTTACCTTTGGTCTCCATATCCACCAGCTGCTTCTACCTCCAATTCTACCCTTTGATCTCCATACCAGCTGCCTGAGCACCTTTTTTGTCTGTCTTGTTTATCCTTTGTTCTGCTGATTTCTCCACATTGTGGGATTGGCCTTTGTGGGTCTTTCCTCTGGAGCCACGACCTGGTGCCTGCTTGCTGCGTAACATCCTCACCATCAGAGGCTCTGGGGAAGAGCGGCAGGTGCTTAGACTCATCCAGAGGGGGTCTCATAGGGGCCTTCTCCTGAAGAATCTTAACAAGCACAGAGTAACAGATAATGATTATTCCCTTTCCTGATCTTAATGCTGAATCAATTAGCCATTCAGTGATAGAGAAATAAGCTTTACTTTTATAGAATGGAGAGTGTCTACATGTAGTGTGCCAGGGGAGGGGCTGGGTGATTGACAGTTCTTTACTGACTAGCTGCCCTCTCCTCTTTATAAAGTAGAACTCCCAGGGCTAAAAAAACAAGGGATAGGAAGGTCAGAGAAGAAAAAAAAAAGATTTAAGATTGGTGGTAATTAATCCTAATTACTGTGTGATTAGTTAAAAAATGATTCGCCTCAATTTATATGTCCTTTAATGGTCCCACATTCTCAGTCCAGGAGTGATTCCTTTAACAACATGAAATTAGCTTTCCTACAGTAAAAAATTTTTTTAACCCAGTGCGGGGCCCTGAGAAGGGCCTTTTGGGGCTTAAGGGGTCCCGCAGCTCGAACCGGGATCCCCCTCCCCGGCCCTTATAAGGGCCCTTACGGCACTGACAAGTGCCTTTGGCGGGGGTCGACCCCAGTGTGCGGCTCTCAAAAGAGCCCTTGGGCGGCGTCTTCTTTCTTCCAGTCCCGGCGACACCAGCTCTGCTGAGGCCGCCGACCCCCGAGAGGTACCCCCGGCGGGCGCCGGCGACCTCAACTAGGCCGATGTTGCCGGCGTCTTGATCCGACGAGACGTCTTCGGGCTGGCGACTCCAACCCCACTCAGGTCGCCGATGCCAGACTGACTCACTGCAGCAGCCATGGAGCCCGCTGGCACCGCCGGCCTCAGCGGAGCCGATGTTGCCAGTCGCTTCTTTCTTCTATCTTCAGCCATCTACTGTGATGGCATCTGAGTTCCGCAGTGGAGTGCACCTCTTTATATAGGTTTGCAGAAAACCCTAATCCATTTCTGATTGGTCAATTTTTTAATGCTTGTTTTAAATGCTTTACAGGTAAGTATCAGCGCGAAGAGTTAACGCCTCGTTAACTTTTCGCGGCCGTTTCCGGACATTAATAAATCGTGTTAAACGCGATTTATGCAGAAATGTCAGGGAAAATGGCTGCGAAAACTTAACAAAGCTTTATAAATATGCCCCCATGTGAGGTAATTGAAATCACAGTCCTCAAGCAGGTTACACTCCAGCACACCTCCTTTGGCACGGCCTCCAATGATAGGTGCAATCCTCCCAGCCCTCCACCTCAAGGGCCACAGCAATAACGGCAAAAGCAACAAAGTTGGAGGAGCACACTATTTCATTTCATGTTTTATTAGGCAAAAAACATACAACGTTTCGGGGGATGTGACTTCCCCTTCCTCAGGTACCTGAGGAAGGGGAAGTCACATCCCCGAAACGTTGTATGTTTTTGCCTAAATAAAACACTGGAAATGAAATAGTGTGCTCCTCCAACTTGTTGCTTTTGCGTAATTTAAATCACCCATAACCAGTAGCCTTCACCAACTGCATATGGAGATCATTTCCACTCCTCACTGGCATTTGACAGCTTATAAACAGGACACCAAACAATAAAATTACCCACCTTCTTGCTTCCTGTACACAGCTCCACCCATATTGTTTCTGCCTTATCATTTATACCCCCATCTATTCCAGCTTTTAGATTTGGTTTAAATTCTTGCTTTACATACATACATACTCCCCCTCCTTTCTTTTTAACTGTTGTGTCTAAATAAGGAGAAACCTTCCAAATTGACTGCCCAGTCATGTGAATCATTTAACCTGTAGACATGTGCAATGGTATAAAGAAAGTATTTTGCATTAGTTTCAAGGTTTCAAGGTTAGGTTTGGAATTCTTGAAACCTTCGGTAAATCAAGTATATAAGCATAAACTAAGCTCATTATACATCATCCTTAATTAAGGAGCTAATGCAATAAGAGGGGCAAAAGTTTGCTTCTGCTATCAATTTGCTGTAGCCAATCACATGTTTTCTGGGCTACTGCAGTGATTGGCTGTTGCAGATTAATAGCAGAGGCAGTTTGCACATTTTATTGTTTTTTTATTATCAGCCTAAAGCTGAGAACTAAAGGATGCCGCATTTATAAAGTTGGCTCCCCAGTACAATTTTGCATTTTCAGAAAATATAAACCTTTGAGTGTTGGATTGGATTTTTGCCTAAAGGAAAACAACAATACCATTAGATCACACTATGAATCTAAAATGTTTTTTAGTGTTTTTTTAAATTATTATTTAAATTGGACCATCTCTTCACAGAGTCGCCTCCTTCAGCATCATCAGTACCCTCAGCAGACACCCGGGCAAAGGAAGAGGAAGCTCCAGTATGTCTAGAGTATATTTCTACTTTATGTGTATTTTTTTCCAAACATCTTTATGTAGCTTAATTTTGTTTATGGATTTCTCCTGGGTTTATCTACTGCAATATTCAAAGATTCTTTCATGATTCTGTTACAGAGTTCTGAATCTGTCTCTGAAAATGACCCTGTTGCCATCGCATTGGCCTGTCACATGTCATGCATAATGTTTGTTTGCTTTTTTCCTTCTTAGGCTTTCAAAGACACCAGTCAATATGTCACCTCTGAACTTGCAGCTCTAGAGCTTGAACAAAAAGAGATTGATGAGAGGGCATCAGTTGTAGAAACAGATCTCCGTTCTCTCATGGAAAATGGTAACTAATTAATTACAATTTGCAATGGTAGTATGGATAGATAAATAAGACAGATTGATGCTAATTGGAAATTTTATAAGGTAGGGTAGACCTTTATCTTATATTTTATTGTTCATCAGGAACAGATAAAGAAGCAGAGGAGACTCTAATCCAGGAATGGTTCTCATTAGTGAATCGAAAGAATGCTTTGATCCGGAGACAGGATGAGCTGCAGCTACTGTAAGATGTGTAAATTCACTGCATAAAAAGGAAGTTAAAATGTAAAGCAATATATCTAAAAACAAGTTAAAAATTAAAATGAACACAGGAAACACAGAGGAGGACAGGGAGACTGGTCTGCAAGCAGTGACAAAGATATTGGACCAATGCAGTAGTGGGAGCTATAAAGTAATAATGTAACCCTTTTATAGTGTTTATAGTTTTTCACAGCCTTAAAGGGCATGTCCACCCTCAGATCCATTTTTTCATATATTGGAGTAGTCCCTATCCCACCTCCAAATGCTTTATTTAAAAAAAAAAAAAAACGATCCCAACAATACTTACTTTCCTTCGTTCCCCTGGCGCTGTAAGAGGCTGTGAGAGGCAGCCAATCACGGACGCGACTGCAGGCATTACAGGACCCCGGGGAAATGAAGGAAAGTAAATAAAGTTCGGATTTTCTTTTACAAATAAATATAGCAGTTGGGGGTGGGATAGGGACTGCTACACTGCAGAAAAGGGATTGTGAGTTAGGGGAAGGGAGAGAAAAATGGGATGGAGAGGGAGGGGGGAGAGCCCTTTTGGGACACAGCCAGGCTCCTGCTCTTCACTTTTTTAGACTTTGCAGAGACATTGCAGGGCAGCCATTTGGAGCTGAGATGTGAGGTAAGGATTTTTCAACACTACACAGTGGGGCCAGTAGTGAGTTAAAAGTATAGTTTTCGGGTGGACATACCCTTTAAGGCTCTTACTTTCCCAAAATAATATGTCATATATATGCAGAGTTGCAGGTGTGCTGAATTATTATTCCCGATCCCAGGGGTGTGTTTAGGGGGGATTTCTGGTGCCTGTCTGCTCAGTGCAGTCTGCTGTTCCACTTCTCCTGGTGCCCATAGATTGTTACATAGTTTGTTATATAGACTGTTACATAGATTGTTATATACTGTAGACTGTTACATAGTTTGTTACATAGATTGTTATATAGATTGATATATACTGTAGACTGTTACATAGTTTGTTACATAGACTGTTACATAGATTGTTACATTGTTAATTGAGCTGTGAGTGAGACTCAGCATTTGTATGTTTCAAAAATGTATCCAGTCTGCCCTGTGATTGACAGTAACATAGAGATCTGTATCAACATTAACCCTGCAGCTGCCTGAGGTGATTGCTGAGACTGGGTTTATATTTAGTACTTACTGTACCTACTGCACTGTGATGGAGCTTAGTGAGCAGGAATAGGGACATTAGGAAATCCTGGTTGTATAGCTGATTGTCTGATTGTCAGCATTGCGTTATATATACACACACACACATACATACAGAGGAATGATTGTTCCATATATTCTTTATAAAGAATGATTGTTCAATGTCCAATGTTATCGGCTTTTACTGCAAATTCTGTCAGATCCACCGTCAGTGTCACAGCTCTGACCTTTAAAAGACACTAATGGTAAAGTAGTGCAAATGTGGATTTATCAGTAAAACTGGTAGGCTGGGTACACACAGACAAATTTTCCGTCCTGACCTTTTGCCACTATAAAGTGGTCGTCAGCCACAGCAAATGTCTCCTCTCAACCACACACTGTGATAATAAAAATGGCAGTTAGAGAATATATATAATATTATTATATGATCCATATATAACAGAACACATGAATGCATTCGGTCATGAACCTCCTTCTGGGCTTGTTCAGTGGTAACCCATTTAGGAATCCCCCCCTTGAAAATCCTGCGCTTGCCACTGGATCCCTGCCATGGTTGAACGCTTTCTCCTGGCCCTTCCCGGTAGACCTGTCAACAACTAACATGTTTGCCCAGAGGTATCACCACTGAGCACAATTAAAGCATAACTGAGCATGTACAAATGCTCTCTGAACTTTCACAGCACTTAGAAAAACTGGAAGATTGTGTGCAGGGATCAGAATAACTGAGTGTACCTGCACTTCTGGGCATTGTAAGTTATGGTAAATGTTGATTAGCACTTGTTTTCTTGTAAAAAACATCCCTTTTTAATTAGTAATGCAATGTTGAAGCCTATAATGTTTGACAAAACTCAGTTCTGCAATAAGCATCAGTCATTTTGGGCACCATGCCATGTAGTAGACTTTTCCCTATCTTAAAAAATGAACTTTATTAAAACTGGACAAATGAGAAACATTATCAGGGATTTTTAAATATCTCTTATTAAATGAAAGTGAATTGAACCTAAATTTAGGCATTATGGTATATTTTTAATTGTAATTGAAAAAAATTGTTGTTTATTAACCCTTTTTTTTCATGAAAAAGTTAAACCCCATTAGATCCTTTGTCCGGACCGACTGTTCTGCACTTCCGTCCTGTTTACGAGGACTAAGGACTGATGGTTGCGCCCATTCATCTGATTTAGATGAATGAACGGTTGGATGTCAGTCGCTAGGTGCCCAAAAGCCATGCAATTTTTGTTGCCCAATTAAACAATACACTGAAATGCCGGCTGATCGGGACAAAAAATTGCATGGTGTGTTCTCAGCCTAAATAACATGCTGTCATTGTCTAGTCTGTTAATTTTGAATGATACTTTTGCATTGTGCTATTTCACCTATTGTACGTTTCCTATAAACTCTGTTATTTCCATAATTTAGTGTAGAGGAACAGGACCTAGAAAGGAAGTTTGAGCTGCTAAGCAGAGACTTGCGAGGATTGCTGTGTATTGATGGTAAGAATAAAAGTACTGGAATCTATCAGAAAACTAGAGCCTAAAGGGCATGTCCACCCCCAAAACTGTAAATCCACCATACATAAGCCACTTCCCCCTGTGTAGAATAACATTTTGGCTGTAGAGCTTGTAGTTTTCTAGGATGGCCAAATTAAAGCTTCAGAAGCAAGCAGTAGGTGGCTGAGAGGTGCCAAAAGGTTTCCGCCTCATACCTTTCCTCTGAGAGGTTTCTGGCAATTGCAGGTGAGCCCTCCCCCCTCCTTCCTAGTCCCTTATGGCTGTTTGGTACCCTACCATTAAAACTGCTGATTTAGATTTCTAAAACAGCCTCAGAAACATACTTGCAGACCTTTGTTCCCTCGGTTGTGTGCATAGCCGGCAGCTGCGTCTGTGATTGTCCCCAGGCTAGCAAATCACAGACGCGGCTGCCGGTCCCAGCCGTTCTCTGCTGCTAGTGGCTAGCAGAGAGCCTGGAGCCTGTTAGTATGTTTCTGGGGCTTTTTTTTAGAAATCTAAATAGGCAGTTGGGGGTGGGCTGGGGTATTATTATTATTATTATTGTGGATTTATATAGCACCAACATCTTCCGTAGCATTTTACAATTACATGTATACATTCACATCAGGCCCTGCCCTGAAGAGCATCTTCCGTAGCGTTTTATAATTACATGTATACATTCACATCAGGCCCTGCCCTGAAGAACAATCTAAGCACATTTATTTGACACAAACACCCTATCAGTATGTCTTTATGATTGTGGGGGAAACCGGAGTGCCCAGAGGAAACCCACACAACCACAGGGACAACATCCTTGCAGATGTGTCCTAGGGTGGAATCGAACTCAGGACCTCAGTGCTGCAAGGCATCAGTGCTAACCACTGAGCTACCATGCTGCCCCACGGTATTGAACCAGAAAAAAAGAATAAAATAAATTTGCTAATTAAAACTTCTTTTAAATAACACCACCTCCTTAATCACACAGTAACAGTAATTATTGTGGGTTGAAAAAAGATTATTGACAAAATTCTCCTTTCAACATTACCAACCCAATAGTTCAAGAAAAACAGTAGCCAATACAGTAGCCATATGTTTTCCCAAACCCCTCCTACACACACCACACCCATGTTCATTGGACCTAAAATAAAAAGCTCAATGCAGACATATACATTTACATATGTACACCCATAACTGAACCTATGAATTAACTAACTGTTAAACTAGCCATACACGGCCATATTTATTTTTACGATAAATGGCTTAACATTGTAGATAGGTTGATTGGAAAAACAGAGAAACTTTTTGGATATTTTAAACGATTTGATTGAATTTATTGAATTGCTTAAAACACTTCCTACCCTTTATTTACTAGTGTGAATAAAATGATCTCCTAACATGTTTGTATTTTAGATAATAGTGAAAATATCCCCTGGCCATATTCTCATAACCCCATCACACTTACCAATTTTGTCTCTGAAAACAAGATATAAATACAATTGCAGAATTCTGTTTTACCCATTAAATCTATTGTCATACTTATATAGCAGAGACAAAAAAATCTTGCAGTCTCATGCAAGGCTTTTTGCTTCGTTTGGCCCCTCTCTCCCTAAGCTTTCTAGCTGCCTTTTCTACTGTACACCCAAGTCCTACCCCATAGAGCCATGAATCTGTATCTTGCACCGATGAGATTTAACAAGATTGAAACAGGTTGTGTCTGCAGGTCAGATGATTGGCTCTATATATTAAGCTTTATTGCATGTTATTAGCCAGCGCTTCTGGACACATGCATCAGCTAAGGGAAATAAAGGAGTATTTTGCATATCTCTGCTCCTTACTCTGGGAAACATGGGAGTAAAAAATGACTTCTTGTTTCTTAGGCTTTGTGGGCAATACTATTCATATAGCATGAGACTGCAAGATGCCTTCTGTTATAAGAAGGTGTTTCTCTGCTTTTATGCTCAGTGAATGGCTTTTTGCTTCTTTTGGCCCCTGTCTCTAACTATACCTTCTTATATAGGAAAGCCTTTAATTTGCTTCAGCAGGCACAGCCTTACACTGCTAAGAGTAACAAAGACTATTATGCACATTAACACCCAATTCTTTTTCAATTCAGTTAGCTCAGTTTAAGTTATATCAGCATTCATACACATGTTAAATGTCACCAATCACCATGTAGCATTTTGCAGTCTATTCAAACATAAGTGGAAAAAACTTGCACTGAACCTATGGTCACACATTCAGTGCCTAAATCAAGATTGTTTATAGATAAATTATTATTATTTTTATTACTATTATGGATTGATATAGCACCAACATCTTCTGTGGCACTTTACAATAACATAATCATACATTACATACAAGGGTAACAATATTATACAAAGTCATACATACAAAGGTAATGCATACATTATAAGTACACAGTGTGATGAGTTATTTACAGCAATACCATGATATAATAGGAAAGAGGACCCTACCCAAAGAGCTTAAGGTGGCCACACACATGCGATTTCTACAGCATGTGTGCTGACAGATCACATTGGTTCTGTCAGCACACATGCTGTGGGAACAGCACACACGGACCAGACCAATCCCTATACGCGGTATGGGGGTCGGTAGGCTGTGCGGCTATACACAGTATGATTGGATCGGCTCCCTCTACTTAAGGTAAAGGGAGCCGATACTAACCAATGGAAATTTCCCGCCATTCCCGACCGATCAGAGTGCCGACTAAGGTCATTCGTCGGCACTCTGATCAGTCGGGAACAGCCCCTCTACACTGACGAAAATAGGTAAATTCCATCTTTCCTCCCGGCGGGATTTACCCATTATTTATGTGTGTATGGCCACCGTTACAGTCTAGAGGATAGATAAATTAAAAAGGCGTAAATAAAGAGCAGACCAAGTACAAAACATTTAGGTAATATTGACCAACTGGACAGATATATTGGATCAGGCAGTAAACGCCCATGACTTAAATGGTAAATCGTGTCCATTCATGCAGTTGTCAATCAACCACATGCTATTCAGGCATATGTATGAGCTTGAGCAGTAAAGGTGAGTACACACTTTAATGATAAAGGGACAGATCCAGTATGCTTTACATAGGGAGAACGCTTGGGACTGTGTGTAGTGGGATCTTTAAAAAATAACAGACAAATCTTCTGTGTGTCATCGTGTAAAGATCTCATGTGTGTACCCAGCTTTAAGGCCTCTTTTTGCTATTAATTATTTAATATTTTATTTTTCTTAGCAATAGCCCTTCAATATTAAAATTTCGCTTGCCTACTTATAAATGAGAACATATTCCACGGACCCAGTTAACTATTAAATAAGCATATATTTCACTTGTTTTTCAGACTTTATGAAGAGTGAAGCTCAGAAAAAACGAGAAAAACTTTTGCTGGATGAGTTAGTGTCCCTTGTGAATCAACGAGATGGTCTTGTAAGAGACTTGCATTTTAAGGAAATCAGGTGAGGAGCAGTGGTTCATTTCATAAATGCAAATCTCTCTCACAGCACACCTGTGTTCTTAACGTTGGAATTCATTTTGTAATTACCCACATTCTGTGCAATACATACAGTAGTATATATTGCGATTAAGTTTAAATACAGTATAACAAATGTAGTGTAATAATACAGCACAATAACTATTTAGATTTTTATGGCAAAATTTTTATCATATACCAAGTTAAGCCAGTGAAAATATTTTCATTACCAAAATGTATTAACATATCTCTGGTTTTCTAAAGGCACACAGGTTAGGAAACACTGACTTTGCTTGACTAGATGAACAAGCAAATGCAATACGGCTAAGCACTGTTAATTATCTGCCCAGTGGCAGTGAAATAATCACATTGCAAAATTTACTGCATTAAGGGATAGTGGACAGGTAAGGTGCTGCATTTTATGCCTCCCTTGAGTAGACTTGCCCGGTGCTGTTACAGAAAACAGCACAGACCCTACAAGTGAAAAGCCCACGCTTACCCGATATTACATTGGGTACCTTCAGGTTTTACACTTATTTGTCCAATAACGGCTGTTATTACATCCCCCCAAAATGTTTTAAAAACAGCTCTCACAATTACAAAACACTATAACATAAAAATTAGCCAAAAGCATATGCCAAAGCATATTGATAATATTAAAATTAACAAACCGAAAAACATCCTGGATTTAATTTTGGTTATGTCTTCAGGTATAATATTTTTAAAGGGGAAGTTCAGTGCAAATACATATACTTTTAAGAAAAAAGAGCAGTATTTTCCCATCCTAATCACCTTAACCTTCCCATTCAGCATTGTGTCTGTGTATAAATAAATGCTTCCGAAATACTGACTTCCTGTTTGTAGGACCCCTAGTAGAGACCGTTATGGTCTTGCCCATGACCCAGCACCTGGATGAATTCAGTTGCTCAGTAGAGATCTGAGCATGTTTGACCCATCCAACAGCCAATCAGTAGAAATTACTGTTAGGAACATTCCAAGGTAGTGCGCATTCTGAGAAGAAGAACGACCTTTACAGATCCTGAAATGTCAGCTCACTAATGTCAACAGCAGGGAATAGTAAGAGGTATAAATTCAACAGATTTTTCAAAATGGAAGAGAATTTGTAGAATAACTAGGTATCTAAAATTTGTATGTAGTAAGGAGCGTGCACACTGTAAGGCATCGGAATCAACACACTCTGACGTCCATTAAAACCGTCTTTATTCAAAATTAAACATAGTGTGAGTCAGAAATACCTGACGCGTTTCGTGCAAAACTGCACTTAATCATAGGTAAAGCTCCAACTCTATCCAGGGAGGAATGCTCCTTAAGTACCCATCCTGGTGTACAAGGGCTCTACCCCCTAAACTATTAACTATTAAGAGCACAAAATGGTGAAGAGACAAGCGCGTAAACAAAACTAAAACAAAACAAAATAAAATCATAAACACACAAAATAAATGCATACAGAAAATTATCAAATCAAATCAAAAAAAGGAGAACTGTTGTGGTTAATAGTTAAATTGGGGGTACAATAGATCAAAGATTCCCTATCCTTCCTTAAGGCTCTATTAAAAGCTAATTTTAAGGTTTTAGGGGCATATCCTCTAGCAAGAAGCCTATCCCTTAACTTACAGGATTCTTGTACAAAATCCTCAAACTTAGAACAATTTCTTCTTATACGAATAAACTGGCCATAAGGGATGCCTCTCAAACAGTGAGATGGATGGCTGCAAGAGGCATGTATAAGTATATTTACTATAATTATCTAAATGGTACTTAATAGCTAATATCCCTTTGTCATGAGGGATGCAAGAGTTACAGATTACAGATTACAAAAAAGAAGCAATTAGATTGCTATATGATAAGGTACATATAGAGTCTTAGATGGGGATCCAACAAGGTCTTTTTGTCATGGGCTAACTGATGTTGTTGAGAAAGGCATTCTGGTTGGTCTAGTTGGACCACCCATGAAAAATAGTTTAATCCCTGCCTATCCTATTATGCCCATTTTTCATATGTTACCCAAGATCCATAAACCTACTAGGCCCCCCCCTGGCAGGCCTATTGTGTCTGGCATTGGATCTCTAGGGGAAGGCCTCTCGGATCTTGTGGATATTCTGCTTCAACCTTTGGTCCTCAGCTTTGATTCTTATCTTAGGGACACTAAACATGTGTTACATGTTCTCTCTTAACTTAATGTGGATTGTAAGTATCAATTGGCCTCCATTGTCGTATGTTCTTTATACTCTTGCATCCCTCATGACAAAGGGATATTAGCTATTAAGTACCATTTGGATAATTATAGTAAATATACTTACGTTCAAAAATTGTTCATATTGGAGGCAGTCTGGTTCTTATTAAACTATAACTTTTTCACTTTTGATGGTGTCTTCTTCCTCCAGACCCGTGGAGCTGCGATGGGGACCAAATTTGCCCCCACGTATGCTAATCTTTATATGGGCTGGTGGGAGGAGACACTGATTTACCCTAAAACCAGCACAAATCCATTATTTCAATATATACTAATTTACAAAAGATATATTGATGATTTGCTGGTATTGTGGAAGGGTACCAAATTAGATTTTGTTGAGTTTGCTCAATGTTTTAATTGTAATGATCTAAATTTGGAGTTCACCTATGAATTCGGCGGTGATACCCTACATTTTTTGGACATTACTATTATGTGTAAAGAGCGTACTCTAGAAACGTCTATTTACCGAAAAGAATCAGCTGGAAACACTATTTTACATGCCTCTTCCAGCCATCCATCCCACTGTTTGAGAGGCATCCCTCATGGGCAGTTTATTCGTATTAGAAGAAATTGTTCTAAGTTTGGGAATTTTGTACAAAATGTTCAATCCAGTATGTAGGCTGCACCTCTCGTGCACTGAAGGCTCGCATAAGGGAACATGTAAGAGATATTAGATTACACTCAGAAACCAGTCCGATTGCTAGACAAGATGCAATTTAGGTAATCCCTCATGCCTAATGGTACAGGGAGTACAAAGACTTTTACCATCTAGAGAAGGGAAACGAGGTAAAAACATGGAAGGAGCTTTAAAAAAAGTAGAAGCCAGATGGATCTTTGTGTTGGACACAAGAGTTCCACGGGGCTTAAATAGCTCGTTTGATATCTCAGGTTTTATTGGATAATTGTTTGGATACTTAATATTTATACCATTTAACAGTTATATTATTTATACCATTAGATTTAATTTTAATGGTCACCGTGTTATATACACAATTTCTCTTGATTTGTAATAGTTCTGTGTTGGTTTGTATACTGCTATTGTATATCAATTTATATGTACTTTCTATTCATATATGTACATTTATTTCCATCTTTTTATATTTATTTATTATTATACATGTCTATATTTATATATATATATATACATATCTCAATCCATATTTACATTTATATTTGTTTCATCTATTTTGTTTAATCTTATTTAGTTTATTTGATTTGATCATTTTCTGTATGCGTTTATTTTGTATGTTTATGATTTTATTTTGTTTGGTTTTGGTTATGCGCTTTTCTCTTCACCATTTTGTGCTCTTAATAGTTAATAGTTTAGGGGGTGGAGCGCTTGTACACCTGGATGGGTACTTAAGGAACATTCCTCCCTGGATAGAGTTGGAGCTTTACCTATGATTAAGTGCAGTTTTGCACGAAACGCGTCAGGTATTTCTGACTCGCACTATGTTTAATTTTGAATAAAGACGGTTTTAATGGATGTCAGAGTGTGTTGTTTCCGATGCCTTACAGTGTGCACGCACCTTACTACATAAAAATTTTGGACGACATGAGCTGTGGCGACGGGCTCGGGGCAGTTTGCACCTGAGCCACTTCCAGTGTTTGGTGAGTTAGTCTACATTTACTCACAGTTTGTATCGCTGTTTTCCTGCTTGATGATTCAGCTGACTGTGGCAGGACGCCAATTCCTTAGTGAAAGGTCTGGGGCATCGGCACCCGGACCTTTGTTTGTTTTATGTGAGTCAATATGTTGATTTGATACATATACAATAGTTTTTAGCCTATATGGTTAAATCAGTTTCCACTGGGCTCCGTGCCAATTTTGCATATTGCTATTATAGTGGATACATACTTTCTGTTTCATATT
The DNA here is from genome assembly GCA_019447015.1 of Hymenochirus boettgeri. Lineage (NCBI taxonomy): Eukaryota > Metazoa > Chordata > Amphibia > Anura > Pipidae > Hymenochirus > Hymenochirus boettgeri. The sequence continues at coordinate 63,845,354 of CM033472.1, forward strand.
GGAACAATTGTATCAGTTGGGAGTCACTATGTTCTTTTGATTATTCAAGAGCCAGCGATATCTTTGTAGTTAGTAAATTAATCCCACATGGAAGTGGTAGCTTACCTATTCACTACAAGTGTGTGCTTTTGTAATTTATGCTTTAGAATAACAAGGTATGCATAAAATAGACTAAAAATTTCCACAGAACGTTCCATTTAAACTAGTATACGGTAGTAGAAATACTAGTCTATGTATTATTAACTAGATATTTTATTATAATGTTTGTCTCTATTCTGGCAGGGTAAGCTGGTTCCTCCCTCCATGCAGACAATCAAGGCTGTGACTGCTGACATCACAACCCATCACAATTAGTGATTGACTGCTGTTTCCCCTGCTGTCTCCACTGCGTTTCCCCTGCTGTCTCCACTGCATGCTTATAAAAAGCCCGTTAAGGGCTAGGCCACACTGCTGCGCTTTTTTTGTGCTTGCGCATGCGTTTTTTCATATCATTGAAAACACGGCAACGCACCGAAAACGCGTGTTTTTGGGTGCATTGCGATTTGCGTTCCGCATTTTTTAGTGCAATCGCATGCGTTTTTAATAGTTAATGAAAAAACGCATGTGCAAACGCAACAAAATTGCGCATGAAATTGCATGCGATTGCGTTTGCGTAGCAGTGTGGCCGTGCCCTAAGCAAAGGAAGGAGGAAGATACCTTGGCCAGAATGAAAGAGAACTTCTGGTTACAAATGCATGGAATTGTTTTGCCTCTGTATTTAAAAACAGAGATACACCTGTATGAAATCAAGCCCTTCATTTACTTTAAATGTTTGTACAGCTTTGTTCTTCCAATATGTGTTTTTATATATGGAATTGTTTTTGATAAAGGCAGTACAAAAACCTAGCAATAATTAAGGGACAGCTGCCCTATATCATAAAAAAAACAGACATCCTCTGTCCTGCCTGCATTCTGTTTATACATGAGCCAACTCTATGGCACCATGAAGGTGCCTGGGTGACTTTAGCTGCACAATTTCCACCTGCGTGCTGTTTAATCCCTGAAATATGCTCAAGCTTTGTTATTTCCCTATTAAAAATACAGGAAATTTATGATAGCCTCTACATTTGAAAACCAACATCAATAAAAGTGCAAAAATGATTTAAGTCCTGATTAAGACCTTGGCAAAAGAAAACATTCAGGGAAATTTAACCAGAGCTGCAGTCTCTCTGGGTAGATCCCTCTTCTGGTATTCAATAATGGCTTTGCTGCTCTGGGTAAATCTCAAAAGGGATTTTAACCATGTACAACTTTAATGCCAGCTATTAGCTGGTGTTAAATAGTTGTACTGGAATCCAGTATATAGCTTGCATTGATCTTTTGCAATTTTCCTGCAGCCACCGCCATCCAGTATTAAATCTGTTAGCATGACATTTAACACCTCTTTACAGCACCTTCAGGGAGATGCAATATCCCGCCCTAACGAGAAAATAAGAGCTAAAATCACGCTAACCCATGTACTAATGTGTTAGCGAAGGTTTTGCACTGCCTGCGCCATGTGGCAATTTTTTTTTCTTTACGCAGCGCAAAGTGATGCAAAAAATTTTGCGCCGTTTTTTGTGCTAGTTTTTTGCGTGACAATTAACAATTGACAATTATTCAATGGTGTCTTTAAAATATGCACAAAAGGTCTCAACTTACCGCTAGCGTTTTTGCAATGTATTAACGGTTGCAAAGTGGTTAATACATTGCGGAAATGAGTGCACGCAGGTTGCGATACCGAAATATATTGCATTCCCTTGACTCTCTGTGAATGTGGCTGATTGACTCTTTTTGCACAACAAAATCACTTTCACCTATTTTGACGTACGGACATATAGGAAGAAGTGTGCTGTTATCTAGCTAAGGAATTCACAGAAGCGTTACCGCATTATCTGCAATTTTTTTGCCCATTGACTATAATTGGAAAAAATCTTCAAATGTGGAAAATTCAAGGTTTCAGGGTCATGTGATCAAAACAGTAAGTTTTATGGTCAAAAAAGAAAACAATAATACCCCACACAGACAAAGGTACACATACCTACTGACCTACCCTTCCATTTCCGTGGCAGCAATAAAGGGTAACTATTGTCAAAAAACTAATTTTGATCAATCTTAAAAAGAAGTTAGTTTTATGGTCATAAACTCAAAAACACACAGGTACACACATACACCAACCAACCCTTCCATTCCTATGGCAGCCACACTTAAAGGGTAACTATTGTCAAAAAACTTATCTTGATCAATCTTTAAAAAAAGTTTCATGGTCCTAAACTCAAAAACACACACAACACACACACACACACACACACACACACACACTGACCTACCCCTCCATTCCCATGGTAGCCATACTTAAAGGTTAACTACATAAGTTAAAACATATTTTGACCAAACTAAAAAAAAGTTAGTTTTTTACCCCCCTACCTGACACAGTTACACACGCCAACTGAACTGTTCATTCATGTGACTGTTATATTCAAAGAGTAATTATAGTCAAAAAACACATTTTGACCAATCATTACAAAAAATATTTTTTTTACCCCCCAACCTGACACAGTTACAAACACCAACTGACCTACCCCTCCATTTATATTTAAATGGTTACTATAGTCATAAAGCAAATTTTGACCAATCGACAAAATATTTGTTTTTTAAACCCCCCCCCCCCCTCAACCTGAGTTACACACACCAACTGACCTGTTTGTTCACGTGGCTTTTATATTTAAATGGTAACTGTAGTCAAAAAACTAATTTTGACCAATTATTTAAAGGTCATGTCCACCCCCAAAACTGTAATTTAACCCCATACTGGCCGCATTTTATAGTTTAAAAAAATCCTTACCTTAAATCTCTGCTCCAAATAGTTCTTCTGCTATGCCCCTCTAAAGTCCAGGAAAATGTTGTATAGAAGCTATCAGTGAGTCATCCTGTGGCTGTCTGTGCCTCAACCTCATCAAGGTCTGAGGCATGCGCAGGGAAGCAACCCCCCCCCCCTCGCTCCCACCATCTGGATCCATCCTCTGAGATCGTGGCACCTAGCGTGAAATCCTAGTTACATAAGGTAAGTAAGAGCTCCCCAACCCTAACCGCCATAATATTTTTGAAAAAAACTGCCCCGATAGTAACTTACGGACCCTTCTTTCCCGCTGCGTCTTCGATTACGTCAGCTGCATCTGTGATTGGCCGCGTCTTAGCCAATCACAGACACGGATGGCGGACCAGCCCCTGCTTCTGCAAGCAGGGAGCTGGATAGGAGATGGCGTGGGAGAGAATGGGCTGTAAGTAAACATCTGGGCATTTTTTTAAAAATATATTATGGCGGTTGGGGGTGGGCAGCTGCTACCTACATTATATCAAAAGTTTAATTTCAGAGTGGACATGCCCTTTAAAAAGTTTATTTTATTACCTTCCAACCTGACACAGTTACACACACCAACTGACCTACCCCTCTATTCCCATGGCAGCCATGTTTTTTGGGTAAATATAGTCAAAAAGCAAATTTGGACCAATCTTAAAAAAAGTTTGTTTTTTACCTCCCAACCTGACACAGTTATACACACCAACTGACCTACCCATTAATTCACGTGGATGTTATATTTAAAGTGTAATTATAGTTAAAAAGCAAATTTTGACCAATCGTCAAAAAATTTAGTTTTTTAACCCCCAACCTGACACAGGTACACACACCAACTAACCTACCTGTTCATTTATGTGGCATCCATATTTAAAGTGCAAGTATAGTTAAAAAAAACTAATTTTGACCAATTATCAAAAAATTATACTATTTTACCCCTTCAACCTGACACAGGTACACACACCAACTGACCTAGCCGTATATTCATGTGGAAGCCATATTTAAAGGGTAAGTATATTATAGGCAAAAAAACTTTTTTTAATCAATCATCAAAAAAATTAGTTTTTTACCTCCCAAACTGACACAGGTACCCACACCAACTGACCTACCTGTTCATTCATGTGGCAGTCATATTTAAAGGGTAAGTATAGTCAAAAAACAAATTTTAGCCAATCAACAAAAAATCATACTATTTTACCCCTTCAACCTGACACAGGTACACACAGCAACTGATCTATTCTTCCATTCCCATGGCAGCCATATGTAACTATAGTAAAAACAAACAAACAATTTCATCGTTGCCATTATTGAGTTTTAAAATCTGCAGCACAGGCACACCAATTTCCTTACAAAATGCGGCCTTTCAAGACAAATTTAAAGTTTTAAATGTTCTTTTAGTTAAAGAGCAAAATGACTTTTTTCACTTGTGTGTTGGATTAAGTTTTTCCTTAAATAAAAGATGTTATATTACCCCCTAGGGCTCTGGAGGAAGATGAACGAATTGAAAGAAGCCTGGAGCAGAGGAGGAGAAAACTTAGCAAAAAGGAAAAATGCAAAATCAGCTGATATTCTGTGTAGGAATAAATGAGAGAGCCATAGGAAAAAAGCTTCTGCAGCATTTCAGCACATTTTAGCTGCACTGCACAGGTGCCTTAATATATTAAGTATGTGTGAAAATAAATTACAGTGTCCAAAACCATTCTACTGGTGATACAAGCTTAACCAGTTCAGCTTTTTTCCAAATTGATGTAAGCATTTTAAAGCAATTATTTGAACAGATAGTTAGGCTTCAACCTGAAAAACAGACACCTTTAAAAGATTGCTCAGTCTTTCTTGCTATTCTTTTGCTGCTAAGATTCTAATAATGATCTGGGTTGGTATTTAAATGTTAAATGCTTGAACAGTTTTGCATATAAAAAAATAGATATTCATATAATTATATTTGTAATGTCAATACTGTTGCAGAGTGTTTTATTACAGGAAAAACAAAAAGTTTTCAGGGTTGGACTAGATGGTTGTATGTCTTTATTCAGTTACTATGTTTAATGTTGGGTTAAGATAAGGCAGTAATTAATAACCTCCAATTTTTAAATTAAATGTTTCAAAAATGTATTTTATTTTGTTAAAATGTATTTTTGTTTTGCTAACATTTAAAAAACACATTGGGCCCTATTTATCGAAAAAATAACGATCATTATCGTAAAATAGCGATCGTTATTTTACGATAATGATCGCTATTTTACGATAACGATCGTTATTTTTTCGATAACGATATTGAGGTTTTATAAATAGGGCCCATTGTGTCTCACTCGCTATTTTACGATAACGATCGCTATTTTACGATAACGATCGCTATTTTACGATAACGATCGTTATTTTTTCGATAAGGATATTGAGGTTTTATAAATAGGGCCCATTGTGTCTCACTTACCCAGAGCCACTGGGCAGTTTTTTGGAGTTAAAGTCACGTTACCCGATTCAATATCGGTTAGTGTGACTTTAACTCTATTTTAGCATCCAATTCGTGGGTTTCGCAATAGACACCCATGCATCCCTTTCTCACAATTTAATATCACGTTTGCTTCATAAGCCCCGCCCCCAAAAATGTATCTTTTCAGAAGCTAGTTACAGACCTGCAACCATTCTCTGTCCTTTGCTCTACCTATGCACACCTTAAGGAGAAAAAAACATATATTTTCAGGCTTGTGGCTAGCCCTAAAAATGATTAAGAAATGCAGGGTTGGCTTATGGTGCAACTGATGATGCTCTGTCCAAGCAGTGGCTATGCCCCAACCTTAAACTTGGGAGCAGACCAGTGGTGCTAGTGATGTCACAGCTCACACTGCTAGCAGAAAAAAACACCCTTTATACTGTTGTAACTTTGGATAGATTGCAGCCAAAAGCATGAACATGTAGTCATTTTTTAATTAAGGCCACTTCTATGGAGACCACAGTTCCCCTTTAAGTTATTTTAGCTAGCCATAGGCATTACAAGAATATACGTCAAAATGATGTCAAGTATCATTTTTGAATTATTAACTTAAAGGGAAAATAAAGTTCCAAACCAACCAATTTCTCCTTTTTCAATTACCCAAATTAAAGACCTAAACTTCAGATCCCAGAGTCTGAGTGTACATTGTATTTGGCAGAATATTTACTTACAGTACTGGTCCAGAATGTTTTCTGACTGGTTTAATGTACTCCCAGGATTGTGTTTTAGGTCCTGTTTCTTGGTCAGAAGGGAGGTTGATTGGTTTGGGATATTATCCTTTACACAATAAAAGCAGCATAATAAATTTGCCTCTGCTGCAGGCTTTCAAGGGAAACACAAAATGCCTTTTGCGTGAAAACAATTTGATAGAAAAATATCTTAGAAATCATGGTAACCTTTAAAATGCATTTAGAACATTTTGTTAGTTGTATACCCTAAACAATGTGAATGGCTTTTTCATTTATTGCAATCTATTATGGAAAAAGAAGGAAAAATAGATTTTATAAAGAAGTCCACAAGTTGTCTGGGAGATAAACAAGCACTTTAAAATAAGTTGTGAAGAAGAAATCATATTTTTCAGGGTAAACAATGTTTTATTGGATTATCTGTTCCCCAAATCAATGAACCCACAAGAGCACAATTTAAATTTATCAGCCTTTCAGCTTGGTCTGTACATTTCCACATTTTATACCAGTTGGACTTGGCTTGCACTCACTTGTGTGTGTTCATAAGATATAACAGAATGTGTAAGCAGTTTCTGTAGCTTTGTTTAAAAACTTTTTATTGTCGTGGTACAAAATGATTTTGGAAGTCTTTTATATTGTTGCTTGATGTGTTAAATAAAATATTGTATTTAGTTTAGTTTCATGGCTATTTCTATTTTGTATTGCATGTTGGTTTAATTTTAATGATTATTTTAAATTTAGTTGGCCACACACTGGGGTTATATGATTTTTGGCCTCCAGCAAAAAATGCTTTTTTGTGCAAAAATGAGAGAAAACTGTGCTAATTTCAACTAAATGATTATGTAAAGATGAACACCCTGAAGTTTGTCATACACTGATTTTGCCAAGGTTTTCCTCATAGCCATCTTCAAAGTAACCCTGTTCATCAGTTTCCAATCCCAGAAGTTCTTTCCAGTTTTCAGGTATAAGAAGAAACAAGAACCCCAGACCAATTGCTGAGATTCCCAAGAGATATCCTCCAGACAGCATAACCCAAGGCTGATCCAAACCTAAGAGTAGAACAGAAAAACATTAAAAAACAAACAAAAGTGGTGTGATTTGAGTTACAGGAAAAACTAGAAAGGGAAAGTTTAAGTATAAACTTTGAATTTTTGCTACAGATATTGGTTTAAAACTCAATAATGCCAATGATAAGCACAATGTTGCTTTTAATATGGCTGTCACTTGAATTAAAGATAGGTCAGTTGGTGTGTGTACTCGTGTCAAGTTGGGGGATAAAAGTTTAACTTTTTTGATGATTGGTCAAAATGTGTTTTTTTTTACTAAACTAACCCTTTAAATATGGTTGCCATATGAATGAATGGGTAGCTCAGTTGGTGTGTATACCTGTGTCAGGTTGGAAGTTAAAAAAACAAACATTTTTGATTATTGATCAAAATTTATTTTTGAATATAGTTACCATTTAAGTATGGATTATTGTTCAAAAATTTTTTTGACTATAGTTACCCTGTAAGTATGCTGCCTTGGAAATGGAAGGGTAGGTCAGTAGTTGTGTGTACCTGGGTCAGATTAGTTATAGTTACCCTTTATGTTTGGCTGACACAGTAATGGATAAGTAGACAGTAGGTGTGTGTACCTGTGTCGGATTGGGAGTTAAAAAAACAAACTTTTTTGATGATTGGTCAAAACTTGTTTTTTGACTTTAGTTACCCTTTAAGTTGGCTGCCACATTAATTGATAAGTAGATCAGTAGGTGTGTGTACCTTTGTCGTGGTTGGGGGTTAAAAAAACAAACTTTGCTGATGATTAGTCAAAATAGTTTTTTTGACTATAGTTACCATTTAAATATGGCTGCCATGAAAATGGAAGGATAGGTCAGTAGTCATGTGTACCTGGATCAGGTTGGAAGTTAAAAAACACTTTTTGATTATTGATCAAAAAATTTTTTGACTTAAGTTACCCTTTAAGTATGGCTGCCACATTAATGGATAAGTAGATTGGTAGATGTGTGTACCTGTTTTGGGTTGGGGTTAAAAAAAACAACCTTTTTGATTATTGATCAAAATAGTTTTTTTTAATTTAGTTACCCTTTAAGTACGGCTGCCACAGTAATGGAAGGGTAGGTCAGTAGGTGTGTGTCCCCATGTGAGGTTGAGGGTATGTGATTTTGCATATACGACGATAAAACTAACTTTTATTGATGATTGATCAAAATTAGTTTTTTTACTATAGTTACCCTTTAAGTATGGCTTCCATGGGAATGGAAAGGTAGGTCAGTAGATGGGTGTACCTACTTGGTTGGGGTTATCAGCGTTTGTGTTTATGACCATAAGGAGGCATATACGTTTAAGAATGGAAGTAAATCAATTGATAATCTAAAATGTATGTTTACAAATGCAAGAAGTCTGACTGGAAAAACTGGGGAACTAGAACTAATAGCTTTAAAGGAAAGGTATGATGTGATCTGTATAGCAGAAACATGGCTAAATAATTCACATGACTGGACAGTAAATATTGAATGATACTCCTTATTTAGACATGACAGAGTTAATAAGAAAGGAGGGGGGGTATGTATGTATGTTAAACAGGAATTGAAGCCAAATCTAAAAGATGGATTAGATGGGGGTATAAACGATATGGCAGAAACAATATGGGTAGAGCTGTGCACAGGAAGCAAGAAGGTGGGTAAATTAATTGTTGGGGTATGTTATATACTACCAAATGCTGGGGAGGAGGTGGAAATGAATCTTGGCAAAGGCTGCTGGTATGGGGCATGTTTTGTTTATGGGGGATTTTAACTACCCTGACATAGATAGGGGTAGGGGAACTGCCAGCTCCTCAAAAGGTATGAACTTCTTAAATTTCCTATGTGAGCATTTTCTTTCACAGATGGTAGAGGTTCCTACTAGACAGAATGCGTTGTTGGATCTGATATATATCTAATAACTCTGAGCTCATTTTGGAAATGTGAAGCTTAGAGAATCATGATATAGTGTAATTTAATATAGTTTTCAAAAAACTGAAGTACAATGGGTTAACAAAAACTTTTAACTTTAGGAAATCTAACTTTATGCTGTTTAAGGAATCACTCCTGCTCATAGACTGGGGGATATTGTTTCTAGGTAAAGATACTGAGCAGATGTGGACCACTTTTAAAGGGATATTAAACTATTACATTTCTAAATTTGTACCTTTAGGGAACAAGTGTAAAAAAAAATGAGGACCGTTCCTGCATGGCTTAATGCTCAGGTAAAAAGGGAAATGGAAAAAAAGAAAAAGGCTTTTAAAATTTTGAAATCTGAGGGAACAGAACATTCTTACAGGGAGTATAAAAGCTGTAATAAAGAGTGCAAGAAAGCAATTAAACTAGCTAAAATAGAAAATGAAATTCGGATAGCCGAACAAAGCAAGTCCAACCCCAAAATGTTTTTTAAGTATATAAATGGTAAAAAGATGAGGACTGAGAATGTGGGGCTGAGATGGTTGTCGAGGAGGCCAAAAGGGCTAATCTGCTAAACCCTTTTTTTACATTGGTTTTCACTATAGAGAATCCTAGTCTTTACAGCAGGGATTGTAATAATATGCAGGGGAGAAATGAGCAGGATTCACATTGGCTGATGGAAGATATGGTATGGAAACAATTAGACAAAGTAAATATCAATAATGGCCCAGGACCAGATGGATTGCATCCCGGGATTTTAAAAAAGCGTAGTTCAGTTCTATCAAGTACACTGTTTCTCAGCTTTTCAGATTCACTTCTGAAAAAGCTGGGGATGTGCTGCTGGATTGGAAAAAAGCCAATGTAATACCAATATTCAAAAAGGTAGTCGTTCACAGCCTGGTAATTATAGACCTGCAAGCCTAGCGTCAGTGGTAGGGAAGGTGCTGGAAACGTTGTTACGGGATCATATCTTTGACTTTGTCTCCTGAACTGATCTTATTAGTATAGTCAGCAAGGATTTATGAGAAATAGATCATGCCAGACAAATGTAATTGGTTTTTATGAGGAAGTGAGTAAGAATTTAGATTCAGGCATGGCAGTGGATGTGGTATACTTGGGTTTTGCAAAAGCTTTTGATAGTGTGCCATATAGGGGACTAATGTATAAACTGAGGACTGTTGGCCTTGAAGAAAACATTTGTTCATGGATAGAGAGTTGGTTATTGGAAACAGAGAGTGGTAGTAAATGGAGCAACATCTATGTGGGTTAAAGTTCTAAGCGGAGTGACTCAGTGTTCTGTACTGGGGCCGCTTCTTTTTAATCTGTTTATAAATGAATTAGAAGGGGGCATTGAGGGGGGGGCGGAGCCAGACACCAATGTGACAGGACGCACCTGATCGGAGCTCCTGCCTAGGCCAGATAAAATAGACAGAAAAAAGGGTCACCAAAGGTATCCCCAACGAACCTAACCCTCCTACAGCCCTCCGATACGATGACCAAGCGCGGGGGAGCCAAAAATAAAACTAACCGTGAAATCACAGACTTTTACAAAGAACCCGGAAAAATCCAAGATGGCGCATGTGGAGGAGCTCCATGTGCGTCCAGCACGCCAAGTTCCAAGCCAGCAGAGGCGGATGGCAGAAAGGGAAACCGGGACTGCAGGTACACCGGGCAAACAACGGGGCACATGGCGGCGCCACCGGACAATGGAGAACCGGAAATAGACTCCCGGACTGCTCGAGACCCAGACCAATGTGGATCACCAGACTCTGAAGTGACCACACACACGGAAAGCAACCCACAAGAGACAGGAGTGGGTAAGAGAGAACTACATTACCCAGTATCCCCCATAAACCTCGCAAACATAACTACTACTGAAGCCATAATCCACACACAACCCACCATAGGAGGTTCCCTCACAACAACAACAAGAGGCTCTCCCATAACTCTTTCACAAGAAGCACCAGAAATAAAAACAACACAAGGGGAAGCAAACAGTGACCCATTTATCTATCAAACAAGACAAACAACTGTACCAGCTGATACCCCACACGTTTACATGAAAGAACCAGCAAGCCCAAAATCCATACTGCTGCTGGATAATACCCAATGCCACCAAGATTCAACAGTGACACTACCTGTTATAACAAATCTATTTGCCTCTTTTCAAAAAGCAATAAGTAAAGATATACATCAAGCGGTGACGGATATGAAAGAATCCATAGAAAATCTAACCAGTAGAGTCGCACACAACGAAACAAAAATAGATGAAGTTATCTCAGCACATAATGGTCTAACAGAAGCCCATAAAACTATGGATTTCGATCTAAAATTCCTATTTAACAGACTAATGGAACTGGAAAATACAACCAGAATAAACAATTTAAAACTCAGAGGCATCAAGGAAAATATCCACCCTGAACAAACTCAGGCCCATGTCGCCAAACTATTCACCACCCTCTGCATGGACTTCACAGAGGCTAACATACTTGACCTCTACAGACTACCTAAATCACAGAGAGCCCCCAAACAAGCACCCAGAGACATTCTGATTAAATTATCAGATCCCAAAATAAAAGACTCTCTAATGGCAGAAATGAGGAAAAACCCTCAACTACCACAGGAATACAAAGGAATACAACTTTACAATGACTTATCCCCACTAACTATGATTCAAAGAAAAGAACTTCTACCAATTACAACCATACTAAGGAAACACAAAATACTCTACAGATGGGGATTTCCTACAAAAATCACTATACTAAGAGACGGAAAAATACATACCATTTCCACACCAGAGGAAGGAAAGAAAACCCTTAAAGCATGGAACCTCCTAAACCAAACCAATACCCCACCAATATCGCCTAATAAGAACACCTCACCGCTCAAACCAAAACGCGAATGGGAACCTTACAAAAAATGAAAAAGTTTATCTAATACTGTTTATTGACCCACTACTATCACCTATTCCACACAGATTGAATCTGGCCTACTGGCAAAGGACATTCCCCCCTCACAAAGCTTGACACCACGAAAATTCGTGGCATTCCGGCCAAGCCAACTAGTTTATTCAAAGTTATATATGTTAAATATGTTATAATTGTTTTGACTGTTATGTTTGAAATTTTATATACTATTAATGAAACAAACGTTATGCAACTCAATAGCCAGAAAGTCCAAACTAGGTCCTATGAGAGAGGAACCTGTCTGTATATTACATGTTTTATTAGACAATGCTACCCCAGATTAAGAAAGTGTACTATTCCAGAGATGCAGCAAGAGCCTATATGTTGGGGATGACAATTAAACTGACAACTTTTAATGTTAAAGGTTTAAATAGCAAATATAAAAGATCTCTGTTCTGGAGGGAAGCAAACCACAACAAGTCAGATATCATATGTGCTCAAGAGACTCATTTTAAAAATGATAGCTGTCCATCCCTCCGAAACAGAAATTATAGTAATATATTCTATGCAAATGGCCCTCAGAAGAAAAACGGCGTATTGATCGCAATAAGAAACACAATAGCTTTCAAATTATATGACTGTATAAGTGATAAAAAAGGTAGATACTTGATACTATTGTGTGAGATGAATAATGTAATATATACGATAGTAAATGTTTATGCCCCCCATGCTAAAACAATTGACTTCTTAATTCAACTCACAAAAAAAATTAGAAAAATAACAAAGGGCTACTTATTTATATGTGGCGACTTTAACCAAATTGCCGATCTGGAAAAGGACACGACAAACAAAATGAGAAATACCATCCAACTAAACCCCTTTTTCCATAATGAAGATCTATATGATGTATGGCGGGCATTAAACATAAAAGAAAGGGATTATACCTTTTACTCAAAAGTGCACAATTCATACTCAAGAATTGATTATGGTATTTCTGATAAAAGGTTACTACAAAAAATAACCTCAGCAAAAATAGGACAAATCACCTGGTCAGATCACGCACCACTACATTTCGAGATACAAGAAAATCAAAACAGTATACCCACAACACCCTGGAGACTAAATCCTTACATAATAAATAACCAAAACTTAAAACCCGAAATATATAAAACAATTAAAGACTACTTCTCGAACAATGATGTAAATGATGTAAACAAATTTACCCTATGGAATGCCCACAAAGCATACACCAGAGGTATACTGATACAAATTGCTTCGAGAGAAAAAAAAATAAGGGAAAACAATCTGCTAGAACTACTAAATAAACTACAAAAGGTAGAAACAATCAACAAACTAAAACCCTCATTAACATTAAAGCAACAAATAGAAGATATACAAAACAAAAAAACTATATAAACTTACACAAATATCACAAACAACTACACAGAATGAAAGCCAACTCCTACAGTCAAAATAATAAACCCACATCCCTATTAGCCAATCAACTAAAGAAAAAAGCAACCAAAACCAGAATACCTTACCTAATTAACAAACAAAACCATAAAATTACAAACCCCCAAATGATAGCAAACGAATTTAGCAAATACTACAGTGATCTATATAACCTTAACCAAAGTACAACAATCCAACAACCAACCCCAGAATTAATACAGAAATTTTTAGATAAACTAAACCTACCCACAATATCACCTAATGAATTAGAGATATTAAACTCACCTTTAACAAACCAAGAAACCACACTAGCAATTAAACAACTCAAACTAAACAAAACCCCAGGTCCAGATGGATATACATCAGAATATTATAAAAAATTTACAGACATTCTTTGCCCACACCTAACTAACATGTTCAATCTTGCCATTCAAAACACAGCATTCCCTACAGAAAACCTACAAGCAATCATAGTAACAATACCCAAACCGGACAAAGAACAGTCACAAAGAGAAAATTATAGACCAATTTCACTCCTCAACACAGATATTAAAATATACGCCAAATGCATTGCAAACAGACTGAACCCCCTATTACCCAATCTAATCAACCCAGACCAGACAGGATTTATACAGGGCAGACAAGTCTCTGATAACACCAGAAGAATATTTAATTTAATACAATATATAGAAAATTTCCAGGTTCCAGCGACAGTGGTGGCGATAGATGCAGAAAAAGCATTCGATAGGGTAAACTGGATATATTTAGAGAAAACTATCAATAAATTTGGATTCCAGGGCAACATATCCCAAGCAGTTATGGCTCTGTACTCAACGCCAACAGCAAATGTACTGTGTTCTGGGATGCTATCTAGCACATTCCGGATCACAAATGGCACTAGACAAGGCTGTCCGTTGTCACCACTGCTGTTTGCATTATCTATTGAACCCCTGGCAGAAACAATCAGAACTAATATAAATACAACAGGACTAAAAATAGGGACTAGCAATTCCAAAATACTATTATTTGCAGACGATATAATCCTAACAATAACAAACCCAGAGACCTCATTAAGGTCTGTTAAAACAATATTCTCAGACTTCAGCACTATCTCCCAATATAAAATAAATGAAAATAAATCATCAATAATAGGTATAAACCTAAACCCACAAACCATAACCAAATTACAAAAATTATACAATTTTCAATGGGTAAAAGACAAAATAAAATATTTGGGAATCTACATCAGTATCCCATCTAATAACTGCTACAGAGATAACTATGAACCCCTATTACAAGATGTTACTCTCAAAATAAACTCATGGGATACCAATTATCTCTCTACAATCGGAAGAATCTCTGCCTTCAAAATGTTAATTCTCCCCAAGTTTCTTTTCCTCTTTAGGACTATCCCAATAGCTCTCCCTAACAAATTTTTTAAACTAACCGATAGACTAATCACCAAATTCATTTGGAATAACAAAAAACATAGAATTAAAATGTCAACCCTTACCAAAACCAAAACTACAGGAGGACTAGACACACCAAGTATGAAAGACTACTATGATTCAGCTGTATTGGCTCCCATGAAACATTGGTGGCAAAACACCACGGAATGCCCTTGGCTCCCGCTGGAAACAAATTTAATACCATATCACTCACTAAGAGCACTGATGGGCTCAGTATTGTTCAACAAAAAAACACCTAAACTACCATATAATATAATGAACACAGCTCTCATGGTATGGAAAATAACCATCAACAAACACACAAATACCAAAAATAATTTAAAATTACACTCCTATCTAGATATAGTTGAAGAAATTATCCCATTTTTTTCATGGAAAAGCTGGAAAAATAGAGCAAAAGAATTAAAAATCAAAGATATATATATTGAAAAAGAAATATTAACATATACCCAACTTGAAATAAAATACCAATTCCCATCTAAAATGGAGTACAGATACAACCAAATAGCACACTTTATCAACGCTAACTTTAAGAAGTCAACACACAACCAACCTTTAGACAACATGACAAAATATTTTAACACCCTAACCACAAAAAACAACAAAGGAATCACGCAAATCTACAAAACACTAAATCACAAAAATATAATGACCACCACCAACTTTATCCTTAAATGGCAAAATGATTTGAACAAAGTATTCTCGGTGGAACAATGGGAACAAGCCATGTCAATACCATTCTCCCTCACCAAATGTGCAAACCACTGGGAAATGTGCAGAAAACAACTATATAGAATATACCTCACACCCTCACTAATAGCTAATATATATGGTACAACAGACAACAGATGCTGGAGGAACTGTGGCAGTAAAGGCACACTGTTTCATATAATGTGGTCCTGTCCCAACATATACAAACTATGGAAGAAAGTATTTCTATATATCTCCCAGAAAGTCAAATACCCAGTCATAGCTTCACCAGAAACTGCGCTTCTGAATATAAATTTGGAGAAACACATTTCTCCAGCTAGAACCATAATTTTCCATGCGATGCTAGCTACCAGAATCTCTATCTGTACCAAATGGAAATCTGATATAGTCCCAACAATGAAAGAAATCAAGAACAGAATAGAAAGAAACAAAAAAGGTGGAGCATGGAAATATAAGAATATATAACAAGGTGTGTGTCTATATGTATATGTATGTGTATGTATATATATGTATACAAGGTAATACAAAATAACACAATGAGGATCTCCCCTCTCTCCTTCAGTTATGTCTTTGTTCATATTTTGGCTATGAAGAAGAAACAAATATAAATACCGAATGCTATATTACACTATTGCATAACCATTATAGTAACCTAAGATAAGTACAAATTGTTTTATGTTAAAACTGTTAATTTTATTATCAATGTTAATCTGTATATTATAAACAAAATAAAAATCAATGATTATAAAAAGAAGGGGGCATTGAGAGCAAGGGGCCCTATTTATAAAAGATTGTTATCGAAAAAATAACGATCGCTATCGTAAAATAACGGCCGTTATTTTCCGATAACGACCGCTATTTTCCAATAATAAGTTAATAAATAAATTAATAAGGGGAATGGAGGGGCTTAAAGGAAAAGTTCAGTGGAAAATATAATTTTTTTAAATTCTTAGTTTGTATTACTGTATGCACATCTATTTATAATACATAAGTGTGATATTTTATAATGGGAGCTGCAGTGTTATATATCCTTATAAAAATCACTCAGCTATGTCACTAAGTGACTCATTTCTTATATTTCTTATATCCCACTACTCCGCCCATTCCCGTGTTCATGCCTGGACAATGACTCAGCATTTTTTGAATTTAAAATGCGAATGGGGTGAAGGAATCTGATACTTATGTATTATAAGAAATAACGCGCCCCTTCACATTATAATATAAGGACATTACGCCACCTCGGAGTTCCCTGTCATGTATAAAAGCACTTGGCCTACGGCCTCGTGCTTCTATATGGTCAGGGAACTCCTCGGTGGCGTAATATAGTGTATAATGTACCCCCTACTGTAAATTATAAGGATATTAGAATTCACCGAGGAGTTCTGTGACCATATAAAAGCACGAGGCCGGAGGCCGAGTGTCTTTTATACAGGACACGGAACTCCGAGGTGCCTTCTAATATCCATATGAATTTACAGTAGGGGGTACATTATCCATTATAACCCACCCCTCCCCCATTTATAAACAAACCTATGGTTATTGTGCAGTCCACAGGCTGCTGTATAAGTTCACAGGCTAAAAACACACACACACACACCTACCTTCTTTCCTCTCCTGCCTCGTGTCAGTGTGTTGTTTCTGCACAGGCATTAGAGGGCCAGCTTACCCCTTCTCCTCCTGGCAGTCACGGGTCCTGATTAGACCACCCACCTGCTTCTTTCAGTGCTCCGGACAGGACAGCTTAGACCGCACCTCTCCTGCTTCCTCCTGGATTCCCTCACACACACCCGGCTGAAGATGAAAGGGTAACGGCTTTGAGGTACTTCCGTGTTATTATCTGCGCGCTACTGCGTAGTAGCGTGCCAATTATAGGGATATTATTTACAGTTTATCCCCATAGGGAACCATGGAAGGGGTGGGTTATATCCTTATATTACACTGTAAGGGGCACATTATCCCTTATATTCTACATATTCTCTTCCATTTTGAAAAATCAGTTGAATTTATACCCCTTGCTATTCCCTGCTATTAGTATAGTATAGTATAGTATTTGAGGTTGAATAAAGACATACGTCCATCCAGTCCAACCCATCTAGCAATATCCTCATTTCCTGCCTAACTGTTGATCCAGAGGAAGGCAAAAAAACCCCACCAAATTTATGAAGGGGGAAAAAATTCCTTCCTGACTCCAAGTGGCAATCGGAAATTTCCCTGGATCAACTCTACTTTATGTATCAATACCAGTAACTTGCAACATTCCTTGTTTGCAGAAACTCATCCAGCTTTTTTTTGAAACTGACCAATGAACCTGCCATTACAACGTCCACTGGAAGACAGTTCCATAGCCTTACCGTTCTCACAGTGAAAAACCCTTTCCGAGCTTGAAGCCTAAACCTTTTTTCTTCAAGTCTTAAGGGATGTCCTCGTGTCCTTTGACATGTTCTCTTGGTGAACAATGCCCCAGATAGTTTATTGTATGGCCCGTTAATGTATTTATACACAGTAATCATATCCCCACGCAAGCGCCTTTTCTCCAGCGTACATAATTGTAACTTTTCCAGTCTCTCTTCATATTCAAGCTCCCCCAATCCCCTTATTAATTTAGTTGCCCTTCTCTGAACCCTTTCCATTTCAAACATGTCCTTTTTGTACACAGGATTCCAAAATTGCACTGCATATTCCAAATGAGGCCTTACCAATGCTTTGTAAAGAGGGAGAATTACATTTTCCTCCCTTGAATCCATACCTCGCTTTATACAAGACAATACCATGCTGGCTCTGGCTGTTGCCGCCTGGCACTGCTTGCTACCTTTAAGTTTGTTATCCACCAAAACTCCAAGATCCCTTTCCAACAGGGATTCACTTAACACAGAGCCATTTATAGTATAAGTAGCACAAGTATTTTTAAGTCCAAAATGCATCACCTTACATTTATCAACATTGAATTTCATCTGCCACTTAGCAGCCCAATGTGATAATCTATCTAGATCCCCTTGCAACGATTGCACATCCTCTGAAGTTTTTAATGGTCGACAAAGTTTTGTGTCGTCAGCAAACACAGAAACCTTGCTGACAATACCCACTTCCAAATCATTAATAAATAGATTAAATAGAAGCGGCCCCAACACAGAACCCTGTGGCACCCCACTTAGCACTTTAGTCCATAATGATGAAGCCCCATTAACAACTACTCTCTGCATCCTATTCTTTAACCAATTTTCTATCCATGTACAAATGTGACTCCCCAGACCAACAGACCTTAGCTTATTCATTAGTCGCCTATGGGGGACTGTATCAAAAGCCTTTGCAAAATCCAAGTAAACTACATCTACTGCTATACCAGAGTCTAAATTTCTACTTACTTCCTCATAAAAGCCAAGCAAGTTAGTTTGACAAGATCTATTCCTCCTAAATCCATGCTGGTTACTACTTATAATGTCAGTCCTTGAAACATACTCTAGAACATGATCCCTTATTAAACTTTCCAGGATCTTCCCCACCACTGAAGTTAAACTTACAGGCCTGTAATTACCCGGCTGTGAACGACTACCCTTTTTGAATATTGGAATAACATCAGCCTTTTTCCAATCCAGAGGCACACCACCGGACATGAGGGAATCAGCAAAAATAAGAAACAATGGCCTAGATAAAACTGAACTTAGCTCCCTAAGTACCCTAGGATGTATTTTATCCGGTCCAGGAGATTTACTAATATTAACCTTATTTAGTTCTTTCTGTACCATATCCTCGGTTAACCAAAGTGAACTTGAATCTTGTATACCTTTATTGCTACTATACTCTATGATATCTGTACTTGGATCTTCTATAGTGTATACAGAGGAAAAAAAATTATTCAAGACATTTGCTTTATCGCCATCCTCCGTAACTAACTTATCCCCATTAATTAATGGTGCCACATTCTCAGTCCTCATCTTCTTACTATTAATATACTTAAAAAAATGTTTAGGCTTAGTGATGCTTTCTTCAGCTATCCTTACTTCATTATTAATTTTAGCTAGTTTGATTGCTTTCTTACACTCCTTGTTACAGTTTTTATACTCCCTAAAGGCCCTTTCCGTTCCCTCGGCCTTAAAGGTTTTAAATGCCTTTTTCTTCCTTACCATTTGCCTCTTTACATCAGAATTCAGCCACATGGGCGCGGATTTATTTTTTTTACATTTATTTCCCAAGGGTATAAATTTAGATGTGAACTGGCTTAAAATCCCCTTGAACACAGTCCACTTCTGTTCAGTACCTTTACCTGATAATACATTATCCCAGTTGACATTCTGAAGAGCTGCTTTTAACCTGGGAAAATTTGCTTTCCTGAAATTAAATGTCTTTGTTAACCCAGCGTACTTTTCCTTTCGATAACAAAGTCCAAATGCCACTATTTCATGGTCACTATTCCCTAAGCCTCCAGTTACCTTTATATCTATAATGCGCTCCACAATGTTAGATATTACCAGATCCAACAGAGCTCCTTTTCTAGTAGGAACCTCAACCACCTGTGAGAGAAAATTATCCTGCAGCAAATTCAGGAACTCATCGCCTTTTTCTGTGATGGCAGTTCCACCACACCAATCAATGTCAGGGTAATTGAAGTCCCCCATAATGAGCACACTCCCCAAACTTGCAGCCCTTGCCAACTGCATATGAAGTTGACTCACCTCCTCTCTGCTAGCATTTGGCGGCTTATAGCAGACACCAACAATGACATTACCCCCTTTCCTGTTGCCTAATTCCACCCATATTGCCTCCACTTTATCATCCATATCACCAGCTATCTCTTCTTTTAAATTTGGCTTCAGTTCTTTTTTAACATATACACATACTCCTCCCCCTTTCCTTTTTTTTCTGTCCTGCCTAAACAAGGCATATCCTTCTATATTTACAGCCCAGTCGTGAGAACTGTTCAACCACGTTTCTGCTATACCTATTACATCATACTTTTCATTCAATGCCATCATTTCCAATTCACCCATTTTGTCAGCCAGGCTTCTCGCATTTGCAAACATAAATTTTAGATTATGATCCTGTAATTTATTCGTACACTTTGATACACATTCCTCCCTATCCCCTATGCTAGCCCCACCCCCCTTTCCACCCACCACTGGCCTATCTACACCCTGCTTTCCTCCTGGACAATCTATCCCAGTGAGACTGCTAATACCCTCCCCCCCCAAACCTAGTTTAAAATCTCCTCCAACCCTCTAGCCATCTTCTCCCCTAAAACAGCTGCACCACCATCAGTGAGGTGCAACCCATCCCTACTAAAGAGCCTGTAGCCGACAGCAAAGTCTGCCCAGTTCTCAATAAACCCAAACCCTTCTTCCTTACACCACTCTCTTAGCCACGCATTAATGCTCCTAAGCTCCCGCTGTCTCCCTGGCTTAGCACGTGGCTGCGGTAGTATTTCTGAAAACACTACCCTGGAGGTCCTTGCTTTTATCTTGGCCCCTAGTTCTCGGAAATCATGTTTAAGGACCTCACCTCCACCTCTAACTTTGTCATTGGCACCAATGTGAACCAAGACCGCCGGGTCACACCCGGCCCCACCCAATAATCTGTCTACACGATCCACCACATGCCGAACCCTAGCACCAGGCAGGCAACACACAGTTCGGCATGTAGGGTCTTGGCGGCAGATTACCCTATCTACCTTCCTTATTATGGAGTCCCCTACCACTACCACCTGCCTTGCATTCCTGACCCTTCGTTCCTCCTCCCTTGTATCAGAGATGGCAGTCCCCTGGGTGCTCAAGGGACTAGCCCCCTCCATACATGCTAATTCCGAGGTATGGCCTGGATGAATGAGAACCTTCACAAGCATGTTTGCCTATGTATCTGTTGTATTCGGTAAGATCAACTGGACTTAAAGTTTAGTTCTAGAATATTTTTAAATCCATTTGATATAATTAAATACAACAGATACACCATGGCCTGGATGAATGAGAACCTTCACAAGCATGTTTGCCTATGTATCTGTTGTATTCGGTAAGATCAACTGGACTTAAAGTTTAGTTCTTGAATATTTTTAAATCCATTTGATATAATTAAATACAACAGATACACCATGGCCTGGATGAATGAGAACCTTCACAAGCATGTTTGCCTATGTATAGGTTTTTTTTGGGGGGGGGAGAGCACAGAATGCTCAGAAGGTAGGAGTATTCACTACCTCACAGACATTTAGAATTTAAATTGCTGCTTTAATTGTATACTTGGTTAATTTAGCCAATCATTTTCCTGTAATGAACAACAAAGCTAAAATATGTAGAGATTTTCTACAGTGCAGTTCATGGTGCTATGTAAGCAAGGACTTGTAACTAGAAACCTTTCCCAGAGCTTGGATTTCTGCACTTAGAAATATCTGGTATTGGTTAAACAATGTAGAGTGTTCTATCAATGTCCCATGCACTTTTGTACACAATATATTTATGTAAGCAGGGAAGTTTTTACAAGGATATGGAATAAGTTAAACCACTTTTGTTTACTCTACCAACAATGTGTAAGAATAAGTAAAGTTAACATTACAATACTTATAAAAGTGGTAGTTGCACCCCAAAGTGAATGTGTATATTGCACCTCCACATATATAACATCACAAGATTTTAGGAGATATAATCATCGCCCCCAATTTGGGAGTACTAATTTCAAGTTTATTATTACTTGTTGGTGTTTTAGTATGTATTGTATTCAGTGCTCTTAGTAGAAAAAGTATCAGGGAAAGGGACCCAAAAATGGGACTGTCCCACTAATATTGGGACAGTTGTGAGGCATTTTATTTAGAAAAGGGGCATTATATTGAGCAATGTTCAGCTGAGTTCTTGGGGGTGCACTCACTTGGCATAATTAACAATACAAGAATTATCAAAGACTGAAAACTATAGGATGTATTCAATAATAGGTGCAAACCTGCCTGTTTTATAAATGTGCATTTTCATTTTTTTTAATCTATATTACCCCAGTGTAGGACGGAACACTGATTATTAGCTCTTGGGTATGTTGCATACAGCCTAAACAAGTGGTTTTACATACCGGCAAGTTCATTGACCTTAACCTGTTGCATACAGATAAAACAAAGTGAAGAGCAATCCATCCATCAGACAAGGATCCACACGTACGTTTATAGGTAATAAGAAATAACAAATTTTATTGCAAAGGCACGGTACATAAGCCCATAATGGCTTACAAGGTGAACCGCCTGACATGTTTCGGGCGAAACTCTGCCCTTAGTCATAGGCTGAATCACCCTCCATACAGGGCGAACTTAAAAAGGCCTAGATATCCCATGATGCTAGGCTATACACCATTAATTAGCTCAGCATGCACCTGATACGAGCCAATTAGCTAATCAGCCAGGTAGGGATATCAGACCTGACAAAACACTAAATACTAGTGCTGAACTCACAACAAGAAATACACAACAATAAAAGAAAAAGAAGCAAAAACAAAAAATCCATAATATACATAATGGAATAAATATGCATTGAAAAAGACCAAACCTTAAGTTACATTAAATTTGGAAAAACAGCATGCCGAAAATACACAAAGAGCATTAATAATACCAAGAAGGGAATACTATGAGACTAAGGGGCATATTTATAAAGGTTCGTTAACTTTTCGCGGCCATTTTCGCTGACATTAACACATAAATCGCGTTTAACGCGATTTATAAATGTCCGAAAACGGCCATTTCCAGAAATCTGATTGGTTAATGTAAAGCATGTAAAGCAAGTATTAAAAAATTGACCAATCAGAAACGGATTATGGATTTCTGCAAACCTATATAAAGAGGAGCTTTCCGCCGCGGAACTCAGATGCCATCGCAGTAGAAGGAACTGGCCATATGGAATAGCCTCTATAGTGTGGCGAGGATGGCTAGAGTCAGAACGAAGGATGCTATTACTGGCCTCTGGTTTTCTATAATCCTCAGTGTAAAGAGAATCATCTATTATGTTAATTAAATGTTGCATACAGTCTAGACAAGTAAGTACAGCGCTTATGGTTTTGCATATGGGTATTCCTTACACAGAAACAGACAGTAGAGAAAAACGTAGACATTACGTATAACTCCAAAACTCAAAACCTGTTATAAACAGGATAGACTACAATACTGACTTTTAATGGGTCCTAAGGAATTCTTACAGAAAAAAAATATTCATTAATTAGAAAACCTCAGGTTTAACCCTTTAAGTGCCAGCAGAATATCCCATTTTCTGACCGTTTGTGCCAGAAAAATTTCAGGATTTTCCCTCAATCGGGCTTTATCGACCCCAGTTTACAGTAGGAAACCGCCCCAAGGAATATCAGAAATATTATACATTGTTTTTTTCAGCACAATGTAAAACAGAATTTTGTAACTTTTCTGGAGATTCCACTGTATTTTTAGGTAAAATAAGTAAAAAAAAAATAAAATAAATAAAATTTGCAATTTTTTAATGGATTTTCCCCATTTTTATTTATAGTTATCTTAAGGTTACGCACAAAAGTCTTACTATTTGTAAAAGCTCTGATACTCCTGAGTACAATGATACCAGATACATGTCGGTACCCCACTTTTCCTGTACAGGAGACCCCCCAAACTAAAACTGCACTTTCAAGAATATTACACCAAATTGAAATGTATAACCACTTCTCACTGTTAACATAGAATATCTACCAAATTAACTAAAATATCCCCACAAGTGAGATATTTTTAGAAACAATATACCTGCAGCATTTTATGAATGAGGTAAGTCTGGATCCAAATGCAGATACCCGGGCGCAGCTCTTCATCCAAAAGTTATTTTCTCACATTTTCCTTTCCTCCCCTCAACTTTAAAATCAGAGACAAAATCAAATGTGAATTTCAACTAAAAACTGCACAGGAAAGTTCAAAAGCAACTCAAATATGAAAGCCTAACCCCTCCCAAACAAAACGGTATGCCACATTCATGGGTGTACCCGGAGACAGGGCTACCAACTAATCCAAAGGGGGACCAATGTCAAATGGCAGTAACAGCAAAAGAAAATCCAGCCAACTATGAATTTGAACAGTTTTTCCCATGAAACACCTCCCTAACTCCTAATACCCCCCATTAACTATATTCCTCGAATCTACACACCTTCAGCTACGGAACGCACACCTTCAGCTACGGAACGCTGTAGTTTATTCATTCATGCCATCAATGGTGTGGGCGCAGTTTTTCATAGAAGTTCACACTTTTTGCAGATTTTCTAAAAGCTTTACAAAAATCAACTTTTGAAGGTAGAAATCATGCCAAAACCCAATGGAATATAAAAAAAAGTTACCAAATATCAATCCCCCAAGTGTTCTGAATCACACGGTATGCCATATGCATTGTTAAAAACGTGGACGTGGAAGCGAAAAGCCACAAAGTGAGATAATGCATGATGGCTCAAAAACAGAAAAATATTCAGCCATCTCTGAATTTAAACAGTCTGCAGTTTTTCCCACAAAACACCCCCCTAACTCAAAAATACCCCCCCAAAACTATATATTCCTGGAATCTATATACCTTCATCTACATAACTCTGTAGTTTGTTCATTTATACCATTAATGGTGTGGGCGCAGATCTTCATAGATGTTCGTACTATTAACAGATTTTCTGAAAAAAATTAACAAAAATCCAATTTCGAAGATAGAAATCATGCCAAAACCCCATGAAATGTAAAAAAAAGTTAACAAATATCAATCCCCCAATTATCCTGAATCAAACAGTATGCCATGGTTACACACACGGAGGTAGAAGCAAAAAGCCACAAAGTGAGATAATGCGCAATGGCTCAAACAGTGAAAATATTCAGCCAACTGCTTGTGAAGGTTCTCATTCATGCAGGTCATGGTATATCTGTTGTATTCAATTAGAACAACTGGACAGATAATTGCCACAGATTCTTGTAAAAGTCATTCTGAATTGAGAAAGCCAGTCAGATGACTAGCGAAATGTCTTCAAGAACTAAATTACAAGTCCAGTTGCTATAATTGAATACAACAGATATATTCAGCCAACTCTGAATTTGAACTGTCTGCAGTTTTTCCCTTCAAAACACCCCCCACAAACTGTATATTCCTGAAATCTACACACCTTCAGCTATGTAATGCTGTAGTTCGTTCGGTCATATCATCAATGGTGTGGGAGCAGTTCTTCAAAGAAGTTTGCAGTTTTCGCAGATTTTCTGAAAAAAATTAAAAAATCAACTTTTGAAGGTAGAAATCATGTCAAACCAAGAAATATAAAAAAAGTTACCAAATATCAATCTCCCAAATGTCCTGTATCAAATGGTATGCCATATGCATGGTTACACATGCGGACATGGAATCGACTAGCCACAAAGTGAGCCAATGCCCATTACAGCAACTTTTCACGTTTGTCAAACTAAACACCCCTCTATTTTAGAAAAAACCCCAAAACTATATATTCTTGGAATCTACACACCTTTAGCTATGCAACGGTGCCATTCTTTTATGTATACCACCAAAGATGTTGGCGCAGTTCTTTTTAGAATTTTACACTTTTACCAGAATTTTTGGGAGTTAAAAATCATGGCGAATTCCCATGTAATGTAAAAAAAAAAGTTGTCAAGTATCAGTCTCCCAAATGCCCTGAATTAAACGGTATACCATGCATGGTTACACACACGGATGTGGCAGCCACTGCTCACAAAGTGAGGCAATGCGCAGTGGTCCGATAACAGCAACTTTCCAGATTTTTCAATCTAAACACCCCTCTAACTCAAAAATATCCCCCAAAACATCTCAGAATCTACACACCTTCAGCTAATCAACCGTGACTTTTTTTATTCATACCATCAATGGTGTGTGAGTAGATCTTCGTCCAATTTCACACTTTTAGCAGATTTTCTGAAAAAAATAAAGAAAAAACAAGTTTCAAAGTTAAAATCCTGCCAAAACCCCAAATATCCATCACCCAAATGCCCTGAATGCCATATGCGTGAATGCACACAGAGATGTGGCCACCAACTAACTCAAATGGGACACATGCACAAATGCAATTACAAGAAAATATCAACGTGCTCTGTAATTTAAACAGCCTACACTTTTTCAAAGAAAAAAGCCCCCCGAAACATTGAAATACCCCCCATGAACTATATATTTTTGGAATCTACACACCTTCAGCTAGGTTATGGTGCCAATCTTTCATACATATATAAAGAATTTCAGAACATTAACTCAGTGCTATAGAAGATTTTGTACATATACAATAAAATGATTTTAAGGTTGAAATCCTACCTAAACCCACTTGGCAAGTAAAATAACCCACTAAAGTCAATCTCCCACATTTCCTGAATCAAACGGTGTGACACTGTAATTTGAACAGCTTACCGTATATCTTGAGATAAACTGAGGCACCTACTTTTAGCTTTCAAAAGGAGTAAAGTGATTGACTCGAGTATAAATAGGATGGCATAGAACTCGAACTGGAACCCGAGTTCGAGCCGAACTTTCGTAGTCCGGATGGACCCGGACTTTTCGAACTATCTCGGACGCGGACTTTCGATTTTCCTGGACTTTCGATGATTTATCGAATGTTCGAACGGTCAAACATTCGAAAAATCATCGAATTTAAAAAAAAAAGGTGCCCACATGTACAAAATCACCCAATGGCAGCTAATTTGAGCATTGCCAGCCCCCTGGGTATAAAAGGCAATGCGACTAGTGCCATTTAGTCAGTGTGTTGTAGAGTGTTTAGTGGAGACCTGACAGTGTAGGTATTGGAGAGAGATTTTTGCGCTTTTTGAGCTTTCTGTGTATGGATTTCAGCGTGGTGGTTTAGCACTTGTAATTACCCACCCCTGTATTCACACATCTTGAGACCCAACAGTCCTTTTAAGGACTACCCTTCCTTGTGAGACCCAAAAGTCCTTTTAAGGACTACCCTTGTGAGACCCAAAAGTCCTTTTTGGGGCCAAGCCTGCCTGGCTCCGCAATAATGTTGTCAAACTGAAGTGAATCTACTGCTACTCAATGGTGCTGTTCCTACAAACCCTATCTACTTTCCCGCTTTCCTTTGCACGAAGCATACACTGAGGGAGAGAAGCCAATGGGGTGTGGGGTCTGTCCGGAGGGGCCAAGCCTGCCTGGATCCGCAATAATGTTGTCAAACTGAAGTGAATCTACTGCTACTCAATGGTGCTGTTCCTACAAACCCTATCCCCTTCCCCGCTTTCCCTTGCACGAAGCATACTCTGAGGGAGAGAAGCCAATGGGGTGTGGGAAAGCCTAAATAATTATGTTTGTAGTCAATGTCATTTGTAAAGATAAAACACAGAGATTTGTTTAGTTTAACATTTTTAGTAAAGGTAAGCACCTGTTTCTTCGGTGCTTATATAATATATAAAATATATAAAATAAATAATAAAATAATAAAAAAAATATATAAACAATAATAATAACAATAACACGGTGCAACCATACCCGGGCAGTCAGATGACTAGCGAAATGTCTTCAAGAACTAAATTACAAGTCAGTTGCTATAATTGAATACAACAGATATATTCAGCCAACTCTGATGAATTTGAACTGCTGCAGTTTTTCCCTTCAAAACACCCCCCACAAACTGTATATTCCTGAAATCTACAACCTTCAGCTATGTAATGCTGTAGTTCGTTCGGTCATATCATCAATGGTGTGGGAGCAGTTCTTCAAAGAAGTTTGCAGTTTTCGCAGATTTTCTGAAAAAAATTAAAAAATCAACTTTTGAAGGGTAGAAATATGTCAAACCAAGAAATATAAAAAAAGTTACCAAATATCAATCTCCCAAATGTCCTGTATCAAATGGTATGCCATATGCATGGTTACACATGCGGACATGGAATCGATAGCCACAAAGTGAGCCAATGCCCTACAGCAACTTTTCACGTTTGTCAAACTAAACACCTCTATTTTAGAAAAAACCCCAAAACTATATATTCTTGGAATCTACACACCTTTAGCTATGCAACGGTGCCATTCTTTTATGTATACCACCAAAGATGTTGGCGCAGTTCTTTTTAGAATTTTACACTTTTACCAGAATTTTTGGGAGTTAAAAATCATGGCGAATTCCCATGTAATGTAAAAAAAAAAGTTGTCAAGTATCAGTCTCCCAAATGCCCTGAATTAAACGGTATAACATGCATGGTTACACACACGGATGTGGCAGCCACTGCTCACAAAGTGAGGCAATGCGCAGTGGTCCGATAACAGCAACTTTCCAGATTTTTCAATCTAAAACACCCTCTAACTCAAAAATATCCCCAAAACATCTCAGAATCTACACACCTTCAGCTAATCAACGTGACTTTTTTTATTCATACCATCAATGGTGGGTGAGTAGATTCTCGTCCAATTTCACACTTTTAGCAGATTTTCTGAAAAAAAATAAAGAAAAAAACAAGTTTCAAAGTTAAAATCCTGCCAAAACCCCAAATATCCATCACCCAAATGCCTGAATGCCATATGCGTGAATGCACACAGAGATGTGGCCACCAACTAACTCAAATGGGACAATGCACAAATGCAATTACAAGAAAATATCAACGTGCTCTGTAATTTAAACAGCCTACACTTTTTCAAAGAAAAAAGCCCCCCGAAACATTGAAATACCCCCCATGAACTATATATTTTTGGAATTACACACCTTCAGCTAGGTTATGGTGCCAACTTATACACATATATAAAGAATTTCAGACACATTAACTCAGTGCTATTAGAAGATTTTGTAAACAAATATACATAAAAATGATTTTAAGGTTGAAATCCTACCTAAACCCACTTGGCAAGTAAAATAACCCACTAAATGTCAATCTCCCACATGTCCTGAATCAAACGGTGTGACACTGTAATTTGAACAGCTTACCGTATATACTTGAGTATAAACTGAGGCACCTACTTTTAGCTTTCAAAAGGAGTAAAAGTGATTGACTCGAGTATAAAATAGGGATGGCATAGAACTCGAACTGGAACCCGAGTTCGAGCCGAACTTTCGAGTTCCGGATGGACCGGACTTTTCGAACTATCTCGGACGCGGACTTTCGATATTTCCTGGACTTTCGATGATTTATCGAATGTTCGAACGGTCAAACATTCGAAAAATCATCGAATTTAAAAAAAAAAGGTGCCACATGTACAAAATCACCCAATGGCAGCTAATTTGAGCATTGCCAGCCCCCTGGGTATAAAAGGCAATGCGACTAGTGCCATTTAGTCAGTGTGTTGTAGAGTGTTTAGTGGAGACCTGACAGTGTAGGTATTGGAGAGAGATTTTTGCGCTTTTGAGCTTTCTGTGTATGGATTTCAGCGTGGTGGTTTAGCACTTGTAATACACCCCTGTATTCACACATCTTGAGACCCAACAGTCCTTTTAAGGACTACCCTTCCTTGTGAGACCCAAAAGTCCTTTTAAGGACTACCCTTGTGAACCCAAAAGTCCTTTTGGGGCCAAGCCTGCCTGGCTCCGCAATAATGTTGTCAAACTGAAGTGAATCTACTGCTACTCAATGGTGCTGTTCCTACAAACCTATCTACTTTCCCGCTTTCTTTGCACGAAGCATACACTGAGGGAGAGAAGCAATGGGGTGTGGGGTCTGTCCGGAGGGGCCAAGCCTGCCTGGATCCGCAATAATGTTGTCAAACTGAAGTGAATCTACTGCTAATCAATGGTGCTGTTCCTACAAACCCTATCCCCTCCCGCTTTCCCTTGCACGAAGCATACTCTGAGGGAGAGAAGCCAATGGGGTGTGGGAAAGCCTAAATAATTATGTTTGTAGTCAATGTCATTTGTAAAGATAAAACACAGAGATTTGTTTAGTTTAACATTTTTAGTAAAGGTAAGCACTGTTTCTTCGGTGCTTATAATATATAAAATATATAAAATAAATAAAAAATAATAAAAAAAAAATATAAACAATAATAATAACAATAACACGGTGCAACTTGGTGCTAAAAAGCCCCCCAAAAACCACACCTATTTATTTTTAAAAACTTTGCGCTTAATGCGCAAAATGTCTTTGTGCATGGAGAGCATGCGCCTCTCCATACGCCTCTGCCTGCTCTCCATGCACCTCAGACGCTGATCAATATTTTCCAGCAGGCGCTGGCGTGCTGGTCCCTGCTGGCGTGCTGGTGCTGGTGGTGCTGGTGGTGCTGGCGGTTCTGGCGGTGGTGGTGGTGAAGGGGAAACTGGAGGCTGCTCCTGTGGCCTTGGTGGGGGTGCTGGCTCCTCTGCATCACTGGCAGAAATTGATTCCTCATCTGCAAATTTATATATTAAAAAAGTAAATTTTAATTATAAATAATAATAAAAAATAATAATAACAAAAAATAATGTAAATATTGTGAATATTTTTCGTGTGTACTAACATTTACTAACATTAACTAACAGTTACATTTACTAATACTAACACTAACTAACATTAAGGGCTAGGCCACACAAGCGTGTTTTTCGCGTGTTTGCGCCGGCGTTTTGCTTTCACGTTTGCTCCCGTGATTTTCGCTAAAATGGAAATCGCTGGAATGCAATATTCCCTCTATTTACGATGCGCATGCGATTACGCGTCCATTCACGTTTTGGTAACTCATGCGTTCACCATTTTTGCTGCGTTAACGCTTGCGTTTCCATAACGCTCGCGATTTGGTGCACGATTCCTGTGCGTTGCAGTGTGGCCTCACTCTTATTAACATTAAAAAATATATACTTTGAGTCGTTTATGAAAAAAGAGCTTTCAAAATCTGTATTATAATTAAATATTACAAATATTTTTTGTGTGTACTTGTCCTTTAACATCTACTAACATTAACTGTTACATTAAAATTTGCTAACACTAATTAACACTAACATATGCACTTTGAGTCCTTAAGGAGAAAAGCACTAAAGGCCCCGCAATCGTTTGTGGCGGTTTGCGAAATTGTGAAGCGCTATCGCCAATCACAAGTGCTATAAAAGTAACAAGAAAAGTGCAGTAACTTCATATAGTGGTTATACTTAGATTAGACTTAGGTTAGACAGAGCTTGTCAGAAAGATCCGCAGAACCGCCTGATTAGTGGTGCAAAAGGTGGTGTTTTATACAACTCAATCACAAATAAAATTTAATATATATGTGATACTTGCCTTGGACATTCCGCTGGATGTAGTTCCGTCTCTGCCGTTTGAGGTCTGACCACCTCTTTTGGAGCTGAGAGGTGGTCAGATCAATGCGAAACTGCGTCCGCAGTTTTGCCTGCAGGTGGCGCATTATGCGCTGTTGCGCTCTTTAATATTGGGCGTGCCGATTGGCATCCCGTCATAACCCAGCCGGGTGAAATATTCCACCATCAGACGCTGCCATTGCATGCTGGCCATGCTTTCTGGTGGGGAAAGTAATGGTGGAATGACTACACCCACTTTCCAGACTCAATTTAGATCCTGGATTGCATATAGAAGTCAATGGGAAGAAGGGATTATAATCGAATGTCGAAATCGAATCCCCGAGTAAAATGCCCATGGTATCTAGGCGCAAACATCGAATCCGCAAGTAAAGTGTCCATTAAAACCTATAGGCGAGTATCGAATCCGCGAGTAAAATGTCCATGTTATCTAGGCGCGAACATCGAATCTACAAGTAAAGTGTCCATTAAAACCTATACGCGAGCATCGAATCCGCGGGTAAAATGTCCATGTTATCTAGGCCGAAGAACATCGAATATCGAGTAAAGTGTCCATTACAACCTATAAGCGAGTATCGAATTCGCAAGTAAAATGTCCATGTTACCTCAAACGTTCGAACGCGAAAGCTCGAAAGTAGCGCGCGTGAGAGTAAAATCGATTTTACGAAAGTCCTGGATATTGGAACATGCTCCCCAGACCATTTCCCAGGTCCCACAGCCATTTACATTAAGTTACTATTAATATTTTAGTTGTATTTGACTCGAACTTTTCGAACTATTTGCCTCCCATAGACTTTAATGGGTCCGTTATCGAACCTTCGAACTTTTACAATTTACCTGCCGGAGCAGGTAAGTCTTGGAGTCGAGTATAAACCGAGTCTCAATTTTCAGGCTATTTTTTTAGCCTGAAAATCTCGGTTTGTACTCGAGTATATACGGTACACTTTTTCAAAGGAAACAGTTCTGAAACTTGGAAATACCCCACACAAATGAAAAAACCTACTAAATGTCAATATCCTACATATCCTAAATCAAAGGTATGCCATATGCATGGGTGCACACAGACACATGGCCACCATCTACGATCTACACACCTTCAGCTACGATAGGGAAACAGACCCAAAATTTGGAAATACCCCCCACAAGCTATATATTTTTGAAATCTACACACCTTCAGCTACGTTATGGTGCCAAGCTTTCATACATATATGAAGAATTCCAGATGCAGTAATCCAAAGAACTCTTGTGTTTTTAGGAGATTTTGTGACAAATAAAATAAGATAATTCAAAGGTTGAAATCCTACCTAAACCCACTTGACAAGCAAAAAACCCCACTAAATATCAATCTCCCACATGTCTAGAATCAAACGGTATGCCATATGGGTGAATGCACACAGAGACGTGGCCACCAACTAGCTCAAATGGGAAGCATGCACAAGTGCAATTACAAGAAAATATCAAAATGCTTTGTAATTTTAAGCAGCCTACACTTTTTCATAGGAAAGAGACCCAAAATTTGGAAATACCACCCGCGAGCTATATATTTTGAAATCTACACACCTTCAGCTACGTTATGGTGCCAAGATTTCATACATATATGAAGAATTCCAGACACAGTAATCCAAAGAACTCTCTCCAACGGGTGATGCACCAAGTTGAAGTTGCGCTAACCGATGTTATATCGGTTAGCATGACTTTAACTCCTTCCTTGCGGTGGCTGCGTGGCTAACGCGAAAGTTAACAGCGCAGCCGCCGCAAGTAATGTTATATGCCGAAGTCGGCATTTTATTGTGGCACTGAAACAGCACCAAGTAGCGATGTTCCAAGCGCCGCTATTGGCATATAACATCACCGGGCAGTTTGCACCTGGTTGCCGATAGCGGCGCTCGGTGCATCGCCCTGTCTGTTTTTAGTAGATTTTGTGAAAAATAAAATAAGATGATTCAAAGGTTGAAATCTAAACCCACTTGACAAGCAAAAAAACCCACTAAATGTCAATCTCCCACATGTCCCGAATCAAAGGGTATGCCATATGCATGGATGTACACAGAGATGTGGCCACCAACTAACTGAAATTACAAGTGCAATTACAAGAAAAAAATCAAATTGCTCTGTAATTTGAACAGCCTACACTTTTTCAAAGAAAACTGCCCCGAAACTTGGAAATACTCCCCACAAACTATATATGTTTGGAATCTACACAACCTCAGCTACATATTGGTGCCATGGTTTCATACATACATAAAGAATTCCAGACAATGTCATCCATAGAACTCTGTGCTTTAAGGGGATTTTGTGAAGAAATAAAAGAAGATGATTCAAAGGTTAAAATCCTACCTAAACACACTTGACAAATAAAAAAAAAAACACTAAATGTAAATCTCCAACATGTCCAGAATCAAAGCATATGTGTGGGTGCAAACTGAGACGCGGCCATCAACTAGCTCAAATGGGACGCATGTACAAGTGCAATTACAAAAATATAATGTAAAAAATGCCACAACCCAACCCCCACTTTTAGTGGTATTTTAGTAAAATCCTGTTGGTATTGAGAGACACACAAGTTTTTTCACACTGATGCAAAAAATTCAATTTGGTCTTTTTTTGGTACCTCTGCAAACTTTCCTAATAACATAGGTTTCCCTTTTTATGTGTGTTTCACTTTTTTTTTTATCATTCCCAAAGATAATCATCAGATCATCTTAGGGAATGATAATAAACTTGGAATACGCCCGTTTTCCAAGTTGAAATCCATTCGGAAAAATCACTTCCCGGATTTTTTTTCCCAGGAACTGATTTTTCATTCATTGACAAAGATCCATAATTAGGTGATCAGAACTGATCACCTAATATTGATCTCTGTCCCCATTTTTTTGTCTTGCAAAAATAAATTCTATTTGTGAATGGAACTCTGAGTTCCATTCAAAAATAGTATAGTAAGCTGTAACACAATGAGAGCTTACTATACCAGAAGTGGATCGCAGTTCTGTACCTCCACTGGACAACCAATGAAGGTTGGGGGAAGAGTTAGTGGAGACCCAGATGGAAAAGGGGTCTCCACTTACCTCGCGATTGCAGAGATCTTTGTGGGACCGGCTTCCCTGTACGATCCGGCAAGTAATAAGTGTATTTCTCTGGATCCCCACATCGGTTTAGGGCAAAACCGATGGGGGATCGAGGGGAGTAGGGGGGGGGCACTTGGAATGTGATCTCCTATCCCTGTTTGCATAATTTTTTCCCCTTATCAGCACAGATAGACAGCACGTATACTGTACATGCTTGGCCAGATTGACCACCCAGCCAGGCACATACAGCGTACATGCTTGGCATTGAAGGGTTTAAAGGGTATCTCCAGTGCTAAAAAATAACGTTAGTATTTAGTTTTATTGAAGAACGGGAGGTAAAGGAGCTGTGTCTTACCTGTTCCTCAATAAAACCTGCAGAAGCCAAGAACAAAGTTAAAGTAATTACCTGATAGCTCGCTCCTCCGCTGCATAGTCTGACAGGTCCCGACGGACTTAGTATTCTATGCGCGATGCGCATAGCATACAGAGTCCGTAGGGTGCTGTCAGACTATGAGGCGGAGGAGCGAACAATCAGGTAAGTATCTTACCTTTGCTCCAGGCTCCTGCAGGATTTATTGCAGCACTCCATGATGCTGCCAAGATAAGAGAAACATCATCTATTAGTTATGAATTATAGAATTCATTCAGGCTTATTTTTATTTTATCTTTAATTTGACTTAATTTAATTTGACACATATACCCTTTTTTCAATTGCCTCATGTCTTTCTCCTAATACCAAATGGTGCATTTTACTGGTATTTATACATAAAGTTGGAATTGATCCAGGGATATTTCCGTTTGCCACTTGGTGTCAATTAGAAATACTTTTTTTTTTTTGCCTTCCTCTAGATCATCTGTTAGGCAGGGAATGTGGGTATTGCTGAGTAGTTTTAAGTGGTTAGAAATATGTCTTTATTTGAAGGGTATACTTTTTGTCAATACTTAAGGAACAGGAGGAAAAGGAGCTATGTCCTACCACCAGTTTTTGAATAAATTTAACAGATGCAGGGGACAAACCTTTAAATTTACCCACAATCATGCTTCTCCGCTGACTCCTCTGACAATTTCCGACTGCTATACTATGGGTTTTTTGAGCAATAAGGATATTTGGGGACACTTCTATTTAATATCTCACAGAGACACAATCTTTACCCTTTGTTATATCACAATAAAAAACTGATTAAAGTCATTTTCACCCCCTTAAGCTGGGAACACACATTAGCAATATAGGGCTGATCCCATTGGTACGGATGGGATTTGTCCTATACAGTTAATGGGTCACAATGACCACAACAACAATATTTTTATGTCACAATGTCAAATGTTCTAACAATGACACCCCTGTTGTTTTTTCTTGATTGCAAAACTTTTTGTCACAATCTTAACCCTGTCAAAATAAAACTGATTAAAGGGCATTTTCACCCCCTTGAGCTGGGCACACACATTAGCAATATAGGGCCGATCAAGTCAGTGCCGATGGGATTGGTACTATATTGTTAATGTGTATATGGCCGAAACAACTGTTTCCGATGCTGGTGAGCATTCGGTGTTGGCATCGGAAACGGTTGTTGTGACCGTAAAATTTCCCTCGGTCGCAGTCGGCCCCTTGTACTAAAATATAGGGAGTTGCCCACGATAATAGGGAGTATGGAAATCTTGCAGATTCTTTCTTTCATACTTACATATAGGAACTGTGTACCCACCTTTACGAATACTTACCTTTCTCCCTGGTGCTCCTGGAAGAAGATATTTACTTTTCAATCCACTAGTTCCTCAGTCCCCTGTCTCAATGACAACCCTATTGTTATGTCACAGTGGAAAGCATATAGTTAAATAATAATGACAACTATATTGTTATGGTAGATTAGAAAAACTACTATTATGTCCCAATGGCAAAAATATTGTTATGTCACATACACATCTCTACTTAACCTATTGTTATCAATTCTGTTCTTGACCACATAAATGTACAAATTAAGATCAGAGAAAAAGAAAATGACATTCTGATGCTAATGGGGTTCTGATGCAGACACAGTATACAAACATGTTTCCACTCAATTAGCTAGGTCCTTAATGCAGAATGTGCTACTGCCCTCTAGTGTATACATAAGTGTAAGAAAAATACAAAAAAGCTGGGGAGTTTGGAAGGATAAAAACAACTCCCAGTAGTCCTTAGCAACATTTCTCTTTCAGCATCTCTCCATCCTTGGAACTTATCAACCACCAGCTGCTTTAGATGGCAAACAGTATGTTACATAATCATATCAGATAATCAACTTACAATGAACTAGAACGCAATCAATTTGGCTTGAAAGGCCACATTCCTGAAGATGTATGTATGTATGTATATATAATTTTATTTATATAGTGCCACTTGGGTACGCAGTGCTGTAGAATATAAAATACAGAGTATACAAACGGTAAGTTTAAGCAAGTGCAAAAGATTTTAAACACATATGTGTATTATTGTGTGTATGGTTTCCATGGAAAAGGAAGGATGGGTGTGTGTGTGTTTAAAAGTCAAAAAGACTTAAGTAGTCCAGTCATTTCCAAAAGGCTTTATTTCATTAAAACTTTAAAATTGCACAGATCTTAGCAAGCTAGTTTAAAATACCAGAAGAATCACATAAAAACCTCCAAAGATCATGGATTTGTTCAGGGGGTATTGTACTGCAGTGAGAATCTCTGGGTTCTTCTTCTGTCTTAGCTGCTTGCAGAGAGCATATTATAAACCGCAAGATAAAACCTCATAAAAGCTTAGGGTGTCATAAAAATAAATTAAAAGTACAGTATAAACTCTGGTGTCTCTTCCTGACCTTGCTATAAAAGCTCAACACTTTTTTCAAGAGTGTATACCTGTCATAGGGGTACCTCAATGTGTGGTTTATAACCAAGTATCGAGAATCTGTAAATGTTTGGAGCGCTTGGTCAGGCAACTGAACGGCTGTTTAGCCTGAATGAGCGCCCGTATATTAATCCACAGTCAGCTAAACGGGCATTCAAACACCATTGTGCATCGTATATTGGGCCTCCTCGATCGCACATGTGTACGCAGCTTAAGGTTCAGAAACTGTTTTTATTTATAGTGAGAATGAGCCTTAGAAGAGCCCTTGTGGCTCTAATAAATGCTGGTCTGATAAAGGGGATCCCGCAGCTCAAAACTAGGACCACACTTTTTCAAGTCTCCGGCATCTTCTTTGCCGGCAACACCAACTCTGTGGATGTCGCCAACACTGGGCGATGTCACTGCGGTTACCAGTGACACCGCCGACGCTAGAGGCATCAACGCCGGTGTTGCCAACCTCTTCACTCTCTGGTGCATTTCAGAGGACTCGTGAACATCCTCATTCAGGTTAGAAAAAGTTTCTTAACAGTGAGAACAGTTAAGCTATAGAACTGTCTTCCAGCAGGTGTGGTAATTGGAAAGTTTATTTAATCCTATATAATAAAACCCTAATTGCTATGTGCTGGTGTGCATGTGTGTCTCACTGCAATCAATCCCCTGGCCACTAGATGTCCCCACTCCTTCCACACAGTGTAACTGGTGACTGCTCTGCCAGACCGTTCCTGTTCATCTTAGCAGTGATGGCCAAACAGGGGCCGGATCGCGGCCATCCTATCTAGGGAAAGTTGAACTGTGCATTGCAGAAGCGTCCTGGCTTCTGCGCATGTGCAGGGAGATATTGAGATGTAGCGCTAGGCCGGAACAACATCCGATACCTATTGGACAGAGAGGGAGAGAGGGAGAGAGAGAGAGAGAGACACACTAGCCCTCGTTATTTAACGGGCTTAATTGTCTAGTAGCTAATAAAAGGGGACTGGATTAGTTTCTAATATATTGAAAATAACTTATATCAATACATACATTCCTGTTGATCCAAGAAAACTTTCCGATTGTCATTTGGAGTCAGGAGGGAATCCCCTCTCCGTTTCAGCTGTTTTTGCCTTCTTCTGGATCATCTGTTAGGTAGGGTTAATGAGCAGGCTATAAAGTTTGGACTGGATGGATGGATGGATGTCTTTTTTTAACCTCCATGAGTATTATACTATAATGTTATTAGGTAGGGCAGTGCTAAAATTTTGCTTTTCATAGACTTATATAAAATAAATATATTTTGCTGGCAAACTTTTAGATGCATTTAGATAAAGTAAACCTCTATTTATCATCAGATGTGTTGTATATAGAAGTGCTGTACCAAAATAATTAGAATTAAGGCAATTTCTGTTTCAGAGCAAGGCAACAAAATTATTTAGAATTTACATAAGGCACAGCAGTCACGCAGAAGGAGATTTTATAAGGGCAGGAAACAGGAGGCTTAATAAATTAATATTTTTTTAAGCTAAAAAAAAAACCCCGGTGTCCAACTTTGATATACTGATGACTGAACCTTGTATTAAATGCTCA
Organism: Hymenochirus boettgeri; assembly: GCA_019447015.1. NCBI lineage: Eukaryota > Metazoa > Chordata > Amphibia > Anura > Pipidae > Hymenochirus > Hymenochirus boettgeri. Next base: position 63,884,510 of record CM033472.1, read on the forward strand.
GTTGTGTGTGGTTGAACTTTTCTACTTCATAAGGCATTATACTCAATCTTTAGGTCTGTGTCCTTACCAGGCTGTTAGACCCCCTTAATCCAAACTACCTGTTTGATGATGATCTAGCACACAGTGGTGGTCCCACTGTGATCTGAATGCATTTTTTTTTCAACTCTAGCAGGATACAAAGAAAATAATGTCAGCCAAGTGACATTTTCTATTTGTAGGAATTCATAAGAATAATTGCAATAACCCTACAAGCAACAGCCAAAAAAAGACATGGGCTTAGTCTGATATTAGAGTAGGAAAAATTAGCTATAGCTTCCTGTTTATATGTTAATCTTTACTATATGCAACTATTTTTATAATATAATATCGCATTCAACTGAACTTGATTAGTAATTGATGATGTTTCACCACTTAAAGGAACTGTACACTACTCTTCAGTTTCCTGTACATTTTCCAGGCCCTGCAGGACAACCATATGCAGCAGAACAGGATTGTAGGGGTCTTTTAATACTATACAGTGGACTTAACAGTGGGGCAAACTTTAGTTGGGGGGTTGGACATGCCTTTAAATATAAACTTTGGCTTGAAAGGATGTACAAAGCTCTATTAATGTGAAACTTTGCGTGTGTAGTGAATTTTGAAACCTGCACCTGTGACACAGGCAATCAAGACTGGTAAATCAAGCACAGATTAATGCTTTTAAAAGTGCGATCGGATCGCAATTTCATCTGTGTGGCCTAGCCCTAAGTCTGCAAAAGGAAAAGAAAGTATGGCGGCCCCCATCTTCCCCACTTTGCCTCCCCATCCTTCATGTAAGGGCCCAGCCCGAAATGCGTAGGACATATCTGTTAAACCGTTCCTGGCCATGGCGAGGCTTTTTAAAAGGATGCAAATAAAGAGAATGTTTTTATTAAAAGTCTGATTGCGGTTTTGTGAGGCAACCAATGGTGCAGCGGTAACCACTGTTTATTACATAATACAGTATATAATGTAATATATACTGTATATATACTTATATATACAGTATAAGTAAGAAGTAAAAAAATTATTGTTATAAAATTGTTTAAAATTGTTATTTGTGACCCTGTTAAAATCATATCTGGCGCGCATTCCATTGCCTTTCCTAAGTGCTATATTTTATTAAGGGGGTAAAAGTATTTTTGTTTATTTCCTTACAAAATCCATATTGCCCTGACTACTGAGATGGTATCTTCTCTGTTTCAGCCCTTGTAGCACAGTTGGAGATCACTTAGTAGTACAAATTGAATCTTGCTAATTATTTTATTACCTTGCTCTGTGCCTGGCTTTATCCCTGTAAAGCTAAGTACACACCATACAATAATTCGGCCCGACCGTAATTTCAGTGTTTTGGTCCGTCGGGCCGAATTATTGTATGGTGGCTTGGATCGATCGCCGAACATTCCTTCATCTGGATCAGACAAAAGCACGATCTCTATGGTCCTCTATTGAAACCTGGCTTACTTTCTTCCTATCTGCTGACTGTCCTGTTCTGATTCTGGGGGACTTAACTGTCACATTGGCAACTCCTCCCTCTCCTGGCCGTCTCACTTCCTACACTTAACATTCTCATTTGATCTTCAACAATGAATTAACATTAGTACTCTTAAGGACGGCCACTTCCTGGATCTAGTGTAATAAAAACCTCTCTATCTCATCTTTTGAATCTAACCCCTTTCCCACTTTCTGATCATCACCTTATCAGGTTTCAGGCTGAACACCCTCTTCTTCCTCCTGTCCTCATGTGTGTCTAGAGCCATTGATCTCCCAGCACACGCCTCATCCCTGTCCTCTAGTCTCTCTTCCCTCTTGCACGTTAATGACCCTGACTTGTTTGCCAATTCCTTTTACACTATCCTGACTAACACGATAGTCCCCCCGCAGTCAAGGCACCGCTAATCCTCATCTGTGGTTCAACCCCACTCCCCGTTTTATAAGCAGGTGCACAGGTGCTGCTGAACATTCATAGAGAAGGTCCCATACAAAGTCTGACTTTATCTATTACAAGTTCATGCTGCAGTGTCTTGGCACTGGGCTGCTGCTGGCAAAACAAAACTACTACTGGAAACTTATAAATAACAACAACTCTAATCTACGTCGCCTGTTTTCCATCTTCAACTCCCTTCTGCGTCCCTCGCCCGCTGACTCTCTCCTTCTTTTGCACTCTCCCCAGGACTTTGCACATTACTTTCAACATAAGTAAGTCCATCTGCATGCAGATCTCTAGTCTTAGGGATGAATTTCAGATTATGTTGCCCTCTCCTTCCTTTGCTATTCTCGAATCTTTTACTCCTATAACCCATTCAGAAGTCCCTAGCCTGCTTCTTTCCTGTCCACTCACAACCTGTCCTTTTGATCTCATGCCCTCTGTATTGCTGAAGCACTGTAATCATGTGCTTAACCCTATACTGTCCCACATATTCAATGCCTTCCTTACTTCTGGAATTTTCCATTCAATTTTTAAACATGCCCATGTTGAAACCATACTAAAAAAGCACTTGCTAGACTTCTCTTGTTTAGTCAAATACAGCCCGGTCTCTCTCTTACCGATAGCCTGCTAGAATGATTAGTTTTCGCCCGTATCACTAACTACCTTCATGCACATAACCTATTGGATCTTTTGCAAGCTGGCTTCTGTCCTGCGCATTCCACTGAAACATCTCTGTGTTAGGTTGTGAATGATCTTCAGGTTGCAAAGGCCAATGGTCACTTTTCTATCCTTCTTGACCTTTCCTCTGCTTTTGACACACTCGATCATTCCCTCCTAAAGTGCAATTTCCTTGGGAGATGTCATTATCTCTTTTGGCTTCAAGTATCACTTATATGCAGATGATACACAAATCTACTTGTCCACCCCTGCGCTAACTCCTGAAATCCAATCACGTGTCTCTGACTGTCTCCTTGCAATCTCCTCCTTGATGTTGTGACATGGACTCAAACTGAATCTTCTAAAAATTAACTAGTAGTTTTCCCACGCTAACCTAGTCCTGTCCCATCTTTCTCTGTTGACAATACTCCCATTTTCCCTATCCAATTGGCACACTGCCTAGGGGTAATTATTGACTCCTCTCTCTCCTTTTCTAATCACATTAAATCTGTCGCAATATAGAGAATATCTGCAGGTTCCTCTCTCTCCCGACTACCACTATGCTTATGAATGCTCTAATCCTATCACGCCTAGACTATTGTAACCTACTACTTACTGGTCTTCCTGCTTCCCACCTCTCTCCCCTTCAGTCCATACTAAACTATGCTACACATATTGCTTTGCATTTTAATAAACAGGATCCCAAATCTCCAGTGTACCGGAAAATAACCTGGCTCTCTGTTAAACAGCGAATTGTATACAAAATCCTCCTCCTAACCTTTAAATCCCTTCACTCTGCTGCAACTCCTTATATTTACTCTTTAGTGTCCCTGTATGTTCCTGCCCGCACCATTTGATCATCATCTCCTTTACAGACCCCCCACTCATACTGTTTCCTCATGCCTTAAACCTTTCTCTCTTGTGGCTCCCATCCTCTGGAATTCTATTCCCCTCTCTCTACATCAAAAAACCTCAAAGAGCAGGTTTAAATCCATCTGTACATCCTACCTATCTGGTACCAAGCACAGTATATGATTGTTTTATTTGCACTTCTACCCTTTCCTTTGTATCTGTATGTTATCCGCCTAATTAGCTTGTAAGCTCTACGGGCAGGGACTTCCTTTCCTCTTGTGGCAAGGCTCTAGTACTTATATTTATTTATAAAAAAATCAAACATAGTTCTTATGTGCTTATATGCTATTTTGCCTAATTTTCCCACTCAGTTTTAACCTGCATATGCATTTTTTGTAGAGTTGTATTTACAAGCATGTGCAAACAGGTTTAATGAAAATATGACCGAATTTCATCATGACATCTACCACCCTGTATGATATCTCTATTGGCGTGATATTTTCCAGCAGCAATGGAGTGTGTAAGGAAAGATGCAACTGACACTTGCTTACTTGACTCTACTAGAGCCCCAGTGGAAAGGTGAGTGGTGAGGTGAGTTTGGAAAGTGTGCCTGGCACTGTTTCTACTGTAAAAATGGGAAATAATATTAGCAGCTTGCTAGCTAAGTAAGAAGTACATATATAATTTCCAAAATACTTACCATTGGAAGTGTGTTGGTCTTAAAATACATATTCAATAAAAGTTCTTATTGTTAAAAATTGTGCTAATTTTGCCCCAATCAATCAGATGCTAGCTTTCAAATGTTAAATTATATCTGATTGGTTGGGACAAAAGTAGCACCATTTTTAACAATAAGAACTTTTATTGAACATTTTTTGCCATATAGTAGGGCTAGTTCCCCCAGCCCCAACCGCTATTATATTTATATTATTATATTTTATTTATACTAGACATTAAGCCCGCTACAATAACGGGTGCTAGAAGCACAGAGTGCCCCCTTAGTGTCCCAAGGCCATATTCCTCCTCCATGCCCCAAGGCCAGAGTACCCTCTTAGTGTCTCACAGTCCAAAACACTTTTAACACCAGCACACGTTTATCTGGGTTTCAAACATGGTGCAGGCTCTGTACTTTACCTCATTGTACTCCATCCATATGAAAAATTCCAAGTGAGCAGCACTCATAAAACATATCATTTATTTCAAATTCCTTTAAAATCTGATTACATTTTCTGCCATTGCATGGCTATATTTTCACAGAACTAAACCAGCAACGTTTCGAACCACCCAGGTCCTTTGCTGGTTTAGTTCTGTGAAAATATAGCCATGCAATGGCAGAAAATGTAATCAGATTTTAAAGGAATTTGAAATAAATGATATGTTTTATGAGTGCTGCTCACTTGGAATTTTTCATACCCTCTTAGTGTCCCAAGACCAGAGTCCCCCCTCTGTCCAAGGCCAGGGGCCCCCTCTGTCCCAAATCCAGGCCCCCCTCTGTCCCAAATACAGGGCTCCCCCTCTGTACCAAATCCAGGAGGCCCCCCTCTGTTCCAAATCCAGACCCCCCTCTGTCCCAAATGCAGGGGCCCCCCTCTGTCCCAAATCTAGGGGGCCCCCTCTGTCCCAAATGCAGGGCTCCCCCTCTGTACCAAATCCAGGAGGCCCCCCTCTGTCCCAAATCCAGCCCCCCCTCTGTCCCAAATGCAGGGGCCCCCCTCTGTCCCAAATCTAGGGGGCCCCCTCTGTCCCAAATCTAGGGGGCCCCCTCTGTCCCAAATCCAAGGGCCCCCTATCTGTCCTGAATCCAGGGCCCCCCTCTGTCCCAATTCCAGGGGCCCCAGTCCCAAGCAACCTTACCTGCAGTCTGTTTAATTGCTGTTCTCCCTCTGTGTGTTTCCTGTGTTTCTCCCTCTAGTGGTGAGTCAATAGGAACTGCAGAAACTGTCCCTCTAGTGGTGAGTCCATAGGAACTGCAGTGACACACACACACGGACACAGGGACACACACTTAGGGTTTTATTATATATGATTATATTTTCCAGAGACTCCCCGGATCTTTACTTACCTTCTCTCTTTTCCTCCGCAGCATGGAACTGCAAGCAGGGGACGGGACCGGCAGCCGTGTCCCTGATTGGCTGAGAGGTGGACATGCCTTTTAAATTATGTGCATAATAAATCCACTTTGAAATCATTTATTTTTGTGTCTCTCAAATGAATAAATTAATAAATATATATATATATATTTTTTTGCTATGGTATATTTGGTTAAACTTACATTCTTTATAAAAATGCCTTGAAAAAGTTAAATGTCTTAATTTGGGCCCTACGTTTTACTAAATGTTATGCTATGGGCATAGATCTAGCAGGTAGAAGTATAGCTGAAATATTCTGACATTACTAAATCCAAAATGGAAAAAACAGACATAATAAAAGTCTCAAATAGACTGTACTATATACAAGTAATGGGCATTTTGAGATTAATGAGCTTTATAGATCTGATGTTAGCGTTCTTTTCTCTTTATTGATAAAACAATATCATTATGTCAACCTTAACATTGGTCTTTATCAAGTGAAATAAGATCCGATTAGAGACCAGGAAAAGACAAGCGCACATTAACAATGTATGTATACTAATGAGGCACTTAAAGGGCATGTCCACCCCCAAAACTATAATCCCCCCCACTACTGGCCCCATTGTATAGTGTAGTTTAATCCTTACCTCACATCCCAGCTCCATAAGGTTCTCCTGTAGTCCCCCCCCAAAGTCCCAAAAACTGCCCACCAGGAGGATAGCAGAGTCCATATAGGACTCTGCCTCCTACCTGGCCTCCGGGAGAAGTTTGGCATGCGTACTGCAGCCCTTCTCCCCCTCCCTCCCCCTCCCTCTCAGGATTCCCTCCCCTTAGTGTAAAATCTTTTAGATATATGATTCCCCCTGTCCCCCCAGCCCCAACAGCTCCATTTTTATTCTTAGAAAGTGCCCCAAACTTTACTTACCTTCCCTCTTTCCCCTGCCACAATGAACTCCTGGCAGCCGCGTCCGTGATTGGCTGCCGCTCAGCCAATCACAGACGTGACTGCTGGTCCCGCCCCTCTGCTTGCATTTTCTCGCAAGCAGAGGACCGGCAGTGCGGCGGAGGAAAGAGGGGAGGTAAGTAAAGTTTGGGCCACTTTCTAAGAATATAAATAGAGCGGTTGGGGCTGGGGGGACAGGGGGAATCATATATTAAAAAATGGTTTTAAGGGTTGACATACCCTTTAAGTGGCATCCATAGCTGACAATTTAGTAATTTATGTAAAAATTAGCTGCTGTTTAAGGGAATCCTGTGCTCAGGCAAAAATGAATCAGATGAAAGTATACTTAGAAATTCTAGAAAGCAATATTATTCTGATATTTTGATATTTGTCAGTATGTTCACACGTGTAGGATCACTGTGGAGATTATAGAAGTTGCACCATTTAAAAGGTAATTTCACACAGAAAAATTCTATAATTCTATAATTCAGTTGGAAGATAGGAACACTCTGCTATCTCCCAATTCAAACAAACTAGGATCTGCCTGTGTTAACTTAAAGGATAACTCCACCCTCATATGCTTGTGAAGGTTCTCATTCATCCAGGTCATGGTATATCTGTTGTATTCAATTAGATCAACTGGACTTGAAATGTAGTTCTTGAAGACGTTTCGCTAGTCATCCGACTGGCTTTCTCAATTCAGAATGACTTGTACAAGAATCTGTTGGCAATTATGTACCCTGGAAAATCCCAATTAGCATATCACAGCCAGGTGTTAAGGGTGTGATTGGATAGTGGCTAAGAGGTGTTATAGGAACGCCCAGAGTAAGGTGTTAAAACAGCATTGTACATGGCAGACAGTTGGTGTCGAACCCCCCCACCTCTATTTAGGCTTGGTTTCTTTATTTTCACATAAATGGCCTCCTTAACACCTCTCTTGAACCAGTCACGTTCCTTCGCCAGTATGTTAACATTACAATCTTCAAAGGTATGTCCTTTATCCTTAAGATGCAGATACACGGCTGAGTCCTGACATACCTTTGAAGATTGTAATGTTAACATACTGGCGAAGGAACGTGACTGGTTCAAGAGAGGTGTTAAGGAGGCCATTTATGTGAAAATAAAGAAACCAAGCCTAAATAGAGGTGGGGGGGTTCGACACCAACTGTCTGCCATGTACAATGCTGTTTTAACACCTACTCTGGGCGTTCCTATAACACCTCTTAAGCCACATCCCTTAACACCTGGCTGTGATATGCTAATTGGGATTTTCCAGGGTACATAATTGCCACAGATTCTTGTACAAGTCATTCTGAATTGAGAAAGCCAGTCGGATGACTAGCGAAACGTCTTCAAGAACTACATTTCAAGTCCAGTTGATCTAATTGAATACAACAGATATATCCACCCTCATAATAACATAACGGCCTCTTTAAAATTGATATATACTACTTTGTCTTCTGAATTCAATACTGTATGCCTGCTTTGAACAATTTAGGGACCTGTACCGAGCCTGAGCATGCTCAGAAGAGGCAGCTAGTAGATTAGCATTTAGTCATTGGCTGTTAACTCTAAAATCCATAACTGACAGTTGCTAACTGGATGAACCAGGAAGCAGAAACCGGCAGCAGGATATTGTGCAGAATTTCGGGTTAGACATTCAGATTTCAAACTATTACAGATTAGGGTTTTGGGGATGATAAACCTGTAAATAATTTGAGGGCTGCCCTTAAAGCACAGTATCAATATCTGAAAAGATGAGGGTATACACAGTCCCGAGCATTCTCCCTATACGTTGGGAGAATATTTGGGACTGACATGTTATCCTAAGACCGTGGCCGACGCCCTATACTTATATGGTGGAAATTCGCCGGCGGCGGAAAAACTGGTTCATGCGGTACACACATTGCTGAGAAAGGAATCACCCCTTTCTCGTTCATGTATCCCCAGCTTTACACATTCCTGGAGCTCTCTGTCTCCACTATTGGCTCTCTGTCTCCCCCTGCTGGCAGCTCCCCCCTCTTTATGGTGTTATGCACATGCCGACATATGTAACTCCAAAGTGTGGCAAAGCTCATCCAATTTATCCTCACACACAATTACTTCACGTTTAATAATTATATCTACTTACAGATCATGGGGACTGCTATGGACAGTAAAATGGCACCACAATATACCAACCTATTCATGGCTGACTTGGAGAAGCGATTTCTATACACTGTACAAAAAAAACAACTTATTTATCACTGGTACATAGATTTTTCTAATATGTACAGAAGGGGAAGGCAAGCTTTAACATTTTCATTCCCAGTTTAACACATTCCACCCTTCAATCAAACTAAACTGAATGGAGTATTCAAGGAACTGTGTGCATTTCTTGGATACCACACAGTGTCTATTAAAACTGGAAAACTGCACACATCAGTGTACAGAAAACCTAATGACAGGTGTATCTATTTTCACAACTATCTTCCAGCGAACGTTATTATAGCAGGTTCATTGGTCAGTTTAAAAAAAAAGCTGGATGAGTTTCTGCAAACAAGGAATGTTACAAGTTACTGATACATAAAGTAGAGTTGATCCAGGGAAATTACAGATTGCCACTTGGAGTCAGGAAGGAATTTTTTTCCCCTTCATAAATTTGGTGGGTTTTTTTTGCCTTCCTCTGGATCAACAGTTAGGCAGGAAATGAGAATATTACTAGATGGGTTGGATTGGATAGACATATGTCTTTATTCAACCTCAAATACTATACTATACTATATTGTTAACAGCAGTTTTCACCCCCAACACACCAGACGGGCCATCATACACAACCAGGCTATGAGATACCATCCTATATGCTCTGACCCAGAAGCCAGAGACAAGCACCTTAAAGAGCATGTCCACCCCTTTTTATACATATTGGTATACAGTGGGTCTCCCTCCCCCAGCCCCAACTGCTATAATAGTTTTAGCAAAAACTCCCCCGATCATTACTTACCTTACCTCTTTCCTCCGGAATGAAAACTGCATGAAACTGCAAGCAGGGGGCTGGACCGGCAGACGTGTCTGTGATTGGCTGAGAGGCAGCCAATCACGGATGCGGCTGCCGGCAGTGGTGAACGCTGGGGGAGAGAGGTAAGGTAAGTAATGATCGGGGGAGTTTCTGCTAAAACTATTATAGCGGTTGGGGCTGGGGGAGGGAGCCCTACTGTATACCAAAGTGGATTTACACTAGGGGGAGGGAGAGCAAAACAGGTGGGAGAGGGAGAGAGAGGGAAGTGGGGGGAGGGCTGCAGTGCGCATGGCAAAATTCTCCCGGAGGAGAGACAGGAGGCAGAGTCCTATATGGGCTCTGCCAGGCTCCTGGTGGCCAGTTTTTGGGACTTTAGAGGGGCATAGCAGAGCAGCCATTTGGAGAAGGAATGTAAGGTAAGACTTTTATTACACTACACAGTGGGGCCAGTGGTGGGTTAAATTATAGTTTTGGGGGTGGACATGCCCTTTAAAGTTTTGGCAGAATAATTTAAACAAAAAGGTTACAAGGCCAAGACCATAATCACCAGCATCAATGTGGTATTAAAAACCCATAGAGAGAACCGGTTGTAGTACAAAGAGAAACAATCTAGTACCCATATACCACTAGTAACCACATACAATCCAGTACTAGAAGGTATACAGAAAGTCATTAAATTACTACAGCCAATGATAGCAGAGGATGAGACTTTAAAAGAAATCTCCCTATAGCCCCCTATTCTGGCATTCAGACAACCAACCAACCTCAAACACAAACTGGTTAATAGGAAACTTCACACAGACAACAATATCAACAAGGGCACTAAACTGTGCAAAGGAAACCATTGCAAATTATGCGATCACATCAACCAACCACATAGTAACATAGTAACATAGTAATTAAGGTTGAATAAAGACATTCGTCCATCAAGTCCAACCTATTCCCTTTTTTTTTTTTTTTTTTTTTTTTTAACCCTACCTAACAGTTGATCCAGAGGAAGGCAAAAAACCCCAGCTAAAAAAGGGGGGGGGAAATTCCTTCCTGACTCCAAACGGCAATCGGAAAGTATCCCTGGATCAACCAGATCTATATGCATTAATACCAGTAATTCTCAATATTTTTTAGTTTTAGAAACTTATCCAGGCCTTTTTTAAAGTTATTCAATGAACTTGCCATTACCACCTCTGCTGGAAGACAGTTCCACAGTTTCACCGTTCTCACTGTAAAGAAACCTTTCCTAACTTGAAGATGAAACTTCTTTTCTTCCAACCTTAAAGGATGTCCACGAGTCCTCTGATATGACCTATTAGTGAACAATGCACCAGAGAGTTCACTGTATGGGCCATTAATATATTTGTATAAGGTTATCATGTCCCCACGCAACCGCCGCTTCTCCAATGTAAACAGCCCTAACTTGTCTAATCTGCCTGCATATTCAAGCCCCTCCATTCCCCTTATTAATTTAGTTGCCCTTCTCTGAACTGCCTCAATTTCCAAGATGTCCCTTTTGTATATGGGATTCCAAAACTGCACCGCATATTCCAAATGTGGCCTTACCAGTGCCTTGTAAAGAGGGAGAATAATATTTTTCTCTCTTGATTCCATTCCCCTCTTTATACAAGACAATATCTTGCTAGCTCTAGCTGTTGCTACCTGGCATTGTTTGCTACAGCTAAGTCTGTTATCTACCAGAACCCCCAAATCTTTTTCCATTTCAGATGCACTTAACACAGAGTTATTTATGGTGTAGGTGGCACAGGGATTATTAAATCCCAAATGCATCACCTTACATTTATCAACATTGAATCTCATCTGCCATTCTGCTGCCCATTTTGATAATCTATCTAGGTCTGCTTGCAGCACTTGCACATCATTGGAACTTATAACATCACGAGATCCTACTGTTGCTCATCCAGCAATGTTGTGTACCTTATACAGTGTAAGAAATGTGATAAGGGACATTACATTGGTGAGACATCAAAGCCTTTAAAAAAAAAAAGGAACTCACATAGGAATACTATAAAACAGCACAGAGAGGAGGATTATTGTTTTCCTGTTGGCCACCATTTCAGCCAGGCAGGGCACACAGCTGGAGATTTAAATGTCTTGGTTTTGAAGGATTGTACCGTGTTAGCCATTGATGAAAGTTTGTATCATGCCTGAGGAAGAAGCCTAAGTGCTTCAAAAGCTTGCATTTTCAATCATTTTAGTTAGCCAATAAAAAGTATTATTTTATATCCAAGATGTCTTGGATTTGAAGGGAAATTTTAAAACTACCCAAGAAAGAAAAACCTTTGAACTCAGAATGATAATTCTGTTCAACACAAGACAAACTGGACTCAACATTGACTTGAGCGATTTAAATCACTATCCTTTTCAATTATACTACCCCCATTCACATTCCAATTATCCATCCTTTATATTTTACGGTTTGTTTCTATTGCTATCCTCACCCCCAACAGTATTATGTATATATATTGTATATTGTTAAAGTTTGTTAGTTGCCAGATGATGTAAAAATCTGAAGAAGGGAGGAAGCTCCGGAAAGCTAATCTATTAAGACTAGTACTAACAAACTATTGTTAGTGCAAATAAAAAGAGTGTCACATACTATACTTTCTCATCTTTTTATATGTAACTTAAAGGAGGTAGGTCTGGTCACTAGGTCTGGTGTGCTGCCAGCAGGGGAAAATAAACAGCAGCAGCATTGTGTTAGTAAACACAGGCACATGTCAGTTTGTAGGTTGAATTGGGAGACAGCAGCTAGTGATCCTGTCTCCCACTCAATTATAGAATCCATTTTTGAAAAGTTTTTTTTTCTAGGTGGAGTTACCCTTTAATACCTACCCTTGCTCCCATGAATTGTTCCCGCAGGATTGTCCAGGAAAGAAGATAGCCCAAAGCTTTATTACATGAGTATAATGCAACCACCTCATGTGTTTTTAAAAAGAATAAAGCCAGAAAGTAGAGGTAAAGAGTTAGCATAGAAAAGGCACAAAGTGGAAAGATTTTCTTCATTACAAATAGAGGTGTAAGTGTCTGGAAACCAAGGGTTTTACCACTAATGGATGACACAGGGATAAGGCAGGAAAGAAAATAACCAGGTTAGAAATTCAGTATAATCAAAAAAAAGCATAGTAAATTTAAATAAGATCTAAAAGTGTTAGTTCTCTAATCTGAGAATATCTTATTAGTGCCTTAAATCCCTATTAATCTTATCACAGCTTACAGCCAACAGTTGTGTTATGTAAAGATAAACAATGTTAAAGGGCATGTCCACCCCATTTTCTAAAATTTGCCCAATAGTAGCTATCCCTCCCCCAGCCCCAACCTAGGAGTTTACTGGAACTCCCCCGATCTTTACTTACCTTACCTCTTTCCCACGGCGTACTGTACCGGCCCTCTGCTTGCATTGAACTGCAAGCAGGGGGTGGGACTGGCAGCCGTGTCCGTGATTGGCTGAGAGGCAGCCAATCATGGACGCGGCTGCCGGCTGCACAGTACGCTGGGGGAGAGAGGTAAGGTAAGTAAAGTTCGGGGGAGTTCCAGTAAAATCTTTTATGGCGGTTGGGGCTGGGGAAAAGAAAGCTAATATTGGGCAAAGGGGTTTAACACTAGGGGTAGGGATTGCAAAACAGGAGGGAGAGGGAGAGGAGGCCTGCAGTGCGCAGGACAAAATTCTCCCAGAGGAGAGACAGGAGGCAGATTCCTATATGGACTCTGCTATGCTTCTGATGGCCAGTTTTTGGAACTTTGGAGGGACATTACAGGAGAACCATTTGGAGCTGGGATGTAAGGTAAGGATTTTATTGCACTACACAGTGGGGCCAGTAGTGGGGGGGGGGATTATAGGTTTGGGGGTGGACATGCCCTTTAAAGAAATTGCACATAAACATTGAAGATTAAACCCTTGCATTATACACTGACGTTTCAGAATAAATTAATAAGGCTAAATTTGGCCGTAGACGGATCAAACTGCTGCACATTGGTGAAAACTATTGATATCCAGTCTGGAGTTGATACAAATCTTCACAAGATGTGACCACCAATATGATATTTTGAACCGACAGACCAATCATTTGCTGCAACCCACCGTGCGGTTTTTAATGGACAAACTGTACAAATTACACCGCAACATCGGTCTGTGACGGACAAAATTTACTTCTCATATTTAGGCTAGAATGACCAGAATTTCAGTCACAAAGGTTGATCGGCCCAAACTATCAGAACATGTATACACAGGGTACACACAGCAAAGATGTTTGAAAGATGACAGACAGCATTGTGCACCAGATGAGACACATTCCTGGGTCCTTAAGCTAGGTACACATGTGCTATAGTGCATGCGACCCGTGCGGACTGGGCATTTGTTGGGTAGTCGGACATTGATGGTCACTTGCACTATTGCACATGTGTACCTTGATAATGAGTTAGGATTCATAAGAAATAGCTCTTGTAAAACTAACTGGTGAGTAAGATTTTAAATTCTAATATAGCAGTTGATGTGGTATACTTAGATTTTTGATACTGTTTCACATTGTGTGTAAAAAAAACCTTCATACTTTAGGTAACTAACTGTAAGGTAAGGTTCTGGGAAAGGTAAAAAAGATGGAATGGATGGACGTATGACTTTATTTTGTAATAGGACAATGTACGCCCATTTTTATAAAATACAATATAAAAATTCCAAATTTAAGTGTTTTATAAAGTAATGCATATTAGTAATAAAACACAATTTGTATGTTTAGTACCAAAACTCAATGTTTTAATAGAAGATTTCACAATTTTCTCTTGGTAATCTGCTGTGATTCAGGCATGAATATCAAAACGAGCCTCCTTATGTCAGGAACCCCAAGACAAAAGTGCTATTGGGTACCAGCATCTTCTACAGGAACTGATAATAGTGCCAGACAATAGTATTAGTATTGTTTATTCCTGAATAATACATGGCTATTTACCAGGAAAATGTCTGAAAATCAAACAGAATTTCTTATTGTATATTAATGTATAGCTAGCTTTATCTACCTGCTTTCAATTGTTTATGTCTTTAATTTTGTGATACTACCTCTATATTTGACTCAAATAATTCATTCATTTACCTGATAGTTTGCACATTCACTCCACATATTTTTCCACAGCATATAAGAAGTGAGAGTATAGACATATTTCCACATAGCCAAGAAACAAGAGTGGCGTCAACTCCACTGTGCAGAACTGCAGATGCAGTATGGGAGCCAAAGCCCCACAGGACAGCAGAAAGCAAGATGCCAAGGATGAAACATATACCACTACACAAAATGGATGTGTGGTGTCCTGTCAAGAAATAAGCACTACATTATGTGTTGTAAAGCTATTTTTGTATATTTTGTATAGATTTGATTAGATAGAGTTTTATAAAGTCTGAAGAAGCCCTTTTACTTTAAGTCCTTCCGTATTCTTAAATGGAGGTGATAATGTTCTTAGCATTCTATAAATAGGCTTATACATTACTAGCCACACAAATAAATGCTTTTATCCAGATGCAATTGAATTAAAAACTTTTTTTTAAAAATGTTGGTTATTCTGACAATAAGGGTTCAAAAACTAATTACTGTCGAAACACTATTGGACTCTCTGTAAATTGGTTTCCAGTTGGAAAAGTTGAGCCTTGAGAAATAAAGTAGCGCTATCTGTATATTGAATAAGGTTGTGGCAGCTGTGCAGTTTGCTTCCAGAAACCAGGCAGCCATTGTAAATCTATTCTTAATGTCACACTAACCTATGTTATATAGGTTAGGATGATTTTAAAGGGACACTAAACTAAAAAAAAATGACTTGCCTTATCCTTTTCTATATTTTTAGTTCTGCCAGGAACTTGATCCCTTTTTGCTATTAGTGCTCCCTGTCACTAGATCTCCTCATGTCCTGTTCAGCTCACTCCTAGTTAGTATGCATGTCTCCTCTCTATGTATCCACCCCTTCCCAAAACTGAGGCACAGCTAGAGTGTGGAGCATGTGCAGTGGAGATGATCTGTGCCTCACTACAGCCTATAGCATTCAACCAGTGATTTTGTGTTATAGTGAAAGTAGTAAAACTGCTTTGCCATGGGAAGGTAAACAGCACTGGGAGATGTAATTACTGCTTAAATCAAGTAAGATTTTCTTTTAGCTGTAGGAGTTTGAATGTGTGTGTGTGTGTGTGTGGGGGGGGGGGGGGGGTTGATCTGCACAGAAAGAGCACAGTCCAACAGACAATGCTTATTACCTTTCCTGATCTTAATGCTGAATCAATTAGCCATGCAGTGACAGAGAAATAAGCTTTACTTTTATAGAATGGATAGTTTCTATATGTAGTGTGCCAGGGGAAGGGCTGGGTGATTGACAGTTCTTTACTGACTATCTCTTTAAAAAGTAAAACCCCCAGAACTAAAAAACAGGGGATAGGAAGGTCAGAGAAGAAAAATAAAAAGCAGATTTAAGATTGTTGGTAATTAATCCTAATTACTGTGATTAGTTAAAAAATGATTTGCATCAGTTTACATGTCCTCTAAGACAGAACTTTAGCCCAGCGCCTCTAAATTAGTGGGGTTAAGGTCCAAATTTTTCCTTTGTTCTTTATCTGCAACAACCAATCAGGTTAAAGTAAAATGGTAAGATCTGATTGGTGGCTGCAAATTAAGGGCATGGACACAATATTGCACCTTTTAAATAAGCCCTATATTGCATTATAATTATCGCCCATGTTGTGACCATTGCAAGTATAACTAGACTGCCTTTTAGAGGGACAAACAGGAAAGAACTTTCAATGTTATTCAATTAAAAAGTTCCTATCGATAAAAATGGTACAAATTTTGCCCCAACCAGATGATAGCTTTCAAATGTTAAATAAGATCTGATTGGTTGGTGAAAAATTAGCACAATTTATAACGATAAGAACTTTTATTGAATCTCCCTGTATGAGGTTTATTCTTTGAAAATATTAACAGAAATAATTCAACATTCTTAAGGCCTCTTTTTATTTGCTTATTTAGCCTGTTACGGCTGGTACTCTTGTGTTGATACACTTTAATAAACCAATATGAAGTATGTATGGTATAAATAGACCAATATTATTATTTCCATGGATATTGGTTAACTATTTGACCTAACAGGTTAGAATATGTCCACTTCCATAAAAATAATTATAAACACACAGTAACACGTTCATGGGTGCAAAATAAATTACCTGCGACAAGAGTCCCTCCCCAATGTTTACCCCTAAAACATTGACCCACTGCTGTCAGATACTGATGATGGTTGTCTAACGGTTTGTGCTATCTCTTCTGAGGGAAAAGATTTTAAAAGGCAAAATTCTTTTCATGTTTTGTTTTAATGTCCAAGAAGGAGATTTGCAGCTACTACATTCTACTATATTTAAAAGGCTTCTTTGTTTTCTTGCAATAAATAGTCACTTATTAAGTAGGCACAGGGCATGTTATGTCTCTTTCCAATATCAGCAAAAAGGAAATTAGACTGTACAAATGTAAGATTCCTATGTAAATTATAGACAACAAACTGAACAATGGAGCAAGTATTTATATAATAAAGCTACATTGTACAAAGTGTATGAGGCTGGCAAAATCTAAGGCCTAATGAATCTGGAATAAGTTAATGAAAATGCAATATTGCTGCTAGATATCCCACAACTGTCCAGTTTGACTGCGATAGACCCAACCTGAAATGTATGTCCCAGTGTCCTGGAACACAGACTTTAGGTCATATTTAAAAAGGTGTGTTATTATCTCCATTTTGTTAAAGCCTGATTTGGTAATTTGCTTTATTATGGCTGTATTTCTAATAAAAAAATCTGATTATTGTTGCAAAGTTTTTTGCTGTGGCATTATTCTAACAATACCCGACCTGGACTTTAACTGATAACTAGGCAACATAGCAGGGGGGTATTTAAGAAGTTAAAACAATAGGGGTTAAACACTCAGGGGACAATTCTATACATGTGGAAATAAGACATTCAGATAAATTTATTGTAACATAACTAAAAACAAAAATTCAAATTAAAGCAAATATCGGAAACTCGAAAATCACAGATCATTTTTTTCCTTAAATGAACATCTGCTTTTATTGGAGGTGATATGTACTGATTTGTTTTTTTGTGTAGAATCCAGTTATACATACAGAAATTGTGAATATGCAGAGTAATTGCAAAAATATATCACTGATTCACAAAAAGATTTCCCCTGGAAATATTTTTAGAATATTGGCAACTACCGAATGTGGGAGGATGTAGTGGGGGAAAAAAGGGGATAAACTGGGATTTCATAAACTTAGTAAAAATAGTTTCACAAAGTAGAGATCTAAAGCATTTAGGGCATTACAGTATGCAGGGCAAAATAAAATTCTGTGTCTTGTAATACTGTACACTGCTTAATGAACTCACATGTGCTGTTGCCAGTAAAACAATACATTTCTTACCTGTTTCTGTTGGTTTGTTATTTGCATCTGTTTCTGAAGGTGTTTCTGGGGTAACTTTTGCAGTCAAGACTTTCATTTCTTTTTGGATTTGTTCTGCTCTAAGACCTAATGTGTTACAGTTTCTCGTTTCATCCATACACTGATCTGTTTTAATGCTTTTCATCAGTCCCTCCTTATTTGTTATCCACTTTGCCTCACACTCATAAGAAAGGATTAAAAGACAAGGAGTTTTAATGCAAAGCTCTGCAAAGCACAACTTTCAAATCATGAAATTTATTTGAAAAGAGAAATTGTTGGTTGTTACTGTTTTTAAAAGTATTTTCAAGTTTTAAATAATACAAATTAGAAATATTAGTTTTACAAAATATTGTCTTGTTTGTGGTATTAAAGGCCCATTAAACCATCATTGCTGAAATTGAGCCCTGCAAATTCAGCTTTGTGTAACCAATTTTAGGGCTGACCCATCCTTGACACGCTACTTGCAAAGCTTGGTACCCGGAAGTAGAGAGGGTAGACATAGAGCTAACTTTAAAAAACTAGCTGTTTAGGTCCTCAACCTGGGTCAAATCACTGGGAGCAGGGGGGTCTCTAGGGTTTTTGCCACCTGAGCCAAACTTTTAAATGCCACCTCTATGTGCCACTAGGTGCCATGAAATGGGCCACCACAACCAGGGTTAGGTGTGCACAGCTTCCAGGAATGGGCGCGGTTAAACTTTTGGTCTTTTTAAACTTCATGGCAGTATTTATACAGTTCCTAAAAAAGACATTTATCCACACCATAATTCCTGTAGAATAATATATTTTTTCCCCAAAAGATTTGTAAGTCTGCAACCATGTCAAAGTAGTTTCCTTCAGCAGGACCCTATCTAACCTAACCAAGTTGCCCTCATGCCCAGCTCACACAGATCGGTACGTACATATAAGATGCCTTGTGCCCAGCTCACACAGATAGGTACATATAACATGCCTTAATGCCTAGATCACACAGATAGGTAATTATAACACGTCCTATTGCCCAGATCAAATGCACTGGTACATATAAAATGGCCTAATGCCCAGACCACACATATAGACACATATAACATGCCCTAATGCCAAGATCACACAGATAGGTACATATAAGATGCCATAATGTCCAGATCACACAGACTGTCACATATGACTTGCCTTAATGCACAGATCACCCAAACTTTGTTGAAAATAAGATGTGCCTAACTCTGCACACACAGATAATTACCCCACTTAGCCTATGACGATCAGAGCAGGGCCTGCATGAAGGCGGCAGTTAGTGCAGAGCTAATGGGAAAATTGTGGGTCCACGAGCTTACACACGCTCACACACTCATGGTTTTATTTTCCTTCTGCTCTGCCTGACGCTTTTCTAAAAAAAAAAATAATTAAAGTGAGCTCTGCCTGCTGCCTCTCTGATATTTAGCAGGGGTGCCGCCCTAAGCATTTTGCTCATATTGCCTCATTAGAGAGACACCCCTGACTGGGAGGGAGGGGGCAGGTGGGGGCCATAATTAGGGACAGCACGGTGGCTCAGTGGTTAGCACTCATGCCTTGCAGCTCTGAGGTCCTGAGTTCGATTCCACACTTGGACACATCTGCAAGGAGTTTGTATGTTCTCCTTGTGCTTGCGTGGGTTTCCTCCGGTTTCCCCCACAATCATAAAGACATACTGATAGGTTGTATGTGTACATAAAGTGATTAGATTGTAAGCTCTTCAGGGCAGGGCCTGATGTGAATTCTATAAATAATTCTAAAGTGCTGCGGAATATGTAGCGCTATATAAGAAATAAAATACATACATACATACAAAATTCATATTTTAAATGTCTTTAAAAGTGAGAGCTGATATAACATCTAGCTCTAAGACAGAAGAAATGTGATAGACCTGGGTTTTGGGGCACACCACCAAAAATAACAGCAGGGGCCACACATGAAATAGTAAGCACAAGCCACTTTTCATCTCCTTTTCTTTTTGTTTATTCCTCAAGACTCCTTACATTAATTCATTTACCATTTCTTACTGTAAGACTCCTTACATTAATTAGTTTACCTTACTAAATTTTTATGTCGAACAAATGGGTAATTTTCAGGGAGATGCATATGAAAGTATTCACCTTCCTGAGGTCTCTTGCTGACTCGTGCTTCTCTCTGTGACCTCTATCTTCTTAGGATAGTTGTCACCAATTAGCTGATTATGTATGTATGTATGTATGTATGTATGTATGTTTATTTATATAGCGCCACTTGGGGACGCAGCACTGTACAGTATATAGTACATTTCAAAGATGTCCTTTTTGTACACAGGATTCCAAAATTGCACTGCATATTCCAAATGAGTCCTTACCAATGCTTTGTAAAGAGGGAGAATAACATTTTCCTCCCTTGAATCCATACCTCTCTTTATTCAAGACAATACCATGCTGGCTCTGGCTGTTGCTGCCTGGCACTGCTTGCTTCCTTTAAGTTTGTTATCCACCAAAACTCCAAGATCCCTTTCCAACAGGGATTCACTTAACACAGCGTCATTTATATTTTATAGCATCAACTTATATTTATCAACATTGAATCTCATCTGCCACTTAGCAGCCTAATGTGACAATCTATCTAAATCCCCCTGCAACGATTGCACATCATCTGAAAACTTTGTCGACAAAATGGTCGACAAAGTTTTGTGTCATCAGCAAACACAGAAACCTTGCTGACAATACCCACTTCCAAATCATTAATAAACAGATTAAATAGAAGCGTCCCTAACACAGAACCCTTTGGCACCCCATTTAGCACTTTACCACTAGACCAACAGACCTTAGCTTATACATTAGTCGCCTATGGGGGACTGTATCAAAAGCCTTTGCAAAATACAAGTAAACTACATCTACTGCTATGCCAGAGTCTAAATTTCTACTCACTTCTCACTTATACAGGTTAGTTTGACAAGATCGATTCCTCCTAAATCCATGCTGGTTACTACTTATAATGTCAGTCCTTAGAACATACTCTAGAACATGTTTCTTTATTAAACTTTCCAGTATCTTTCCCACCACTGAAGTTAAACTTACAGGCCTGTAATTACCTGGCTGTGAATGACTACTTTTTTTGAATATTGGAATAACATCAGTCTTTTTCCAATCCAGAGGCACACCACCGGACATGAGGGAATCTGCAAAAATAAGAAACAATGGCCTAGACAAAACTGAACTTAGCTCCCTAGTAGCCGAGGATGTATTTTATCCGGTCCAGGAGATTTATTAATATTAACCTTATTTAGTTCTTTCTGTACCATATCCTCGGTTAACCACAGTGCACATGAATCTTTTATACCATAATTGCTACTATGCTCTATAATATCTGTACTTGGATCTTTTATAGTGTATACAGAGGGAAAAAAAAATATTCAAGTTTTCTTTATCGCCATCCTCTGTAACTAACTTATCCCCATTAATTAATGGTGCCACATTCTCAGTCCTCACCTTCTTACTATTAATATACTTAAAAAAAATGTAGGCTTCGTGATGCTTTGTTCAGCTATCCTAACTTCATTATTAATTTTAGCTAGTTTGATTGCTTTCTTACACTCCTTGTTACAGTTTTTATAATCCCTAAAGGCCCTTTCCATTCCCTCTGACTTAAAGGTTTTAAATGCCTTTTTCTTCCTTTCCATTTGCCTCTTTACATCAGAATTCAGCCACATGGGCGCAGATTTATTTTTTTTACATTTATTTACCAAAGGTATAAATTTAGATGTGAACTGGCTTAAAAGCCGCCAAGACCCTACACGCCGAACTGTGTGTTGCCTGCTTGGTGCTAGGGTTCTGCATGTGGTGGATCGTGTAGACAGATTATTGGGTGGGGCCGGGTGTGACCCGGCAGTCTTGGTTCACATTGGTGCCAATGACAAAGTTAGAGGAGGAGGTGAGGTCCTTAAACATGATTTCCGAGAGCTAGGGGCTAAGTTAAAAGCAAGGACCTCCAGGGTAGTGTTTTCAGAAATACTACCGCAGCCACGTGCTAAGCCAGGGAGACATCGAGAGCTTAGAAGCATTAATGCGTGACTAAGAGGGTGGTGTAAGGAAGAAGGGTTTGGGTTTATTGAGAACTGGGCAGAGAGGAGGTGAGTCAACTTCATATGCAGTTGGCAAGGGCTGCAAGTTTGGGGAGCGTTAATGAATAGGATGCAGAGAGTAGTTGTAAATGAGGCTTCATCATTATGGACTAAAGTGCTAAGTGGGGTGCCACAGGGTTCTGTGTTGGGGCCGCTTCTATTTAATCTATTTATGAATGATTTGGAAGTGGGTATTATCAGCAAGGTTTCTGTGTTTGATGACGACACAAAACTTTGTCGACCATTAAAAACTTCAGAGGATGTGCAATCGTTGCAGGGGGATCTAGATAGATTGTCACATTGGGCTGCTAAGTGGCAGATGAGATTCAATGTTGATAAATGTAAGGTGATGCATTTTGGACTTAAAAATCCTTGTGCTACTTATAATATAAATGGCTCTGTGTAAAGTGAATCCCTGTTGAAAAGGGATCTTGGAGTTTTGGTGGATAACAAACTTAAAAGTAGCAAGCAGTGACAGGCAGCAACAGCCAGAGCCAGCATGGTATTGTCTTGTATAAAGAGAGGTATGGATTCAAGGGAGGAAAATGTTATTCTCCCCCTTTAAAAAGCATTGGTAAGGCCTCATTTGGAATATGCAGTGCAATTTTGGAATCCTGTGTACAAAAAGGACATCTTTGAAATGGAAAGGGTTCAGAGAAGGGCAACTAAATTAATAAGGGGATTGGGGGAGACTGGAAAAGTTACAATTATGTACGATGGAGAAAAGGCGTTTGCATGGGGATATGATTACTGTGTATAAATACATTAACGGGCCATACAATAAAATATCTGGGGCATTGTTCACCAATAGAACATGTCAGAGGTCACAAGGACATCCATTAAGACTTGAAGAAAAAAGGTTTAGGCTTCAAGTTCGGAAAGGGTTTTTCACTGTGAGAACGGTAAAGCTATGGAACTGTCTTCCAGTGGACGTTGTTATAGCAGGTTCATTGGTCAGTTTAAAAAAAAGCCGGATGAGTTTCTGCAAACAAGGAATGTTGCACGTTACTGGTATTGATTCATAAAGTAGAGTTGATCCAGGGAAATTTCCGATTGCCACTTGGAGTTAGGAAGGAATTTTTTCCCCCTTCATAAATTTGGTGGTTTTTTTTTTGCCTTCCTCTGGATCAACAGTTAGGCAGGAAATGAGGATATTGCTAGATGGGTTAGACTGGATGGACGTATGTCTTTATTTAACCTCAAATACTATACTACTATACTATTAAATCCCCTTAAACACAGTACACTTCTGTTCAGTACCTTTACCTGATAACACATTATCCCAGTTGACATTCTGAAGAGCTACTTTTAACCGGGGAAAATTTGCCTTCCCGAAATCTTTGTTAACCCATCGCACTTTTCCCTTCGATAACATAGTCCAAACAACACTATTCCCTAAGCCTCCAGTTATCTATAATGCGCTCCACGATGTTAGAAATTACCAGATCCAACAGAGCTCCTTTTCTAGGAGGAACTTCAACCACCTGTGAGAGAAAATTATCCTGCAGCAAATTCAGGAACTTATCGCCTTTTTCTGTGATGGCAGTTCAACTACACCAATTAATTTCAGGGTAATTAAAGTCCCCATAATGAGCACACTCATGTATGATATAATGAATATAGAATGAAGGGGTAATATACATATATTGATTCATTAATGCTGTTAAATGCTTCTTTATTTTGTTACAGACCCTGCCATTCAATGTTTCATTTTCATTGTCTCAGACTTCCTGATTCTCTCAGGATGTGACAGTGATAGGCAGAGGGGGTGGGGGGTGCACTCTAAAAAACAGGAGGAAACTGTGGTCACTCAGAATTCAAGGGCAAATATAGAGAGATATAATATAACCAAACTTTAACCCAGTCTATTAAATAGAAAAGCACCAATTTTATGAAAGTAGGTGTGTGTTGGTAAAATGCACAGATCAGCAGTATAATAGACTTGAAGTTATTCTTCACATATAAGCTCACATTTGCCTGAATCACAGGATAAATTTGCTCACAAAATTAAGTCAAATCATGGATACTTTAAAATAGTATTGTGCATGCTTGGAAATTCAGAAACAATATGTAATGCTTTGTTCACACTACAATGTGCTGTAAAACATGATGATGTGCGTTTGTGTGAGTTTTTGCTATGCTTTAGGGCTAGGCTCCATTAGTGAGATTTTAAACGCAATTGCGATCCGTTCATGTGTTAAAAAGTACACACTAGTGTGATCCCATTGAAGTGGCCACACTAGGTGCGCTGGGGCCGTTTGCTCTGGGATCCGATGATCGGAACGCATGTGATCACCATTTTTGGTGAAACTCGCATGTGCTCTAATCTCCAAAAATGACAGGGATCGCAGCACCGACTTAGTGTGGCCTTGGGCTTACTGTGTGTTATTGTTTGTTTATTGCATACAGTTTGCTTTGCGTTACAATACTTAAAAACAGGCATAGTGTAAACAAGCCCTGATACAATACACTGGATTAATTAGCAAGTTTTTATCCTTTAATACCCACAATCCTGTTTGAGTTATTATGTAAAGAGGGTACTGAATTTTATTTTTTTGGTTTACTATCACTGGCTTACATTTCCTGTAGGAAGAAAGACATAATTGTAATGGAGCAGCTATCAGAGTGAAATTATAAATAGACCAAGATATAAATACAGAGAAAACAGCTTTTTTTCCAATATAGTTAGCAGGCTCTACATTTGCATGTAGATTGTAAGCTTTTCGGGGAAGGGGTCTCATTCCTAATGTGTCATGCTGCCCTTATATTAATTCATTCATAATATAGTGGATAATGCACTCCCAACTGTAAATTATAAGGATATTAGAAGTCACAGAGGAGTTCCGTGACCATATAAAAGTACAAGGCTGCAGGCCGAGTACCTTTTATACAGGGCACGGAACTCCAAGGTGACTTCTAATATCCCTTTAATTTACAGTTGGGGGTGCATTATTTATTATAACCTACCCCTTTGTGGCTTCTGGTTTCCTTTTCCTCCTGGAACTGTAAGATTATAAGGCTATAATCTTACAGCTCCTCCCATAGAAATCCACTACAGGGGTAGGTTATATATATATGTGTGTGTATTCTTAACTTGTGTATGAAATTGTATTTAATTTTTATTTATCTGTATAATTGCTTGCACTTACCCCTTATTTGCATACAACGCTGTATACCCAATTACCGTTTGCATGCAATCCACAAAAAATGGTGATCACATACTCAACATCAGATTGCAGCACAATGGACAGCAGCATACCTAGTGTGGCCAAACCAATTGACCAAAACTAGCGTGCACTTTTTGATGCGCGATCAGATAGCGACCGGATCGCGTGTTAAAAAAGGGTTGTGTGGCCTACCACTTCCTGACTATGATGCTGCTGTGCTAAATTATTTCTATCAGTGAGTTCATAAAGAACTTTAAAACTTTTTTGTACTTAAAGGAGAACTAAACTTCATTTTTTATAATCTCAAAAGTGTTTCTTCCATTAGAAAACATAGTAACATAGTAATTAAGGTTGAATAAAGACATACGTCCATCAAGTCCAACCTATTCACTCTTTTTTTTTTTTTTTAACCCTACCTAACAGTTAATCCAGAGGAAGGCAAAAAAAACCAGCTAAAAAGGAGAAAAAATTCCTTCCTGCCAAACGGCAATCGGAAAGTATCCCTGAAACAACCAGATCTATATGCATTAATACCAGTAAGTCTCAATATTTTTTAGTTTTAGAAACTTATCCAGGCCTTTTTTAAAGTTATTCAATGAACTTGCCATTACCACTTCTGCTGGAAGACAGTTCCACAGTTTCACCGTTCACACTGTAAAGAAACCTCTCCTAACCTGAAGATGAAACTTCTTTTCTTCCAACCTTAAAGGATGTCCACGAGTCCTCTGATATGACCTATTAGTAAACAATGCACCAGAGAGTTCATTGTATGGCCCATTAATATATTTGTATAAGGTTATCATGTCCCCACGCAAACGTCGCTTCTCCAATGTAAACAGCCCTAACTTGTCTAATCTGCCTGCATATTCAAGCCCCTCCATTTCCATTATTAATTTAGTTGCCCTTCTCTGAACTGCTTCAATTTCCAAGATGTCCCTTTTGTATATGGGATTCCATATACAATATGGAGAATAATATTTTTCTCTCTTGAATCTATTCCCCTCTTTATACAAGACAATATCTTGCTAGCTCTAGCTGTTGCTACCTGGCATTGTTTTCTATAGCTAAGTCTGTTATCTACCAGAACCCCCAAAGAGACACAGCTTGTTGTATGTTTGTGACTTTGCTTTGTCTATTGGGAACAGAGCCCGTATAAAAAATCTTTACCTAGCATACCAAAAAATGGGTATGGGGGGATGGGACAGTGTTGGGTTGATATCGAGAGTGCTATTCTATACCCTTCCAGATTGTGGATTCACCCTGGGGGCCACTTAATCCCATTAAACTTTAGAATATCCAATACCCTAAAGCTATGAGACATATCTAATCAAAAATGTCAACTGATTCCCAAACTACTAATAGTTTTAAAGAAAGGTATGATGTGATTAGTATAGCAGAAACATGGCTAAATGATTCACATAACTGGACAGTAAATATTGAAGGATACTCCTTATTTAGACATGACAGAGTTAATAAGAAAGGAGGAGGAGTATGTATGTATGTTAAACAGGAATTGAAGCCAAATCTAAAAGATGGAATAGATGGGGGTAAAAACAATATGGCAGAAACAATATGGGTAGAGCTGTGTACAGGAAGCAAGAAGGTGGGTAAATTAATAGTTTTGGTATGTTATAAGCCGCCAAATGCCGGGGAGGAGGTGGAAATGAATCTCCATATGCAGTTGGCGAAGGCTGCTGGTATGGGGCATGTTTTGGTTATGGGTGACTTTAACTACCCTGACATAGATTGGAGTAAGGTATAAAGTTCTTAAATTTTCAGTATGAGCATTTTCTTTCACAGATGGTAGAAGTTCCTACTAGACAGAATATGTTGTTGGATCTTGTTATATCTAATAACCCTGAGCTCATTTTGGAGATGAAGGTAATGGGAAGCTTAGGGAATAGAGACCATGATATAGTGTCATTTAATATAGGCTGCAAAAAACTAAAGTGCAAAAACTTTTAACTTTAGGAAAGCTAATTTTATGCTGTTAAAGGAATCACTCCTGCTCATATAATGTAGGAAATTGTTTCTAGGTAAAGATACTGAGCAGATGTGGACCACTTTTAAAGGGATATTACACTATTACATTTCTAAATTTTTACCTTTAGGGAACAAGTTTAAAAAAATGAACTATAGGTAACTATAGACCTGTAAGCCCAACCTTAAAGGATGTCCACGAGTCCTCTGATATGACCTATTAGTAAACAATGCACCAGAGAGTTCATTGTATGGCCCATTAATATATTTGTATAAGGTTATCATGTCCCCACGCAAACGTCGCTTCTCCAATGTAAACAGCCCTAACTTGTCTAATCTGCCTGCATATTCAAGCCCCTCCATTTCCATTATTAATTTAGTTGCCCTTCTCTGAACTGCTTCAATTTCCAAGATGTCCCTTTTGTATATGGGATTCCAAAATTGCACCGCATATTCCAAATGAGGCCTTACCAGTGCCTTGTAAAGAGGGAGAATAATATTTTTCTCTCTTGAATCTATTCCCCTCTTTATACAAGACAATATCTTGCTAGCTCTAGCTGTTGCTACCTGGCATTGTTTGCTATAGCTAAGTCTGTTATCTACCAGAACCCCCAAATCTTTTTCCATTACAGATGCACTTAACACAGAGTTATTTATGGTGTAGGTGGCACAGGGATTATTAAATCCTAAATGCATCACCTTACATTTATCAACATTGAATCTCATCTGCCATTCAGCTGCCCATTTCGATAATCTATCTAGGTCTGCTTGCAGCACTTGCACATCATTTGAAGTTTCCAAAGCTCTGCATAGTTTAGTGTCATCAGCAAACACTGAGACCTTGCTCTCAATTGCATTTAGTACATGTAAGAAATAGATTCTGTAACTAAGAAGGCTTCCATGTTGCCAGTACAACCCATGTAATCTTCAAAGAGCCACGTCCCCTGACCCCAGTATGCACAGAATATTTTCTATACAGATGTTTCCACACCAAGATGGAAGTCCCTTATAAGACTTTGAAAGCTGCTTTTTACCATACAGTTTATTTATTAGCCAGTGTAAATTAGATACAGCCTTCCTGGGAGCAATACAAACTAGCCAGCTAATTTTACTAACATTTTTTTTAATTCTGTTCCTATAAAAAGATGTTCTGTGGTGGCTCACTTGCTAAAGCACTGGTTTTACAAGCACACAACCTTCCTTCCTAGAAGTTCCTACTAGAAAAGAAGCTCTGTTTGATCTGGTAATATCTAACATCGTAGAGTGCATTATAGATATAAAGGTAACTGGAGGCTTAGGGAATAGTGACAATGAAATAGTGTTGTTTGGACTTTGTTATCGAAAGAAAAAGTGCGCTGGGTTAACAAAGACTTTTAAATTTAGAAAAGGCAAATTTTCCCCGGTTAAAAGTAGCTCTTCAGAATGTCAACTGGGATAATGTATTATCAGGTAAAGTTCAGACAGTTCAGATTGTGTTTAAGGGTATAATAAGCCAGTTCACATCTAAATTTAAACCCTTGGGAAATAAATGTAAAAAAAAATAAATCCTTGCCCATGTGGCTAAATTCGGATGTAAAGAGGCAAATGGAAAGAAAAAGGCATTTAAAACCTTTAAGTCAGAGGGAACCGAAAGGGCATATAGGGATTATAAAAACTGTAACAAGGAGTGTAAGAAAGCAATCAAACTAGCTAAAATTAATAATGAAGTTAGGATAGCTGAACAAAGCATCACTAAGCTAAACATTTTTTAAGTATATTAATAGTAAGAAGATGAGGAGTGAGAATGTGGCATCATTAATAAATGGGGGTAAGTTAGTTACAGAGGACGGAGATAAAGCAAATGTCTTGAATATTTTTTTTCCCTCTGTATACACTGTAGAAGATCCAAGTACAGATATCATAATAGTATATTGTAGCAATAATGGTATAAAAGATTTAAGTGCACTTTGGTTAACCGAGGATATGGTACAGAAATAATTAAATAAGGTTAATATTAATAAATGTCCTGGACCGGATAAAAAACATCCTCGGGTACTTAGGGAGCTAAGTTCAGTTTTATCTAGGCCATTGTTTATTATTTTTGCAGATTCCCTCATGTCCGGAGGTGTGCCTCTGGATTGGAAAAAGGCTGATGTTATTCCAATATTCAAAAAGGGTAGTCGTTCAGAGCCGGGTAATTACAGGCCTGTAAGTTTAACTTCAGTGGTGGGGAAGATACTGGAAAGTTTAAAAAGGGAACATGTTCTAGAGTATGTTTCAAGGACTGACATTATAAGTAGTAACCAGCATGGATTTAGGAGGAATAGATCTTGTCAAACTAACTTGCTTGGATTTTATGAGGAAGTAAGTAGAAAGTTAGACTCTGGCATAGCAGTAGATGGATTTTGGATTTTGCAAAGGTTTTTGATACAGGTAGGCGACTAATGTATAAGCTAAGGTCTGTTGGTCTGGGGAGTCACATTTGTCCATGGATAGAAAATTGGTTAATGAATAGGATGCAGAGAGTAGTTGTTAATGGGGCTTTATCATTATGGACTAAAGTGCTAAGTGGGGTGCCACAGGGTTCTGTGTTGGGCCCACTTCTATTTAATCTATTTATTAATGATTTGGAAGTGGGTATTGTCAGCAAAGTTTCTGTGTTTGCTGACGACACAAAACTTTGTCGACCATTAAAAACTTCAGAGGATGTGCAATTGTTGCAGGGGGATCTAGATAGATTGTCACATTGGGCTGCTAAGTGGCAGATGAGATTCAATGTTGATAAATGTAAGGTGATGCATTTTGGACTTAAAAATCCTTGTGTTGCCTATACTTTAAATGGCTCTGTGTTAAGTGAATCCCTGTTGGAAAGGGATCTTGGAGTTTTG
The DNA here is from genome assembly GCA_019447015.1 of Hymenochirus boettgeri. Taxonomy (NCBI): domain Eukaryota; kingdom Metazoa; phylum Chordata; class Amphibia; order Anura; family Pipidae; genus Hymenochirus; species Hymenochirus boettgeri. Next base: position 63,914,553 of record CM033472.1, read on the forward strand.
GTGGATAACAAACTTAAAGGAAGCAAGCAATGCCAGGTGGCAACAACCAGAGCCAGCATGGTATTGTCTTGTATAAAGAGAGGTATGGATTCAAGGGAGGAAAATGTTATTCTCCCTCTTTACAAAGCATTGGTAAGGCCTCATTTGGAATATGCAGTGGAATTTTGGAATCCTGTATACAAAAAGGACATCTTTGAAATGGAAATGGTTCAGAGAAGGGCAACTAAGTTAATGGCTTTTGTTTCTGAGGGGGATTGGGGGAGCTTGAATATGAAGAGACACTGGAAAAATTACAATTATGTAAGCTGGAGAAAGGGCGTTTGTGTGGGGATATGATTACTGTGTAATCACCCAGCAGCCACAGAAAAGGGAGAGGTGAGACACAGCTTGTTGTATGTTTGTGACTTTGCTTTGTCTATTGGGAAAAGAGCCCGTATAAAAAATCTTTACCTAGCATACCAAAAAATGGGTATATGGGGGGATGGGACAGTGTTGGGTTGATATCGAGAGTGCTATTCTATACCCTTCCAGATTGTGGATTCACCCTGGGGCCCATTAATCCCATTAAACTTTAGAATATCCAATACCCTAAAGCTATGAGACATATCTAATCAAAAATGTCAACTGATTCCCAAACTCTAATAGTTTTAAAGAAAGGTATGATGTGATTAGTATAGCAGAAACATGGCTAAATGATTCACATAACTGGACAGTAAATATTGAAGGATACTCCTTATTTAGACATGACAGAGTTAATAAGAAAGGAGGAGGAGTATGTATGTATGTTAAACAGGAATTGAAGCCAAATCTAAAAGATGGAATAGATGGGGGTAAAAAATAAAGGCAGAAACAATATGGGTAGAGCTGTGTAAAGGAAGCAAGAAGGTGGGTAAATATAGTTTTGGTATGTTATTAAGCCGCAAATGCCGGGGAGGAGGTGGAAATGAATCTCCATATGCAGTTGGCGAAGGCTGCTGGTATGGGGCATGTTTGGTTATGGGTGACTTAGCTACCCTGACATAGATTGGAGTAAGGTATAAAGTTCTTAAATTTCCAGTATGAGCATTTTCTTTCACAGATGGTAGAAGTTCCTACTAGACAGAATATGTTGTTGGATCTTGTTATATCTAATAACCCTGAGCTCATTTTGGAGATGAAGGTAATGGGAAGCTTAGGGAATAGACACCATGATATAGTGTCATTTAATATAGGCTGCAAAAAACTAAAGTGCAAAAACTTTTAACTTTAGGAAAGCTAATTTTATGCTGTTAAAGGAATCACTCCTGCTCATATAATGTAGGAAATTGTTTCTAGGTAAAGATACTGAGCAGATGTGGACCACTTTTAAAGGGATATTACACTATTACATTTCTAAATTTTTACCTTTAGGGAACAAGTTTAAAAAAATGAACTATAGGTAACTATAGACCTGTAAGCCTAGCGTCAGTGGTAGGGAAGGTGCTGGAAACATTGTTACGGGATCATATCCTTGACTTTGTCTTCAGAACTGATCTTATTAAAAGTAGTCAGCATGGATTTATGAGAAATAGATTGTGCCGGACAAATTTAATTGGTTTTTATGAAGAAGTGAGTAAGAATTTAGATTCAGGCACAGCAGTGGGTGTGGTAAACTTGGATTTTGCAAAAGCTTTTGATACGCCACATAGGCGACTGATGTATAAACTGAGGACTGTTGGCCTAAAGGAAAACATTTGTTCATGGATAGAGAATTGGTGATTGGATCCCAAACAGAGATCGGTGGTAAATGGAGCTAGATCAATGTGGGCTTAGGCTGGGTACACATGAGAAGAAATTTTAGGCCAACTGACCGATTCACAGCACTTTCGGACAGACCGCCTAATATATCTCCTGGTTTGGGGCGGCCGGCCGCGACCAACCTTGATCGTCCAGATTGGGCAAACGGACGATCGGACATGCTTGAAAATCACGATCGATCGTGCGGTTCCCTATGGGACTGCACGGTCGATCGTTCACAAATTCGGCCGCGGACGAATTTGCCACAACTTACAGACATTGTCCCAGCCAAAATAGTCCCTCCATGTGTACCCAGCCTAAAGTTCTAAGCAGAGTGCCTCAGGGTTCTGTACTGGGGCCGCTTCTTTTTAATTTGTTTATAAATGACTAAGAAGGGGGAATAGAGAGCAAGGTCTCTGTGTTTGCTGATGACACTAAACTATGCAGAACTTTGGAAACTTCAAGTGGTGTGCAAGTGCTGCAAGCAGACCTAGATAGATTATCAAAATGGGCAGCAGAATGGCAGATGAGATTCAATGTTGATAAATGTAAGGTGATGCATTGGGGATTTATCTACACCATAAATAACTCTGTGTTAACTGCATCTGTACTGGAAAAAGATTTGGGGGTTCTGGTAGATAACAGACTTGACTGTAGCAAACAATGCCAGGCAGCAACAGCTAGAGCTAGCAAGATATTGTCTTGTATAAAGAGGGGAATAGATTCAAGAGATAAAAATATTATTCTAGCTCTTTACAAGGCACTGGTAAGTGTAAGGAATTTACCTGCTGCTCCGCTTCAGCATCAGGCACTTCCGGGTAGGTGGCGTCAATAAAGTGATGATGTCACGCCGCTTACGTGCCTCCCGGCGCGAAGATTCAAAAGCCGACGTCTCCCGGCTCCTGCTGCCCGATCGTAGCTTCTGTTACCCAAAGCTACCCCAGGCTCCGTTCCTTGCCTTTTCTAGAGACTTACTTACCTTGCCTATTCTAGAATCATACTTACCTTGCCTGTTCCAGAGACATACCTTAAAGCTCTCCAAAGACTGTCCAAACGCATGGATGTTTTTGAACACCACCAGGGACACTTGGCTCAATATATGGAATGCCAGACTACCGCTGGCTCCCGCCTCCTGCTCCTGTTTCTACACCCCCATCTACAACGCCCAGATCTGGCGACCCCTCTCTTCGTAGAGAACCTCGCATACCTCCGCCCTCCCGGTTTGACGGTAATGCTCAAGCTTGCCGTGGATTCATTAATCAGTGCCTGATCCAATTTGAACTTTAACCATCCCATTTTGCATCTGACTGAGCAAAAGTTGGTTACATCATCGCCTTGCTTGAAGGCAATGCTCTGGCCTGAGCCTCCCCCCTAAAGGAAAAGAATGATCCATTAGTCTTTCTGGGTATGTTTCATGTGTTTGTATGTTTTCATGTTTTTTTGGTATGTTTTCTTTCATTTCTGGGTATGTTTTGCAAAGTCTTTGATGCACCTGGAAGAACTTGCTGCTTCGTCTCGACTGATGCAGATCTGTCAAGGGTCTCGTTCGGTAGGACAGTACGCTATTGAGTTTCATACCCTTGCCGCGGAGACTGCCTGGAACAATGAAGCACTTACAGCAGCCTTTTGGCAGAGAATGTCTGACCGCCTTAAAGATGAATTAGTGTCTCGAGAATTGTCCACCCCCTTGGAAGACCTAATCTCTCTCTGCATCCAGATAGATACCCGCTTCCGAGAACGTCAGGCAGAAAGGTCTGCAGCCCGTTCCAAGACTCTAAGACTTTTCCACCTCCTACCCAAACCTCTCCTCAACCTGTGTCTTCTACAGAAGAACCTATGCAAATTGGCGGCACTCATCTGTCCCCCGAGGAAAAGTCACGTTCTCGGAGTTTGTGCCGGACAAGGGCACTTTGCCCACAACTGGCCCCTGAACTCCACGACCTAGAAGGAGGAGCTCCTTCTAGGTAACCTCAAGTCTCCTACTAAATTTGAACCACTGAAACTCTTTTTGCCTGCTACTATCACCAGTAATGCTAAAACTTTTTTCACCCAGGCCTTTGTTGATTCTGGAGCAGCAGGAAATTTCATTGACTCTACCTTCGCAGCACAATTGGGACTCCCTCTTCTTCACCTGCACCAACCTCTTCGGGGTCCTAGCTATTGATAACAATCCCTTGGCCTCTGAGTTGATCTCCAAGTCTGCGTATGAAGTTCTACTGCAAATCGGTGTACTTCATCAAGAACATTGCCCCTCTGATCCTAGGACTTCCATAGCTCCGTGTTCACAACCCTGTCATAGATTGGTCAAACAATGAACTAGTATCTTGGAGTTCTTCTTGTTTTTACAAATGTCTCCCTTCTTTTCCTATTCGATGTTCTTCCATTAATTGTGAAATTAAACCCCTGGAAACTATTCCTGAGTATTACCATGAATTTACTGATGTTTTTTTTTCAAGAAATGGGCTGAGAAATTCCCTCCTCACCGCCCATATGATTGTCCCATTGATCTTCTTCCCGGTACCATGCCTCCTCGAGGACGCACATATTCTCTATCCCCCTCAGAAACCAAAGCCATGAAAGACTAAGGAACATTTGGCTCGGGGATTGATTAGACCTTCCAGTTCTCCAGCCGGTTTCTTTTTTGTCGAAAAGAAAGACAGAGGTTTATGCCCCTGTATTGATTATAGGGGTTTAAATAAGATCACTATAAAAAATCGTTACCCTCTACCGCTCATCTCAGAATTGTTCAACCAGATCTTCGAGGGGCATATAATCTTATCCGTATACGTCAAGGTGACGAATGGAAAACGGCCTTTAACACTCGTGATGGTCATTACGTGTATCTTATGATGCCCTTTGACTTTTGTAATGCTCCAGCGGTTTTTCAGGAATTTGTGAACAACATCAACCGAGACCTACTTGGCATATCAGTAGTCGTATACCTTGACGACATCTTCATTTATTCCTAGGATCTCCCTTCTCATCGTCTAATGTACAGTTTTATTATGTTTAAGAGAAAACCATTTATATGCCAAACTCGAAAAATGTATTTTTGAAGTATCCTTTCTTGGCTACATTGTATCCACCCCAAGGTTTTCAGATGGACCCAGTAAAAGTTACTGCTATCCAAGATTGGTCTCTACCTATCGGAACCAAAGCCATTTAAAGGTTCATTGGCTTTGCTAACTACTATAGACAATTTATCAAAGGGTTTTCTTCAATCATTTCTCCTATTCTAGCCCTCATCAGAAAGGGGTAGACACAACTCTTGGTCTCCTGCTGCCCTTGAAGCATTTAAACGGTTAAAGGAAGCCTTTGCCTCCAGTCTTAGTTCATCCGGATTCCAACCTTCCCTTCTTTATTGAAGTAGATGCATCTGACTTTGGGGCTGGAGCTGTCCTCTCTCAAAGACAGGGTATCAAAGGGAAACTCCATCCCTGTGCTTATTTTTCTAAAAAGTTTCTACCCAACAAACGTAATTATGATGTCGGTAATCGAGAACTGCTGGCCATCAAATTGGCGCTCGAAGGGTGGCACCACCTGTTAGAAGGAACCTCTTCACCTATTACCATCTCTACCGATCATAAAAACTTGGAATACATCCAAAACCTCAAAAGGTCCTCGCCAAACATGTTGGTCCTTGTTCTTTTCTAGGTTCAATTTTGTTATCACCTATCAATCAGGTGCCCAAAATAAAAAAGCAGATGCCCTTTCCAGATCCTTTGATACTACTGACTCTTCTGACCAGGATAAGGGACTTATTATTCCTGCAACAAAGATCCTGGCCTCACTTACTCCTCAACTTTGACCCGCTTCCCTTCGGAATACCATCCTTCGGCAAACTCATTGTTCCAAGCAGGCAGGTCACTCTGGCATGAGTAAAACCTTTGATCTTCTTGCCCGTTCTCTCTGGTGGCCTACCATGAGGAGGAATATTAAAGACTTTAATCTAGCCTGTCCTAGCTGTACTCAGCCTAAATCTCCTAGAACTCTCCCTTGTGGGCTTCTTCAACCTCTCCCCATCCCTTCCCGACCATGGATTAATTTTCCAAAGGATTTTATTGTTGAGCTCCCTCCTTCCAAACGGAAAAGTTATTTGGGTTACTGTAGACCAGTTTAGCAAAATGGCCCATTTTGTTCCCCATCCAAATCTACCATCTTCTGTGGAGCTAGCTCAATTACTTATCTCTCATATTTTCTACCTACTGAAATTCTGACAGAAGAACTCAATTAGTTTCCAAGTTCTGGAGAGCACTATGTAAATCCATGGGAATTAAATTACAATTTTCTTCTGCTTACCACCCAAAGTCCAATGGAGCAACAGAACAGTCTTTGGAACAATACCTCAGGTGCTATATTTCCTATACCCAGGATGATTGGTCTGACCTCCTTCCATGGTCTCAGTTTGCCCATAATAACACCACTAATGCCTCATCTGGAAAATCTCTGTTTTTGTGTGTCTTTGGTACTAATCCAAGATGTTTCCCTCAAGATTTTCTTTTCACACGGGTTCCTGCTGCTGATGACTCTCTTGACCAAATGTTGGCTATTTGGCATTCTACTTAAATCTGCCTTCAGAAATCAGCCCTTACGCAAAAGACTGCTGCTGATAGGAAACAAAGGGAACCTCCATCTTACTCTCTTGGGGATAAAGTTTGACAACAGGAATTTGAGATCGAAAAGATTTTGGACTAGGTTCTTTAGGAGATCTATCCAGTATCTGGTCTATTGGAAAGGTTTTGGTCCTGAGGAAAGATCATGGATCAAACACTCAGATTTACATGCTCCTCATTTGGTCAAGTCTTTTCACAGAAGCTTTCTGCAAAAACCTGGTCCGTTGGCCCCCTGTAGAGGGGGGGGGGGGTACTGTAAGGAACTTACCTGCTGCTCCTTTCCAGCGCTAGGCACTTCCGGGTAGGCAGCGTCAACATGATGGCACCAACACGCCTCCCGGCTCGAAGATTCAAAAGCCGCTGTCTCCCGGCTCCTGCTGCCCAATCGTAACTTCTGTTACCCCGAAGATACCCCAGGCTCCTTTACTTATCTTACCCATTCCTTGCCTTTTCCAGAGACTTACTTACCTTTCCTGTTCCAGAATCATACTTACCTTGCCTGTTCCAGAAACTTACTTACCTTGCCTGTTCCAGAATCATACTTGCCTTGCCTGTTCTAGAGACATACTTACCTTGCCTGTTCCAGACAGCCTACAGTTCCCAGCAGCACCTCATCTCCTGTATCCAGTCTTCAGTTCCCAGCAGCACCTCATCTCCGTTATCCTGCCTACAGTTCCCAGCAGCTCCTTGTCACCAGAATCCAGCCTACTGTTCCCAACAGCCTCTTGACTCCTGTATCCAGACTTATATTCCCAGCAGCCATCTGTACACCTACATCTTTCGGACTGTCAGCCTCCTCCAGAAAGCGTACTGGTGAGTTTCTTGGCTGTCAAGGCCGCATTCGTTACAGTAAGGCCTCATTTGGAATATGCAGTGCAGTTTTGGAATCCCATATACAAAAGGGACATCTTGGAAATACAGTAGAAGCAGTTTAGAGAAGGGCAACTATATTAATAAGTGGAATGGAGGGGCTTGAATATGCAGGCAGATTAGACAAATTAGGGCTGTTTACATTGGAGAAGCGACGTTTGTGTGGGGATATGATAACCTTATACAAATATATTAATGGGCCATACAATGAACTCTCTGGTGCATTGTTCACTAACAGGTCATATCAGAGGACTCGTGGACATCCTTTAAGGTTGGAAGAAAAGAAATTTCAACTTCAGGTTAGGAAAGGTTTCTTCACAGTGAGAACGGTGAAACTGTGGAACTGTCTTCCAGCAGATGCGGTAATGGCAAATTCATTGAATAGCTTTAAAAATGGCCTGGATAAGTTTCTAAAACTAAAAAATATTGAGACTTACTGGTATTAATACATATAGATCTGGTTGATCCAGGGATACTTTCTGATTGCCATTTGGAATCAGGAAGGAATCCCCTCCTTTTTTTTTTGTTTTTGCCTTCCTCTGGATCAACTGTTAGGTAGGGTTAAAAAAATAAAAATAAAAAAGGAGGGTGAATAGGTTGAACTTGATGGACGTACAGCATGTCTTTATTCAATCACAATTACTATGTTACTTACAGCTCTCTATTCCACACCCCATATTTTGCTTTAGCTTTAGACAGATTTAGGAGATAGCATTGTGGAAAGCTAAAGGAATCAACAAAGATAGGCATATTTGCGACAACCATAGGAAAAAATATGTGCCACTCTCAAAATCCCTCACCATCAAGAAGATTCAATAAAAGTTCTTATATATAAATAATATCTGATTGGTTGGGGCAAAATTAGCACAATTTTTAACGAAAATAACTTTTATTAAATCTCCCTGCAGCCATTAGAAAATTGTCAATGGGGTTCTATCTTCCTGAGGTCAGCTAAATGCTTATCTAACCTAGTAATAAAATAAAATATTATTATAGAACTCTGCCTCCTGTCTCCCCTCCGGGAGAAAAATGTCATGCACAGTTCAAGGGGATTGTCAGTACATAAGTACATATTATAAGGGCACTGGTAAAATGCTTTGCACACAGACAAATTGCAAACTGGCACTGGTAAAATGGCACAGAGACATTTTTAAAGTGCTTAGGAAAACTAGCACTGATATAATAGTCGCATACATTGACAGTAGTAAAATAGTAGAAAAACTGAAAAACTGGCATGGGTAAAACTGCTTGGCACACAGATATGGGTACACTGCTTGGCACACATATATGGATAAAACTGCTGGGCACACGGGCATGGGTAAACTTCTGGGAAAACAGGCATGGGTAAACTGCTAGGCACAAAGACATGGGTCAAACCGCTGGGCACACACACAAAAAATAACAACCCTCCTGAATTGGTCCGATAGGTAAAACAGGCACAGCTTAGGGAAATGTTGGTAATTTTACAGATGCACTTGCATTGTGACAACCTGTCTCTGCACACATTCATTGGTGAGATAATGGAAGTAAATGGACAGTCTGTATAATGTAATTGTATAATAGTGGCAGGGAAACAAGTGTTCTTACAGCAAGGCATTATGGGTAAACAAGGGTCCTGACAGCAAGGCATTATGAGGAAACAATGGTTCTGACAGCAAAGGACTATGAGTTCCTGCCATTGTATTTTGTATCTGTATAAAGGAACAGGTACCAACTGCCCTTTTACAATTAAAGGGCAAGTACAGCCCTAAAATGAAAACTTACATACAGGCAAATCACCCCCCAAAACCCTAAACGGTAATAGTTTGAAACTTGAAATAAATAAGTGTAACCTGAAATCTTGCACAATGTCCTGTTTCCCGTTTGCTTCCTGGTTCTTCCAATTAGTTACTGTCAGTTATGGATTTGACAGTTGACATCACAGCCAATGACTGAATGTTAATTCCCTGTCTGCCTCTTCTGAGCTGTACAGGTTTCTAAATTGCTCAGTTTCCTTGAGGCATCCAGAAGCATAGCAGGCATACAGTAATGATTTCATAGGACAAACTTTGATATATCAACATATTTTAAAAAGGCCATTCTTTCTAAAAGATGTTCTTATGAGGGTGGAGTTGTCCTTTAAATACACTTGGGGTTGCCAGATCAATGTAAAATCAGGGGCCCCCTATTGAAAATACATGCAGCCAGGCTGAAAAATGCATTTTAAATACCATCAGTGCAGCCTCACTGCATGTATTAATATAACTACCTGTAGGTTTCCACAACTTACGTTTGTTGGTCTGACGTTCAGGGGAACTGCCTGGGTTGGGAGGGGGCGGAGCTTTATGCTCCAATTGGCTGGTATGTCCTGAAGCTTTGGCTGGAGGAGGGATTGCTGCACAGACTCTCAGTGATCAGACTTCCTCACCCCCCCCCTCTGCTGGAAACAAAGGAATACATGAGCTGAACGGTGTTTTACTTTGTCAGTGGCAGTGCAAACCCGGATAGCAGGGAAGAAGCCCCAAAAACTGGACAGGGGGGCCGATTCCCGGACTGTCCGGGTGAAAACTGGATAGGTGGCAACCCTAATCGGGGGACTTTCTGTGAATAATACTAATGTGGTTGGGGCTGGAGAAGGGAGCAGTACATAATATCAAAAGTTATGTAGAAGGGTGGACAAGCCCTTTAATGCTTTTATATTAAGGTACTCTTCCTTCTGAAAGAGTGTCGTTCTGAGGTTTTAGTTGTCCTTTAATGAATACTTGTAAACAAGCACTTACTCTGATGTGATTGTGTTGCTGCATGCAGTACTTGTATTGCTCAAGCTCAGTTCATCAGTCTCCTGCCAGATTATCTTTGTGAGGGCAATAATGTTCAGTAATCCCTATGAGGCAGTATTGGGAGAGGGGATTTCCAACCATGCAGTCCATGTGAATAGGTTGGACTTGATGGACGAATGTCTTTATTCAACCTTAATTACTATGTTACTATTACTATGTTACTATGTCACCACATAAGCTACAGCAAAACTATACATAACAGAGGAGTTTATGATACTTAATTGACAGCTGGAATGTAAAATGCTTTAGATTGGATATCTGGGACAAATCTACAAGAAAATGGTACAGTGATTGTTCGTAGTGATAGTTTCCAGTAATGGGCAATTTAAAAAAAATCAATTCCCCAGTTTACATATCCTTTAAGACAGGGGCTCAGACCCTGATATGCCACATCTTCGCAGTTATGATAACCCAAACATGGAAGAGGGTCTCTCTCACAAAACCTGAGCTGATTTACAGTGTGGCGAGTACATAACTGTATCTGGCACAAACTTTAAATAATAATCTTAAAAGGAATGTTCATTGATTATCTTTTCTTTGTTTGTATAAATGTTTTACCAGATAAGTAGAACTTCTGCAAAATATAATTGTAATTTAGCCTATGGAGTGCTTTACAATCCTTCTAATGTATATATTTATAAGGAAGCATGGTCAAGTTTCCATGTGGTAATAGCACCCCCAACAAGGCCCTTTAATTAGAGGTGGTCCTATGCCTTTAGTATAAAGCACTCATTTTAAAAAGCCAATGGGCTGGGGGGAAGTGAGAAAGCCTGGTATGTACAGCAATATACCTGTGAACATACCTCGGGAGCTCAACCACAGGTGAAGTAAAGAATGTCATGATGTCATGTGATGCCTCCTCCTCCGTAGACTTAACTCTCCAAGGGAATTAAGAAAGTCTGATATATTGATTCAGTGCGCAAGTATGAGAAATGCAAAAGTTTGCTAATCATAAATAAAGTAAAAAAAGTGCAATTGGCCGACACTAGTGTGTGCTTATTAACACGTGATCGGGTTGTATGATATAACGATTTGGTGTTGCCTAGCCCTTATTCATCAATATTGTCTTTAGCATATTACTATGTCAATGTTTAAAACAAAGTAGACTTGCACTCCAATGTGAACGATTTATTGTGAGCCAAACATCAACAGGTAACACAACTTTTCGAGGGTAACACCTCCTTCTTCAGGTCACTATCCCTTCATCATTGGATAGTGGCTAAGAGGTGTTATAGGAACGCCCAGAGTAAGGTGTCCCTCTTAGCCACTATCCAATCACGCCCTTAACACTTGACTGTGATATGCTAATTGGGATTTTCCAGGGTACATAATTGCCACAGATTCTTGTACAAGTCATTCTGAATTGAGAAAGCCAGTCGAATGACTAGCGAAATGTCTTCCAAGAGCTAAACTTAAAGTCCAGTTGATCGAATTGAATACAACAGATATACCATGACCTGGATGAATGAGACCCTTCACAAGCATCTGCTCAGTATCTTTACCTAGAAACAATTCGCCCCAGTCTATGAGCAGGAGTGATTCCTTTAACAGCATAAATTTAGCTTTCCTAAAGTTAAACGTTTTTGTTAACCCAGTGCACTTAAGTTTTTTGCAACCTAAATTAAATGACACTATATCATGGTCACTATTCCCTAAGCTTCCCATTACCTTCATCTCCAAAATGAACTCAGGGTTATTAGATATCACTAGATCCAACAACGCATTCTGTCTAGTAGGAACTTCTACCATCTGTGAAAGAAAATGCTCATATAGGAAATGTAAGAACTTTATACCTTTTGAGGTGCTGGCAGTTCCCTTACTCCAATCTATGTCAGGGTAGTTAAAATCCCCCATAACCAGAACATGCCCCATACCAGCAGCCTTCGCCAACTGCATATGGAGATTCATTTCCACCTCCTCCCCGAAAATCATTTTTAAGGACCTTACCTCTAACAGACAAAAAGGACACGCAGACGCTCTTTGATAGTGCTTTGTGCAGCCTTTCAAACAAATGATCTGTACACACATGAATGAGAAAAGGACAATAACATTGGACCCAGCGGTATCTTTCATACAGAGCAAATTTCCCCCTACATTAGATACTAAAATCTACTTGTGAATTTAAGTGTGTCATTCGTCATTTGTGTATTTGATGAAGGAAGTATTAACCTTATAAACTTTGGCAAGTTGCCACCAACAAATGTGCACAGATGAAATTTCCTGTTTACTATATCCGCATAGCATAGGTAGTTTAACTTGTAAAAAAACCAAAAAACTTAATGTTGAAAATGTAAGGCAGAAACCCAAAATCCAGAACATCCTTCTGGCTACAGTCACTTTTACAGTGGGGGCAGCACACTACCACTGAGGGCTGCATGATAACATTTTACAATCTTTTTCACCGATTTTTGATCGACAATCTCCTGTAAAATAAGAAACTAAGAAAATAGTAAGGCAGCAATCTCCTGTATAATTTTATTTTATACATTTAATTCCATTAATATGTCTGCTTTGACTCTGAGCTGTATGTCCCCTAAACAAGAGACATTTGGCCTCATTTACCGTTGGACGCAGCAATAATTTCAGGGGTTAACACCTTACTTACGGTAGCTGAGTTTAAGATCTTGCTTGCGACAGCTGAGCTGTATGCCAATACCCATTGCAAGGTATCCTATATTGGATTTGTAATGGTGTTAAATTGGATTGGTATTGGATCCCAGAACAAACATTTACCCAGGCCCAATTGTTTCTTGATTGTAAGCCTTTTATTTTTCTTGTTTTAAAAGTTAGAAGGTTGCAACTCTAGGTTGGAAGATAAAAATTAATCAGACAAGTAAAATAAATGGTTGATCTTACTGAAAGCCATTTAAAATAGGTACCAAAGAAACCTTTTATGTGGTGCTCTGGGGGCATGACTGGATGGACTAGCCAGGAAGGTTTAGAGCTGGAGGTGACCAAACAAGTTAGAAAAACTTCTTTGCGTTAAGGTTGCAAGCAGTGTCAGACGGCAACAGCCAGAGCCAGCATGGTATTGTCTTGTATAAAGAGAGGTATGGATTCAAGGGAGGAAAATGCTACTCCCACTTTACAAAGCAAATGAGGCAAGGCCTCATTTCGAATATGCAGTGTAATTTTGGAGTCCCGTGTACAAAAACTACATCTTTGAAATGGAAAGGGTTCAGAGAAGGGCAACTAAATTAATAAGGGGATTGGGGGAACTTGAATATGAAGAGATTGCATAAATTACAATTATGTAAGTTGGAGAAAAGGCGCCTGCGTGGGGATATGATTACTGTGTATAAATACATTAATGGCCACACAATAAACTATCTGGGGGCATTGTTCACCAATAGAGCATGTCAGAGGACACATGGACATCCCTTAAGACTTGAAGAAAAAAGGTTTAGGCTTGAAGTTTGGAAAAAACTGTGAGAACGGTAAAGCTATGGAATGGTCTTCCAGTGGACATTGTTATGGCAGGTTCATTGGTCAGTTTAAAAAAAAAGCTGGATGAGTTTCTGCAAACAAGGAATGTTGCAAGTTACTGGTATTGATACATAAAGTAGATCCAGGGAGATTTCCAAGTCAGGAAGGAATTTTTTTTCCCCCTTCATAAATTTGGTGGGGTTTTTTGCCTTCCTCTGGATCAACAGTTAGGCAGGAAATGAGGATATTGCTAGATGGGTTGCACTGGATGGACGTATGTCTTTCAACCTCAAATACTATATTATACTAAGTGACCTGTAGTACTTTTAGGGAGATTCAATAAAAGTTATAATCTTTAAAATGGGGCTAATTTTGCCCAACAAATAAGATCTTATTTAACATTTGAAAGCTAAAATCTGATTGGCTGGGGCAAATTGGCACCATTTTTAACGATAAGAACTTTTATTGAATCTCCCTTTATTATATCCTTTAAAGGGCATGTCCACCCCTTTTTGTAACTTTTTATATATTGTAGGGATTCCTCCCCCAGCCCCAACCGCATTATTATTATTATTTTTACTGGCAGCCGCATCCGTGATTGGCTGAGTTTAGAAGCCCAGGGGAAAGAGGGAAGGTAAGTACAGATCGGGAGAGTTTCTGGAAATAATAATAATGTGGTTAGGGCTGGGGGAGGAAGCCCTACAATACCCCAAGGGGATTTTACACTAGAGGGATGGGAGGGAGAGGGGAGGGGGTCTGCTTTGAGCAAGCCAAAAAGCTCTAAGAGAAAGCCTCTTGTGGGGGAAACAATTTCCCTCCCTGCAGTGCACCTGGTGGCAAGTTTTTTGGACTTTGGGGGGACATTACAGGAGAACCATTTGGAGCTGGGATGTAAGGTAAGGATTTTTATACACTACAGAGTGGGGCCAGAAGTGGGTTAAATTATAGTTTTGGGGTGGACATGCCCTTTAAAAATGTTGGTAAAAGTTTAGAATTTCACCTTGAATAATAAAAAAAAGAAAGCACCATTAAACAGCTGTTAACCAAAAAATAATAATAATAATAATAATAATAATTATTTGTATAATACATAATTTCTATCCTATGTTGTTTTTATTTCTTAAGTAAATTCTCCCCAGTCCTAAAAGACTCCTCAGAAAAAGTTCTTACAAAGCACTTACAGAGGAGGCAAGGACCGGGAAAAGGAAACTATAACAATCTAGCAGTATGGGAAATAGGGAAGGTAAGTTCCCTATTTCCCACACACACACATGCAACAACCCCCCTTTCGAATCCAAAACTGTAATATTCACATTGCTCTAGAAATTGACATTGGACCGAAGTTATTCGGTCTAATGCCTGCTGCCCCTCCCTCATCTCATCTGAGCACAGGCTCAGTGGAATTATCACTGTTCATTGGCCGTGATGTCATATGTCATAGGCAACTGTCAGGTCTATCCAGAATAGCAAGGAGATTCTGAGCAGAGGTGGCAGGCATTGGGCTGAATAACTTCTTTTAGGTTATACAAGAATTAAATATTTTTTAATCAGAATTTTCTACCCAGTGACTATCAAAAAAGAGAATTCAAAACCATATCTAGCAAATAAAAGCCCCAAACACAATATGATTATGATAGAATGCCATACTATGCTATTGTAGATAAATGTCATATTAGTGATGAATCTTTCATCTCTTGTTAAGACAAATGATTTCAATGGATATTTTCTGCCAGTTACCGATTGTGTTTGTTTTGCTTTGCCTTAATTTGGAATGTTTATATTTGGCATCTTACTGTGCTACTCTGTAGGGCCATGTGCATTATATTTGCAAATAAATCATCTTTCCTTTTATCTTTTATGGTGATACACCCATAGAGCTTGTATTTCCGACTGTCACTCAGCATGGGGTCTGACAAGACTCCCATTTCTCTCCTGTCTTTTCAGTTGGGCCAGTCTGCCCTGGGGGAGGAGCACACACATCTCCCATCTGTTTGTACCATCTTGAGGGGGAAGCTTAACTTATGTCAGATTGTCGCTTGTGCTACCATCACAGTTCAAGGGAAATGCCTTTTATTTCTGTATTTTAAATATTGGCGATGCCATTAACGGAAAACACAAGCTGTTTTTGTATGGTTAAAATTTCCCTTTAAATAGAAGACATTTCAGATATATTAATAAGTGTGCATTTCAGCGTCAGTCCTAGGTATAAATATATATGGAATTGGATAGTAACAGTATTTTCTCTTATAGATATACATAGTGTATGGTCCCTGGATATCATTGGAGTTATCTCTTGTGTTGGGTGACAAACTCACCTCCCTTTTGTCTGTCATTGTGTCACCCTGCAGGGGGAGGATGGGAGGAAGGGAGTGAGGAAATGGAAGGGGGTGGAGGAAGAGAGGGGTTAGAGGAGTAGATGCTGATGGGAGGAAACTGACACACACACACACACACAGCAGAGGAACAGCAGCCTGCAGCTGTTACAGAAAATGAAACAAGGAACCTGAGTGAGTGTGACAGAGCTGAGGATTACAGCGGTAAATTCCATTCCCATTCCCTAGCACAGTGCTAGTGCTAATGTATCCATAAGGATTCTAGGTACTGGAACCTTCCCGTCTGGCGTGGTGCCTGTGTGTAACTGTGTATGTGTGTGTGATTGCACCTGATCTCTCTCTCTCCGTGCACAGCTGTGGTCACTGCATTCAGTAAATCCTGATTTGAATCCCGCTCATTGTGATTCCCCCATCTGACTGAATTCTCCGGATTGTCCCTTTCCCACCCGCTCTATTGTATTGTAGTGGCCGCGTCGCTTGTTTGTTCGCCAACGTTTACCCATGAGGAGACGGCAATCAATCCTTATAGGTAGGTTGTTGGGCTGCTGGGTGAGAACACACGTGTCTCCCCGTTCCACACTGGTTTGCATAAGGAAAGGTTCCATTGATTTGAACTTTGTGTTGCTCCTCTCTGTCCAGGTCTGTGTTTTAAGTCCCACGTTTATTGTGATTTCCGTTTGGATGAGACAGGAAAAAGGGTTAACGCGGAGCAGAAACAGACAGAGGAAGTGACAGAGGTTTAGAGGGAGAGGATGTGTTGTGAGTGTTCTGGGAAATGTGACAGAGACAGAGACGGGCTGTGCTGATCAGCTGCACTGGAGACATTAATGAGACCATAAAGATAGTGGAAGATGTAATGATCATGTGACGTTGCTGCGCTACTGCTTTTCTCCAGTGTCCGTTCAGCTGATACTTTATATAGGGGATAATCCCCAACTGTAAATTATAAGATATTAGAAGTCACTGAGGAGTTCCTTGACCATATAAAAGCACAGGCCGTTCCTTGACCATATAAAAGCACGAGGCTGCCGGCCGAGTACCTTTTATACAGGGCACAGAACTCCAAGGTGACTTCTAATATCCCTTTAATTTACAGTTGGGGTGCATTATTTATTATAACCTACCCCTTTGTGGCTTCTGGTTTCCTTTTCCTGGAACAGTAAGATTATAAGGCTATAATCTTACAGTTCCTCCCATTAAAATCCACTACAGGGGTAGGTTATAACATTATATTCTCCTTATATGTCCCTCTGTAATGTGTGGATTTCTAGACTGCTTCAGTCAGCTCATACATTTTTGGGCTCATGGGGAATCCAGTCATATTATCTGTCATAATACCGTAATGAGTGAATAAGTATGCTGTAGTCAAGGGAGTAACTTGTAATACAGAGGCTTCTCTGTTCAATGTACATTATTGTCAACCCACTCAACATCCATTTTCACCCTCCCCCTTTTTTCTTTTGCCTTTTCATTCTGTTCATGTTTCATTTCAATTTATGTATAACAGGCATCTTTAACTGGGGTACAATAAGTAGAAATAATACAAAGAAAATTGGGGAATTCTAAGATTTTGGGACCCAATTATTCAGCTGGATTTGCATAAAAAATAGTTTTTCAAGTTTTGCCAGATGCAAATGGTTTTGAGATGTGCACATCTGTTCTTTAAACAAACACAGTTCTCCCCATGCAAACTAAAATAGAACTAAATTATAAATTCATTTCCTCCACAATATCTGCACCTCGGCAGACGTACAGCAAACTGGTGGATTGTGTATGCTGTGTACATGGATTTACACCAATAATAATATGTTCTCTAAAACTTTATTTAATAGCAAATTAGAGATGTTTCTTTTTTAGGGACTTTTTATCTATTTTATCCAAAGAAAGCATTACACTTGAAAAAAAACTTTTTATATTCTTCTAGAAGAGATAGTCAATTTCATGGATAGACACTGCTTAATTTATAGATTCCACTGATTTTTACCCAGCCCATGTTAAAGTGAATTGACAGAGTCCTTGCATGCCCTGCTTCCTCATGGGTGTAGGTGATTGCATGTCCAGACAATACCAATGTAATTAGCTTGACTTGAGCAATGATAGAAGACAAGTTGGAAAGTCTCCTTATGTACAGACATGGTTAGTGGGACGACTGTATAACAACGTGATCACAGAACTCGTCAGTTATTTTGTAGGCAATTTTATGAACAAACCTTAACTTCATGCCAAGACAGACAAATGCACTCCAGCAGTGGCTGGCTATGGTGATGTCACACATTATTATTTAACTGTCATAACTAGTAGAAAGAATAATGAAGAATAAGCGGGCTTTATCATTTTTGGAAAACGGGCAACAAGATCAATTGGGACAAAATATACTTTCCCCCCTCCCTCCCTCCGGCTACCTTCTGCTGCTGTTCCATGCATGAAACGACTATGCTGCATGTAATCCCCCAATACCTAGATTAAAATGTGTCAAATCGGATCCTAAATATACTTACTAGCACTCGTTCCATTGGCTGCCTTCTGCTGCTTCTTCCATGCGCAGAAGCAGAAAAAACAGTAGCCAGTAATTGGCTGAGTCTCACCCAATCACTGATGTGTCTTCCAGTCCTGACCCTTCTGCTGCTTTCATGCTTGTGAATATAATTATTGTATTATAATGTTACACCACATTAATTATATTCCAATTCAATACATGGTAAAAATGGCCAAAATGAAAATTTGGGTGGCAAAAATATATTCACTACCAAAATTTGGATTCAAATAACTAGTGTACCGTAGCACACCATTTGAGAAACCCTGCCCTAATTCAATAACAGGATGGGACAAATCAAGGAGTCAGGGAACCAAAGTGCCTAAAATGATTTTGTCCACCCCTGTTGGGTTTAACGATCATGTAAAATCATATCACTATTGAACAGCAATATAGACAGTGATATCATATGCCCTGTTCTCTATTGTAGCTTTCTGATGTATAAAATAAAATGACCCAATAAAATAAAGCTAATAATCAATATATATTTTTCACAACGCTCATAGATCCTTAATATATTGTGTGTGGATACAAAGTCAGGTTTGTGTGCTACATACCACAGTACCTATAGATAGATTTTTTATTGCATGCTATTTTATTCTGTGCATGCACAAGAGCACAGTTTAGAGGGAGCAACGGTAACAAGCAACTGATTCTGCATTATGCCTTGCTGCAAAAATTGGATTCCACTTTGCAGAATTATTTAAAAACTCATAAAACTATTTTGCCACAAAAGTAATGTAATTTCTTGCAGAACATTTCAGAACACATGCAGTTTATAAAGGCACAAATTAAAGAGCATGTCCACCCTAAAATTCATTTTTTTGTATGCCATTCCCCATGGGCTCCCAGCCCCAACCGCATTATTTATTTTTTTTATAAAGCCCCCCAAACTCTACTTACCTCCCCTCTTTCCTCCGACGCGCTCCCGGCCCTCTGCTTGCGAGGAAATGCAAGCAGAGGGGCAGGACCGGCAGCCGCGTCTGTGATTGGCTGATCACGGACGCGGCTGCCGGCAGCTCACTTCCGCGTAGGAAAGCGGAGAGGTAAGTAAAAGTTTGGGGAGCTTTATAAAAATAAAAATTATGCGGTTGGGGCTGGGGGACATGGGGGATTACTACTTTAAAGGGGATTTATGCTAGGGGGAGGGATAGCAGAACGGGAGGGAGAGGGAGGTAGAGGGAGGGGGGAGAAGGGCTGCAGTACGCATGGCAATGATCTCCGGGAGGCCATGTAGCAGGCAGTGTCCTATATGGACCTGCTAGCCTCCTGGTGGTCAGTTTTTGGGACTTTGGGGGGGGACTACAGGAGAACCCTATGGAGCTGGGATGTGAGGTAAGGATTAAACTACACTACATGGTGGGGCCAGTAGTTGGGGGGATTATAGTTTTGGGGGTGGACATGCCCTTTAACACCTTTTGTTTTGACAAAAGTAATCCTTTAAATTACTAAAGCTGGCCATATACATGTGATTCCACAGCATGTGTCCCGACGGATCACATTGGTATATGTCAGCACACATGCTGTGGGAACAGCACACACTGACCCGACCGATCCCCATACGCGGTAAGGATCAGTCGGCCGTGCGGCCATACACCGCACGATTGGCTCGGCTCCCTCTACTTAAAGTAAAGGGAGCTGATAACGACCCATCATTCCCAAACGATCGGGGGGGGGGGGGCATGGTCGTTCGACGGCACTCCGATCGGTCAGGAACAACCCCCAAGCACAAACGATTTGGCCACCTTAACATTCAGTCCAGACCACTAATACTGTTCTAGAAGTCTAGAAATATATGGACGTTTTAGTGATTATGAATAGCAGCCGATATATTATAGTTCTGTAAAAACAGAACAATGTTACTGCAGCTAGTTTCACATATTGGTATCACAAGAGGAAGTTAAACAGTGGTTAAAATGTTTCTGAATGGTATTGCTAAATCTACAGTATGTCGATTCTTCCTTAGTTAATTACCAAAATCACCCAGAATGCTTCAGATGTTTACTTGAAAACAAGCTCTACTCAGATATGTAAGCATTATTTATTGAATCACATATAAACAGATGACTATTATTTTAGTATGGTTTGAGAAGCTTACGCAAATTGCCAGTCTTATTTGTAATAACATATCATAATTTTACTTTGGTTCTATGATAGAACCATTTTACTTTTTAACAATCATGCTATTGTTATCAAATATTAGAAATTTAATGTAATTAATAAAACACAGGGTCATTCTAGGGGAAGTTGGGGACAGAAGGGTAGGGTTGCTTCTTCCCAGCTTGCCCATCCCAACAGATTTTCCATCTTAGGTGATGATGTGGAGGAGGACAGCTCGGAATTAGCATGTATGGAGCGGGCTAATCCCTGGAGCACCCAGGGGACTGCCATCTCTAGTACAAGGGAGGATGAACTTTGGATCAGGAATGCTAGGCAGGTGGTAGTGGTAGGGGACTCAATCATAAGGAAGGTAGATAGGGTAATCTGCCGCCAAAAACCTACATGCCAAACTGTGTGTTGTCTGCCTGGTGCTATGGTTCGGCATGTGGTGAATCGTGTAGACAGATTATTGGGTGGGACCGGGTGTAACCCGGTTGTCTTGGTTCACATTGGTGCCAATGACAAAGTTAGAGGAGGAGGAGAGGTCCTTAAACATGATTTCTGAGAGCTAGGGGCCAAGTTAAAAGCAAGGATCTCCAGGGTAGTGTTTTCAGAAATACTACCGCAGCCACGTGCTACGCTAGGGAGAAAGCGGGAACTTACGAGCATTAATGCGTGGCTAAGAGGGTGGTGTAAGGGAGAAGGGTTTGGGAAGACTTTAATGTCGGCTACAGCTCTTTAGTAGGATGGGTTGCGCCTGACTGATGGCGGTGCAGCTGTTTTGGGGGGGGGGGGGAGATGGCTAGAGGGTTGGGAGATTTTAAACTAGGTTTGGGGGAGGGTATTAGCAGTCTCACTGGGATAGATAGCCCAGAGGAAAGCAGGGTGTAGATAGGCCTGTGTGGTGTAAAATGGGGGTGGGGTTAGCATAGGGGGTAGGGAGGCATATGTATTAAAGTGTATGAATAAATTAATAAATTACAGGATCATAATCTAAAATGTATGTTTGCAAATGCGAGAAGCCTGGCTGACAAAGGGTGATTTGGAGATAATGGCGTTGAATGAAAAGTATGATGTAATAGGTATAGCAGAAACGTGGTTGAACAGTTCTCATGACTGGGCTGTAAATTTAGGAGGATACGCCTTGTTTAGGCAGGACACAGAAAAAAGAAGAGGGGGAGGAGTATGTGTTTATGTAAAAAGAATTGAAGCCAAATTTAAAAGAAGACATAATAGGCTATATGGTTGTTAAACCAATGGAAAAAAGTTACTTATGCACACAAACTTAGGTGGGTGCTGACCTGGATTCTTCCCACTTCCAAGGAAGGTAAGTATCAGAAAATACTGGATTTTGGAGTCGCACACCTAGGTGAATTCAAGTGCTTTTATTGGAAACCACACATCAAGTACAACGTTTTGGGGGAACATGCATCACCTGAAGAATCCAGTATTTTCTGATATGGATGTTAAAGCATAGGCAATATGGGTGGAATTAGGCAACAGTGGTAATGTCATAGTTGGTGTCTGCTATAAGCCGCCACATGCTAGCAGGGAGGAAGTGAGTCAGCTTCATATGCAGTTGGCAAGGGCTGCAAGTTTGGAGAGTGTACTCATTTTTGGGGACTTTCATTACCCTGACATTGATTGGTGGAGTGGAACTGCCAATACAGAAAAGGGCGATTCCTGAATTTGCTGCAGGATCATTTTCTCTCACAGGTGGTTGAAGTTCCTACTAGAAAAGGAGCTCTGTTGGATCTGGTTATATCTAATATAGTGAAGCATTATTATATTATAAATATAAAGGCAACTGGATGCTTAGGGAATAGTGTTGTTTGAAGTATATTATCGAAGGGAAAAGTGCACTGGGTTGACAAAGACGTTTAATTTCGGGAAATCAAATTATTAGCAGGTAAAGGTACTGAACAGAAGTGGAATATGTTTAAAGGGCATGTCCACCCCAAAACTAAAATTTAACCCCTTACTGGCCACATCAAGTTGTTTAAAACAATCCTTACCTTACATTCCTGCTCAAAATAGTTCCCCTGCTGTGCCCCTCCAAAGTCCAGGAAACTGCTGTGTAGGAGCAGTGTGTGACTCATGCTGTGCCTGAGACTTCCTCAACCTCATCAAGGTTGAGGCATGCTCAGTGCAGCCCTCCCTGCCTCTCAGCCAATCACTGACGCGGCTGCCGGTCCCGCCCCCTGCTTTCAATTCCATGCAAGCAGAGGGCCTGAACACTGCAGCAGGGGAGAGAGGGCAGGTAAGTAAGAATCGGGGGACTTTCTAACAATTATATTAATGCGGTTGGGGCTGGGGGAGCATGCCCTACCACATATCAAAAGTTAAATTTTGGGGTGGACATGCCCTTTAAGGCGATTTTAAGCCATTTCACATCTAGATTTATACCCTTGGGAAATAAATGTAAAAAAAATAAATCCGCACCCATGTGGCTGAATTCTGATGTAAAGAGGCAAATGGAAAGGAAGAAAAAGGCATTTAAAACCTTCAAGTCAGAGGGAACGGAAAGGGCCTTTAGGGGTTGTAAAAACAAGGAGTGTAAGAAAGCAATCAAACTAGCTAAAATTAATAATGAAGTTAAGATAGCTGAACAAAGCATCACTAAAGGATGGAGATAAAGCAAATGTACTAAATATTTTTTTCCCCTCTGTATACACTATAGAAGATCCAAGTACAGATATCAGCATAGTAGCAATAATGGTGTAAAAGATGCAAGTGCACTTTGGTTAACTGAGGATAAGGTACAGAAACAACTAAATAAGGCTGATAATTATAAATCCCCTGGACCGGATACAATACATCCTCGGGTTCTTAGGGAGCTAAGTTCAGTTTTATCTAGGCCATTATTTCTTATTTTTGCAGATTCCCTCATGTTCGGATGTGTGCCGAGGTTATTATAAGTAATAACCAGCAGGAATTTAGGAGGAATAGATCTTATCAAACTAACTTGCTTGGATTTTATGAGGAAGTAAATAAAAATTGAGACTCTGGCATAGCAGTAGATGTAGTATTCTTGGATTTTGCAAAGGCTTTTGATATAGTCCCCCATAGGCGACTAATGTATAAGCAAAGGTCTGTTGTTCTGGGGAGGCACATTTGTACATGGATAAGAAAATTGGTTAATGAATAGGATGCAGAGAGTAGTTGTTAATGGAGCTTCATCATTAGGGTTTAAAGTGCAAAGTGGGGTGCCACAGGGTTCTGTGTTGGGGCCGCTTCTATTTAATCTATTAATGATTTGGAAGTGAGCATTGTCAGCAAGGTTTCTGTGTTTGCTGACGACACAAAACTTTGTCGACCATTAAAAACTTCAGAGGATGTGCAATCTTTGCAGGGGAATCTAGATAGTTTGTCACATTGGGCTGCTTAGTGGCAGATGAGATTCAATGTTGATAAATGTAAGGTGATGCATTTTGGACTGAAACATCCTTGTGCTGCTTATACTATAAATGGCTCTGTGTTAAGTAATTCCCTGTTGGAAAGGGATCTTGGAGATTTGGTGGATAACAAACTTAAAGGTAGCAAGCAGTGCCAGGTGGCAACAGCCAGAGCCAGCATGGTATTGTCTTGTATTAAGAGAGGTATGGATTCAAGGGTGGAAAATGTTATTCTCCCTCTTTACAAAGCATTGGTAAGGTCTCATTTCGAATACGCAGTGCAATTTTGGAATCCTTTGTACAAAAAGGACATCTTTGAAATAAAAAGAGGTCAGAGAAGGGCAACTAAATTAATAAGGGGATTGGGGGAGCTTGAATATGAAGAGAGACTGGAAAAGTTACAATTATGTACGCTGGAGAAAAGGCACTTGCATGGGGAAATGATTACTATGTATAAATACATTAACAGGCCATACAATAAACTATCTGGGGCATTGTTCACCAATAGAGCATGTCAGAGAACACGTGGCCATCCCTTAAGACTTGAAGAAAAAAGGTTTAGGCTTCAAGTTCGGAAAGGGTTTTTCACCGTGAGAACGGTAAAGCTATGGAACTGTTGATCATTGTTCAGTTTCAAAAAGAAGCTGGATGAGTTTCTGCAAACAAGGAATATTGCAAGTTACTGGTATTGATACATAAAGTAGAGTTGGTGGTCCTCTGGATCAACAGTTAGGCAGGAAATGAGGATATTTCTAGATTGGGTTGGACTGGATGGATGTATGTCTTTATTCAACTTCAAATACTATACTATACTAGAATTTAGTCCCATTCACCTTTTCCAAAGGTGCAGTTGCCGTACCAAATTGTTTTAATTATTTTTACCTCTCTGTATGTAGATACTGATGTTAATGCATATTAAAGCAGAATAACCCAAGCCATGAAGTAAAAAGAATAGTCAGAAGGGCTTGAAGTATCTATTGTATCATGGCATTGGAGATAACTACAAAAATGTTGTACAATATTGAAGGTTATTAAAAGAGAACTCTACTGCCTTTTAACCCCCAAAGTACGTCCCCCAAGATTACACAAGACAAGGATCTAAACTGCTAGGTCCTCATCCCTGGGCTTCTCCTTTGTCCCCCATACATGTGTGTCTAAGTCCAGCTCCAGCCAGAGTTTGACAAAATGATATGGAGACCTAAGTTAGATCCCCAGAGAAGCAGATGTATTTTCAGTTCTAAATCTTCCTAGAAGGAAGCTTCTATTCAATAAAAGATGCTTGGATTTGCAAAAGAGCATTTAGACCTTGCTTGTCACAAAAGCAGTATCATGTAAACAGGGAAAAATGGCGGTGGTATTAGAAAGATCATGTTGTGATGTTGTATTTCAGGATCAGTAAATGGAAGGCTACTATAGGTAAGGTCAACGAAAAACAATATAAATTACATTGATATCCTTGATAAAATGTGGTGTCAGACACCTCTGTTCCACAGACTGGGACTAAAGGTCCACATACAGGAAACTTGCCTTAACGCATAAAGCAAACAAAGATCTGTGAAAGTGGCACAACCGGAACTTGCATTTGAACTAAACCGAGAGTCTGGAGAAACGTTAAGGCTGGGTACACACCAGACGATATTTTCGGCTGAATGACCGATTCACGGCACTTTCGGTCGGTTGGCCGAAAATATCAGCTGGTGTGGGGTGACCGACCCAGATCGGACGAACGAATGATCGGACGTGTCGAAAAAGTACGATCGATCGTGCAGTCACGCGGTCGAATTTGCCGTGAACAACGGACATTTGTCCCGGCCGAGCGCTCGGTCGGGACAAATATTCCCTCAGTGTGTACCCATCCTAAAACAGGTAAAACATAGAAAATGGCATGTACTATTATTCATTCATCATGAGGATAGGGAAGTATGTTTACGTGTGTATGTCCCTAATACTAAGAAAAAGTCATGCATTTCTTTTTAAGCTAAATTATCTTTGTAAACTCACTCTGTATAATTTGTAGTTTTGAAGTCTCATTGGTTTCCACTTGTTTAAGGCCACGACTACACAACAAAAAAGCATGGAAAAAAAATGCAGTAGATTGCATTGTGATTCAAAGCGTTTTTGCAATGCATTTTTATGCGTTTTTCATTGAATCTTTATGCAGTGCGTTTTGGGTTAAATGGCAAAATATGTGTTTTTATGCATTTTTTTTCTCTTTCTTGTTGACTTGCATTGAGTGCATTATCGCACTACTGCAAGAAGTTCCAAAAACGCAACACACAAAAACACAGTAATGTATTATGACCTCCATATCTAATTTTTATGCCCTTAAAAACGCACCAAAAAGCAATAAAATGTTTCTAGTGTGAACGAGCCCTAAGGCTGGAATTTGTCACCATTTTTCCCCCCCAACAAAACAGACTCAACTTTTAGGAAAGCTAATACATTTTTCAGGACTGTGGGATGTCTAAACCTGTAACAACCACATCATACGGGAAGCAATTAAAAGTGCTTTGATTTGGAGACAATTGTGTTGTAACTATAAATTGCAGGAGACAAATAGCTTTTTGAGAGTTGGAGACAATTTAATATTTTGCAAAATAAAGATTATTTAGATCAATTTTTTTAAGAGCTGAGGTATTGTCAGTTTAAATAAACTAAAAATTAATTGCTTTACTGTAAGCACATCTTATGTATGTTGAGTTTACAATAATCACCTGTACAGCTACTGAATTATGTGTGAGAATATCCATTTGCTATTAAATAAATAGGTAGTCTCACAATTTCTGCCTGGAGAATTGGTTCACTATTGGGCACCTTACATAAGGGCAAAGGTCTGTTCACCTGCAAGTGAAACGCGTGCATACTTTTTTAAGTATCAGTTTTCAATTTCAAATGGTTTACACTGTGGATCCTGTGAATACTTTTTGTGTGGAGCACCCAAACTATACATATGCAATTGAAGGATGTGTGTGGTTGGTTGGTCATATGGTATTCAACAGAATACTATTGTACTATTGTTGTACTATTTGTACAGCTATAGCTTAAACAATGTTTTGCAAATGCATCAAAATGCATTTCAAACAATGATGATGGCTCTCTAAATTCTTTTTGTAGCTTGGTTTCATTTTAGTTGTGTTTTAATTTCAGTTCCCCTCTGTAACATTACGAATTATAAACCACAACCTTTTAGTGTTTTCCTATCTCTCATACTGGTTTCCTCTGTCTGTCTGCCAGAGCGTAACTTAGCATGCTAATGTAATACTTGAAAGTTTGTGAACTCTTAAAAGAGAACTTTGACAGGAACCGCTGCTTGTAAAAAGTGGTCTTAAGACATTAGATAGAATAGTTGTTTGACTATAGATGAACGTCTAATCTATCTAATGTCTGCTTAGTATATGGCTAGCATTTGGCTTGGTGATGTGCAAAGAATAACAACACTCTAAAGGTGCATAAACACGTGCGATCGAGGGGGCCATTTATGGGCACTTTGTCGGCTGAATCGGCCATTTGGTCAGGCCTTGTTGATGATCTGCCCGGCAAAGTGGCACGATTATTGCCCGAAATGGCCGTGCATACACATCATGCGTTACAGGTCGCTCCTCCATGATCGAACGTGTGTATGAGGCTTTAAACTGTGTACACCCCATGCAATTTTTTGGCCCAATCAACTGATAGTTCTGTGTATCGGTTGATCGGGCTGAAAACATGGGTTTTTGGCTGGCCGCAACCAACGTCCGACCGTTCATTTGTCTGAACTGAACGAATAGTCGGTCGTGGCTGAACAAAGTAACCATCCAATATTTTGTCCTGATTGATCGATTTACTGTAATGTCGTTCAGTGGGGCCAAATTATTGGATGGTGTGTACCCAAGATTTAGGCTAAAAAGCCTTTATTAGAACATGGTGGGACAGATCTGTTAAGATAAAAACATAAAGAGACAAGCTCTAACACTCAGGACAAAGTCTAAAAAATTATGATATAGTGTATGAATTATAAGACAGGTAAGTATACAGTATATAAATATAAAATGCAACATATATATAAACATCTAGGAGATTCTATAAAAGTTCTTATCTTTAAAAATGGAGCTAATTTTGCCCCAACCAATCACATCTTATTTAACATTTGATAGCTAACATCTGATTATTAAGGGCAAAAATGGAAGGAGAGGGGCTGAGGTAGCAGAGCTTTCTAAGCTATGACCACTGCAAAGAACACAATGGTCATTGACCACATTTTGCTCTGCCTTCTGATTCAGTGTTGTTTTAAGGCTTTAGTTGTCCTTTAAGAATTTTTCATGTTTCTGCAGAAATATGGCATAAAATTTTATCACAATTCCATAAAAATGATAAATTAATCAGTCAATCAATTTTTAAAAAAAAAATTATTTATTGAGGGGAATGATCCAGTGTCTATCTGTGGGGAACTTGAGGTTCTTACACATGTGCGATCGCGGGTGCTGATGTGTATGAACGCACGTTTCTGACACTTTATCGGCCGTTCATTCGGAGATCGGTGCTCAATTTGCCGGGTGGATCTCCGAATGAGTGGCCTTTTTAGGCGATAAGTGCCCATACACGGGCTGATTATCGACCGAAACGGCCGTTCGTACACATCATGTGCCACGAGTCGGCACTCGTGAACGCACATGTGTACAACTATTTACTGTAACTAGTGTGACCCCTTGTACAACAATAAAGTGACTAAAAATGGCATTTCTTGGCATAAATTTTTTTCTTCCAGGCCTTATTGTATCCATGAATAAGCAGCAATATTCTCTTTTTATTTAATTTTTATTTTAGAGAATAGAATATTTCTACTTGCACTTCTGCCATGCACATCATTGCCATTGAGGGCTAGGTCCCACTTGTGGGATTTGTACTCTATCGGAGTGTACCCACTATGTGCGCTGCACTCCGTTACTGGAACACATGCCTGCATGACATTTTGTGTGTTTCATATGCGTTCCCACAACACTGATGGGTACAGGATCTTGGTGCAAATAGCTTATCACCCATATCAGTGCATTGCAAAAATTCTGCATGCGCTGCTCTGCGTCATAGTTGGACCTAGCCCTAAAGGTTCGTACACACAAGGCGATGTTCACCAGACCCGCGAGCCCGACGAACACCCGCAGCGAATGGGCGAAACGACCAATAGTCGCGCGTGTGTATGCGCTTGGTCGGGGTCGTTCAGCGATTTGCCTGGCGGATTGCAGAAGAACCCCGACCAAAAACATATACACGCACGGCTATCGGACGTTTTGCCCATATGTCAAGGGTGTTAGACAGGGCTCTGGGATCTGGTACAAATCTTCAGCTGTGTACAAACATGTCACTTAAATCACAGTTTCTGGTATTATTGCCTATTTTGCCTCAATAATCCGAATTCACTGGATTTTCAGCAATACTTGTGCAAAATGCTGTTGTTTTATATATATATATATATATATATATATATGTGGGAAAAAATTGAAGGGCATGTCCACCCTCCCAACTAAAATATGGCCCACTGTTGAAGCCCTCCCTCTAGTTCCCTTTTAATAAAGCATTGTGTCTCACCTAAAAAAACTTTAGAGGTAGTAAAGCCCAACCCTAGGAGCTAGGTTTAAAAAACAGAAATTGATTTTTGCCAATATGAGCGTACTGTAATACCGTATATACTCGAGTATAAGTCGAATTTTTCAGGCTTTAAAGCAGTGGCGTATCTACGTTAAAACATTCGGGGCACGTGCCCCGGATGTTTGGCAAAGTGCCCCGAATGTTTTCGCCGCCTGTGCCCCTTGCAAGTGCCCCGAACTTCCGGATTTCCCGGCTGCGCGAACCTCTGGGAACGTCGTGCAGCCGGCACAGTCGCACACAATGACGTCATGCGCAATGCCGGCGCGCCGATGTCACGAGCGGAGCGAGAGAGAGCTATCGGAGGGAATCCAGGGACAGGTATGTAGCAGTGCAGTGCCAAGCCAGATTAGATAGATAGATAGATAGCAGTTAGATAGATGGATAGCAGTTAGGTAGATAGATAGATAGATAGATAGATAGCAGTTAGATAGATAGATAGATAGAAGTTAGGTAGATAGATAGATAGATAGATAGATAGCAGTTAGATAGATAGATAGATAGATAGATGATAGATAGATAGATAGATAGATAGATAGCAGACTATCTATCATCTATCTATCTATCTAACTGCTATCTATCTATCTATCTAACTGCTATCTATCTATCTATCTATCTAACTGCTATCTATCTATCTATCTATCTAACTGCTATCTATTTATCTATCTATCTAACTGCTATCTATCTATCTATCTATCTAACTGCTATCTATCTATCTATCTAACTGCTATCTATCTATCTATCTAACTGCTATCTATCTATCTATCTATCTATCTAACTGCTATCTATCTATCTATCTATCTAACTTCTATCTATCCTTCTAGCTAACTGCTATCTATCTATCTATCTATCTATCTATCTAACTGCTATCTATCTATCTATCTATCTATCTAACTGCTATCTATCTACCTAACTGCTATCTATCTATCTAACTGCTATCTATCTATCTAACTGCTATCTATCTATCTATCTATCTATGCTATCTATCTAACTGCTATCTATCTATCTATCTATCTATCTGCTATCTATCTATCTATCTATCTATCTGCTATCTATCTATCTATCTATCTGCTATCTATCTATCTATCTATCTGCTATCTATCTATCTATCTAACTGCTATCTATCTATCTATCTAACTAAATGATCTATGCTATTCAACTATGCTAATCTATCATTTATATATTATCTATGCTAACGCTATCTAGCAGTTAGTTAGATAGATAGATAGATAGCAGTTAGTTAGATAGATAGATAGATAGATAGCAGTTAGATAGATAGATAGCAGTTAGGTAGATAGATAGATAGCAGTTAGATAGATAGATAGATAGATAGATAGATAGCAGATAGATAGATAGATAGATAGATAGCAGTTAGATAGATAGATAGATAGCAGTTAGATAGATAGATAGATAGATAGCAGTTAGATAGATAGATAGATAGATAGCTAGATAGCAGTTAGATAGATAGATAGATAGATAGATAGATAGATAGATAGAGACAGAGAGATAGACAAGAAGCAGATAGACATAGTTAAATAGATAAACAAGAGGCAGATAGACAGATATACAGAGAGAGATAGGGACAGATAGAGATAGATATACAGAGAGAGAGAGAGGGAGAGATAGATATACAGAGAGAGAGAGGGACAGACAGAGATAGATAGGGGCAGAGATCCATGAAGAAGGTACAAGAAGATCTCCCTGGCCAAAGGTGTGGGCAAGCATCTGACTACAACTGAACACAACAGTAAGTTTAAAATGACCAAATTGCTACCAGTATATAATGAAATTGCCAGTTTACTATGCCTTTGTGTCATTAATTTGTGTCTCTCTGTCCAACTCTCTGATCTCTATCTCTGTCTGTCTATCTCACTGTCTTTCTGTCTGTTTATCACTATCGGGCTGTGTGTCTATGTTTGTGGTTGTCTATCTGTCTGTATCTTTTTGGTAATCTCTATAAGTACACAGTGGGTGTGGCTTAATTGGGGGCGGAGAAAGGGGTGTGACCTAAAAAATTTTCGCCGCGCTACGCGCGGCACATGGAGTGCCCGAAAGTGCCCCTAATCTTCTTAGACCCTAGATATGCCCCTGCTTTAAAGTTAGCCTGAAAACCCTAATTTAGTCCTAATTTAGATCCAAATTCTGCAATTGCGGATAGTAACCAGTAGGTGGCGCTGTGTTAACCTACAGGCGCTGTTCTTGCCTTTACAATCGTTCTTGCTTCCTGGAGTCTGGCTGCTGGACTCACTGCTAGTACAGTGCAAATGACAGCTTGAAACTACAACTCTCAGGTGACATTTTTAACTATTGGGATCAGAGAGTCCTTTACTATATGGGGGTCAGGGGATCTTTACTATATGGAGTCAGAGGGTCCTTTACAATATGGGGTTCAGGAAAATTGTAAATGATGGTAAGCTTAATTAAAAGTTTACTGAACTTGCTGGGAGTTGCAGTTTCCAAACATCTGGAGTGCCAAGGAATTGGGGGTTACTGGTAATGGATTTGGCCATTACTGTATGGATTCAGGGCAACTAATTTCTACCCTCGGCTTATACTCGAGTCACAGTTTTTACACATTTTTCAGGTAAAAATAGGTACCTCGACTTATACTCTGATCGACTTATACTCGAGTATATACGGTAACTTTAGATGTAACATAAAAGCAGTGTAAACATACAAGTGTACTAGAAGTACTAGAAAATAATTTAGTCATGAAATTATTTCATTTCAGTTGATTAATGCATTGTGTAGAGGGAATTTTTTTTGTCTCAGTAGGGTTTTATAGTTTAAATAAATTTTTTTTTTAAAGATTAAAGGGCAAGTCCAGACCCAAAATGAAAACTTACATGGTAAATAAGCCCCAAAACCCTAAACGGTAATAGTTTAAAATGTGAAATATAGAAGTCTAACCTGAAATTCTGCACAATGTCCTGTTCCCCTGTTTCTGCTTCCTGGTTCTTCCAGTTAGTAACTGACAGTTATGGATTTGACAGTTGACATCACAGCCAATGACTGAATGTTAATCCCCTGTCTGCCTCTTCTGAGCATGCCCAGGCTCAGTAAATGCTCAGTACAGGTTACTAAATTGCTCAGTTTCCATGAGGCATCCAGAAGCATAGCAGGCATACAGTAATGAATTCATAGGACAAACTATGATGTATCAACATATTTTAAAGAGGCCATTCTTTCTAAAATATGTTCTTATGAGGGTGGAGTTGTCATTTAAACCTTTTAAAAGTATAATCAGGTGACATATTTTAACAGATCGGATTGTTCGCCGACATGTTTTTTCCAACAGGCCCAATAGTAAAAAATATATATAATTGCTTGCCGACATGGGTATATAGTACTATACCCGAATTGTGTGACTAGGATCGTAACATGTATGGCCACCATTACAGTATAAACAGGTACATTAGAGAGTATTGGATGGGAAGGGTGTTTAGGAGGGATAGGAGGAAAAAGGTGGGGGTAGTGGTCCTCACACCAGGGAAATATATCAAATACATTCTCGATAAGATATAATAAATAGCTCATAGTAGAAAAAAAACAAGTTCCCCTATACATAAAATCTGCCCAATAGAGACCTCTTTAAATCCAGTTCTTTCCAAACCGTAGGTTGTCAGTGGAAGTACCACTCCATAGATAAACTCATATCCATAAAGGAAAAAGTGTCAATACAATAATGCTTTTTTACAATAAATCACTGCATCCCCTTCAAAGGTAATTGGATTTCTAATGTACTTTCACCTAGTTCTGGATGGTGCAAAAACTAGCATACAATAATCAAATGCTATAGGGGGTGTGTTGCATACACAGAGGTTACAACAGTCTGGATTTAATTCTAAATGACCAATGATTAGGTAATTTGAAGGCTGGGTACACATGCAATTTTTTGGGCTGACCTTTATTTCTGTTTATCATTTGGTTGACCTGAAGGACCTGCTGTTTTTTTGTGGGTGGTCAAGCAAGCTGTCGGTCATGCCAGCTTGAAGGAACCATCATTAATTTAGCCCGATCAATCGTTGGTGTGTACCAAGCTTAATGTAGCACATTGTTGCTACCATTTATGTGCTTTTGCGTAAAGTTACAGTAACTGTGTTTAATTGGCACTTGGGATAAAGACAGTAGACCTGATTTCTATGGCTCACACAGCCTCTTAAGCAAACCTTTAATCTCCTAGTATGAATCCTCCCATTACTACCTGCATCAATGATAAGACTTAAAGAATTCCTTTAAAACTTGTGTAAACCAAAACACAATTGTTTAGAAGTAGGGGGACTCAAACTCACTTAACTATGCTTGATGAACTATGGTTCAATTTTCGAAACCTGGTCCATCGATAAATTGAATATTATAAAATCGAAAATGAAAAAAATTGCATAGGAAAATTTGAAATTGCTATTTCAAATTCCTTTAGAATACGCGAAAATTGCCATTGATATAATATATTTTGGTTTCCATTGTGTTTAAATCAGATTTCTGCACAAGGGGAACCGCTGTCAGAATGAAACTTGTCAGTATTGTTCATCTCAAAGGCTTACTTCTATTTCGTTTTTTAATTGGTAACCCTGTTTTTCAAGGCAAGTTCATCAAGTTCAGTTTTGCGTGTAATCTATCCTCTACAATGTGCTACCTCTTTATATAGGTGTTTGCCTGCCTGCCTGCCAGTGGGTGTGGCTAATAGGGGAAAGTATGGCAATGAAACTTAAGTTGCTAGACTTTCTGTGCTTTTATTGTCATGAGATATACAGTAAATTCTAAACTGTTGAATGAAGCATCACTTGCATTATTGGATGGTTTGTATGCAGAGAGCAACATTCTTGTTTAAAGAGAGGTATGGATTCACACAGCTCTTTATACTGTAGAGCATTGGAATATGCAGTGCAATTTTGGAATCTTGTGTACAAAAAAATTTCATGGAAATGGAAATTGTTCAGGGCAAATAAAATAATAAAGGCAATGGGGGAGCTTGAATATGAAGACAGATTGGATAAGTTACAATTATGTACACTAGAGAAAAGGCGCTTGCATGGGGATATGATTACTGAGTATAAATACATTAACGGGCCATTGGGCCATGAGGCATTGTTCACTAAAAGAAGATGTCAGAGGACACGCGGACATCCTTTAAAACTTGAAGAAAATAAGTTTAGTCTCCAAGTTCGGAAAGGGTTTTTCACTGTGAGAACAGTGATTGGAAGTTGTGATGGCTGGATTATTGCAGTTTCAAAAGAAAGCTGGATGAGTTTCTGGAAACAAGGAATGTTGTAGGTTACATAGTAACATAGTAATACATAGTAACATAGTAACATATCAGTTGATCCAGAGGAAGGCAAAAAAACCCAGCTAAAAAGGGGGAAAAAATTCCTTCCTGACTCCAAACGGCAATCGGAAAGTATCCCTGGATCAACCAGATCTATATTCATTAATACCAGTAATTCCCAATATTATTTAGTTTTAGGAACTTATCCAGGCCTTTTTTAAAGCTATTCAATGAACTTGCCATTACCACATCTGCTGGAAACAGAAAGAAACCTTTCCTAACCTGAAGATGAAACATCTTTTCTTCCAACCTTAAAGGATGTCCACGAGTTCTCTGATATGACCTATTAGTAAACAATGCACCAAAGAGTTCATTGTATGACCCATTAATATATTTGTATAAGGTTATCATGTCCCCACGCAAACGTCGTTTCTCCAATGTAAACAGCCCTAACTTGTCTAATCTGCCGGCATATTCAAGCCCCTCCATTCCTCTTATTATTTTAGTTGCCCTTCTCTGAACTGCCTCAATTTCCAAGATGTCCCTTTTGTATATGGGATTCCAAAACTGCACCGCATATTCCAAATGAGGCCTTACAAGTGCCTTGTAAAGAGGGAGAATAATATTTTTCTCTCTTGAATCTATTCCTCTCTTTATACAAGACAATATCTTGCTAGCTCTAGCCGTTGCTACCTGGCATTGTTTGCTATAGCTAAGTCTGTTATCAACCAGATAACCAAATCTTTTTCCATTACAGATGCACTCAACACAGAGTTATTTATGGTGTAGGTGGCACAGGGATTATTAAATCCCAAATGCATCACCTTACATTTACCATTATTGAATCCCATCTGCCATTCTGCTGCCCATTTTGATAATCTATCTAGGTCTGCTTGCAGCACTTGCACACCACTTGAAGTTTCCAAAGTTCTGCATAGTTTAGTGTCATCAGCAAACACTGAGACCTTGCTCTCAATGCCCCCTTCTAAGTCATTTATAAACAGATTAAACAGAAGCGGCCCCAGTACAGAACCCTGAGGCACTCCGCTTAGAACTTTAGCCCACATAGATGTAGCTCCATTTACCACCACTCTCTGTTTGCGATCCAATAACCAGTTCTCTATCCATGAACAAATGTTTTCTTCAAGGCCAACAGTCCTCAGTTTATACATTAGTCGCCTAAGGTGATGCATTTGGGATTTAATAATCCCTGTGCCATCTACACCATAAATAACTCTGTGTTAAGTTCATCTGTAATGGAAAAAGATTTGGGGGTTCTGGTAGATAACAGACTTAGCTGTAGCAAACAATGCCAGGTAGCAACAGCTAGAGCTAGCAAGATATTGTCTTGTATAAAAAGGGGAATAGATTCAAGAGAGAAAAATATTATTCTCCCTCTTTACAAGGCACTGGTAAGGCTGGAATATGCGGTGCAGTTTTGGAATCCCATATACAAAGGGACATCTTGGAAATTGGGCAGGTCAGAGAAGGGCAACTAAATTAATAAGGGGAATGGAGGGGCTGAATATGCAGGCAGATTAGACAAGTTAGGGCTGTTACATTGGAGAAGCGGCGGTTGCGTGGGGACATGATAACCTTGTACAAATATATTAATGGCCCATACAATGAGCTCTCTGGTGCATTGTTCACTAATAGGTCATATCGGAGGACACGTGGACATCCTTTAAGGTTGGAAGAAAAGAAGTTTCATCTTCAGGTTAGGAGAGGTTTCTTTACAGTGAGAACGGTGAAACTGTGGAACTGTCTTCCAGCAGATGTGGTAATGGCAAGTTCATTGAATAACTTTAAAAAAGGCCTGGATAAGTTTCTAAAACTAAAGAATATTGAGAATTACTGGTATTAATGCATATAGATCTGGTTGATCCAGGGATACTTTCCGATTGCCGTTTGGAGTCAGGAAGGAATTTTTTCCCCCTTTTTAGCTGGGTTTTTTTGCCTTCCTCTGGATCAACTGTTAGGTAGGGTTAAAAAAAAAAAAAAAAAAAAGTGAATAGGTTGGACTTGATGGACGTATGTCTTTATTCAACCTTAATTACTATGTTACTATGTGGCACAGTATCAAAAGCTTTCGCAAAATCCAAATATACCACATCCACTGCTGTGCCTGAATCTAAATTCTTACTCGCTTCTTCATAAAAACCAATTAAATTTGTCTGGCATGATCTATTTCTCATAAATCCATGCTGACTACTACTAATAAGATGAGCTCTGGAGACAAAGTCAAGGATATGATCCTGTAACAAAGTTTCCAGCACCTTCCCTACCACTGATGTTAGGCTTACAGGTCTATAGTTACCAGGCTGTGAACGACTACCTTTTTTGAATATTGGTATTACATTGGCTTTTTTCCAATCTAGCGGCACATCCCCAGACCAAAGCGAATCTGAAAAGATGAGAAACAGTGGTCTAGATAGAACTGAACTAAGCTCTTTTAAAAACCGAGGATGCAATTCATCTGGTCCTGGGGCTTTATTGATATTAACTTTGTCTAATTGTTTCCGTACCATATCCTCTGTTAGCCAATGTGAATAGTATTCATTTCTTCCCTGCATTTTATTACAATCCCTACTTTAAGGACAAGGATTTTCAACAGTAAAAACCAATGTAAAAAAACGGTTTAGCAGATTAGCCTTTTCGGCATCCTCTACAACCACCTCAGCCCCATTATTTAATGGTCCCACATTCTCAGTCCTCATCTTTTTACCATTTATATACTTAAAAAACATTTTGGGGTTGGACTTGCTTTGTACGGCAATCCGTATTTCATTTTCTATTTTAGCTAGTTTACTTGCTTTCTTGCACTCTTTATTACAGCTTTTGTACTCCCTGTAAGCCTGTTCTGTGCCTTCTGTTTTCAAAATTTTAAAAGCCTTTTTCTTTTTTTCCATTTCCCTATTTACCTGAGCATTAAGCCATGCAGGAGAGGACCTAATTTTTTTACACTTGTTCCCTAATGGTACAGATTTAGAAATCTAATAGTTTAATATCCCTTTAAAAGTGGTCCACATCTGCTCTGTATCTTTACCTAGAAACAATTCTCCCCAGTCTATGAGCAGGAGTGATTCGTTTAACAGCATAAAATTAGCTTTCCTAAAGTTAAAAGTTTTTGTTAACCCAGTGCACTTTAGTTTTTTGCAACCTATATTAAATGACACTATATCATGGTCACTATTCCCTAAGCTTCCCATTACCTTCATCTCCAAAATGAAGGGTTATTAGATATCACCAGATCCAACAACGCATTCTGTCTAGTAGGAACTTCTACTATCTGTGAAAGAAAATGCTCATATAGGAAATTTAAGAACTTTATACCTTTTGAGGTGCTGGCAGTTCCCTTACTCCAATCTATGTCAGGGTAGTTAAAATCCCCCATAACCAGAACATGCCCCATACCAGCAGCCTTCGCCAACTGCATATGTAGATTTATTTTCACCTCCTCCCCGGCATTTGGCGGCTTATAACATACTCCAACAATTAATTTCCCTACCTTCTTGCTCTCTGTACACAGTTCCACCCATATTGTTTCTGCCGTATCGTTTACGCCCCCATCTATTCCATCTTTTAAATTTGGCTTCAATTCCTGTTTAACATACATACATACTCCTCCTCCTTTCTTATTAACTCTGTCATGTCTAAATAAGGAGTATCCTTCAATATTTACTGTCCAGTCGTGTGAATCATTAAGCCATGATTCTGCTATACCAATCACATCATACCTTTCCTTTAAAGCTATTATTTCAAGTTCCCCGGTTTTTCCAGCCAGACTTCTTGCATTTGTAAACATACATTTTAGATTATCAATTGATTTACTTCCATACATGGTCGTACATGCCTCCTTATCCTCTATGCTCCCCCCTCCCCCTTCTCCATTCTCCGTTGTGTTAATAGCCCCCTGATCCCTAACTTCTCTATCTACCCCTGTGTAGTTCAACATACCCTCCCCCCCATACCTAGTTTAAAATCTCCTCCAGAGAGTGATACATAAAATAGAGATGATCTAGGGATATTTCCGATTGCCACTTGGAGTTAGGAAGGAACTTTTTGCCCCTTCATAATTCTGATGTTTTTTTTGTTTTTTTTGCCTTCCTCTGGATCAACATTTAAGCAGGAATTGTGGATATTGCTAAGTAGGTTGAACTGGATGGACATACAGTATATTATTCAACCTCAAATACTATACTATACATTTACATTTATTATCATCTGTCTTCTGCAAATGCCTTTTATTATACCCCATGCTATTACAGTCATTGCTTGTATTGTTTTCCCTTTTATAAATATATTGTTGTAGAGAATGCTTGATTTATATCCCTCTTTCTCTCTCTTGGCAGAACACTGCTCTGGATGTAAAAAAAACTGCATGATTGCTATAACTGGACTAAGTTCTGCTGAATGTCTACATCAGATAATTACAGTGTACCGGTAAAGGATTTAGAATTAAAAAAGTTTTACAATTTTTGTTGCCACAACCTGCAGGAATAGAGGCAGCAGAGTATTTTGATTGTAATTATTGTAATAAATGTATGTAGCAAGTATGCATGTGAGAACGAAAAAAGATATATTCAGAATAATATATAGTAGGTCATTATCGATCTGATTGAACGAAAGAAGATACAGAAAAATTTAAAATAAATCACTTTACAGGGGCAATAAGACAGATGGAAAAGCATTGGAAAGAACAGCCATGAAGCATTATCAATAAACTTTTTCTTATGAGATGCAGTCCGATGACCTCTTCGTGCGCAAATTTCGTCAACCCCCAACAAGATCATCCCCTCACAAAAGAACTTGTGATTCTAAATTCTCTGCTATTTCAGGGAGTAAAAAACACAGCGGAGGGGGGCGTTCCCTTTCTGAATCAGAAACAGAAAAGGGTTCAAGTAGCCCCTCAGCCTCACGCTTTAAGGATCCCTTCCTATTGCTGGGGCTGGCTGGGATCAGCCAGGGGCCTCAGGCCCAAGAGGCCAAAGAAAAGCCCCAAGAAGGAGTCCCTTTATTCTCACGACCAAAAAGTTTTGCTCATCATGATTTACAGAGCATCTTATTCAATCCCTTTCTAAAGGGAGAATGTGAAGCCAGAAGGAATATTAAAAGTGGTGCATCAGCAGCCTCCCAGCATAGAACCTGTACATCATCCCCCAGGAGATCTCTTTCCTCTCCTGAGGAGCCTGCAGACAATGGAGATGGCAAAGACAATGATTTGCTCCTCAG
This sequence comes from Hymenochirus boettgeri, assembly GCA_019447015.1. Lineage (NCBI taxonomy): Eukaryota > Metazoa > Chordata > Amphibia > Anura > Pipidae > Hymenochirus > Hymenochirus boettgeri. Next base: position 63,954,514 of record CM033472.1, read on the forward strand.
CTGTCCTTTTTTTCGTAATGAAGTAGGTGGAGAAAGCACTGAAGGTCAAAAAGATAAAAGCCGGAACTTTTCCTCAACAGAGGTTTTATTCACTCCTCATCTAATCTGTCCAGTGAGGGGACCAAATGCATCAGTGTCTGTTATAGAGGAAGCAAGGGAAACAATGAGGGACAGTAGTTACTTTGTGGAATATCAGGACCTGGGTGCGTTATATTATCGGAAGTATTTTTATGGCAAAGGTAAGTAGCTTTTCCACTTATCAGTTGTGTTGTGCTTATCTTTCTTTAGTTTGTATTTTTTTTTTTACTATTATATATTTTTTCAGAACATCAGAATTTTTTTGGATTTGATGAACGATTGGGGCCCATAGCCATAAGTTTACGACGCGATGAAAGAGAAGGAGCACAAAATATACAATATAATTACAGAATTATTTTTCGTACAACAGAGGTAAATGTATGTACATAATTTAAGGAGAAAGGTAAATTAATGTGATATTTTAAAGGATAAAGGACATGTCCACCCCTTATAAAAACTTTTGATATGCGGTAGGGCATGCTCCCCCAGCCCCAACCGCATTAATATAATTGTTAGAAAGTCCCCCGATACTTACTTACCTTCCCTCTCTCCTCCGCCGCAGTGTCCCGGCCCTCTGCTAACAATTATATTAATGCAGTTGGGGCTGGGGGAGCATGCCCTACCGCATACCCAAAGGGTTTAATGTTAGGGGGAGGCAGAGAAAAATGGGAGGGGGGGGGAGGGCTGCACTGAGCATGCCTCAAACCTTGACGAGGTTGAGGCAGACTCAGGCACAGCATGAGTCACACGATGCTCCTACACAGCAGTTTCCTGGACTTTGGAGGGGCACAGCAGGGGAACTATTTTGAGCAGAAATGTATGGTAAGGCTTGTTTTAAACTACTTGATGTGGCCAGTAAGGGGTTAAATTTTAGTTTTGAGGGTGGACAAGCCCTTTAAGAGAAGATAATGCAGCAATCCAGCACCCTGATTGCAACCTCATTCCAATTTTATATTTAACGAGATATGCCCCTCATATCATAAATCAACAGAAAACCTGGGGAGCTGTCGAGCTAATATCACCAAATATGACATTTTAATGAAAATAAGACTGTAAACAAGGATGCTTGCTTTTTCTTCTTTAAAAAGTAGTTCTAGTATATATATATATATATATATATATATATATATATAGCAACTAAGGTTTACAAGGCACATACCGCTGTGCAATATTCTCGCCCAGGTGCTGTCCGCATGTGGGAACATAAATAGAAGTAAGTAGTCGGAGCACTCCTTGGTCTTCATAAACACTTTTTATACTTTTTATTCACACGTGTAACATGCCATCATAACGCGTGTGAATAAAAAGTGTTTATGAAGACGCAGGAGTGCTCCGACTACTTACTATCTATCTATCTATCTATATATATATATATATAGAGAGAGAGCTTTAAAATGCTAATACATATGGTACATATACATGCTTATATATATGGAAGAGACAAAAATATATATATATAAAATGCTAATACATATGGTACATATACATGCTTATATATATGGAAGAGACAAAAATATATATATATAAAATGCTAATACATATGTGTACATATACATGCTTATATATATGGAAGAGACAAAAATATATATATATAAAATGCTAATACATATGGTACATATACATGCTTATATATATGGAAGAGACAAAAATATATATATATAAAATGCTAATACATATGGTACATATACATGCTTATATATATGGAAAGAGGACAAAAATATATATATATAAAATGCTAATACATATGGTACATATACATGCTTATATATATGGAAGAGACATCCCCTTTTGAAGTTTATTGGTATGGTGCGAAATCAAAATATGACTTGCTGGATGGTGTTTTCATCCACATTGGATCTAGGCAAATAAGCAAATAGGTAGCATAGAAACACAGTAATTGAGGTTGAATAAAGACATACGCCCATACGTCTAACCTGAAGATAAAACGTTTCTTCCAATCTTAAAGGATGTCCACGAGTCCTGTGATATGACCTATTAGTGAACAATGTCCCAGAGAGTTTATTGTATGGCCCATTAATGTGAAGTGATCATCTCCCCACGTAAACAATGTAAACAGCCCTAATTTGTCTAATGTGCATAGTCAAGACCATCCATTCCCTTTATTGTTTTAGTTGCCCCTCTTTGAACTGCTTCCATTTCCAAGATGTCCCTTTTGTATATGGGATTCCAAAACTGCACCACATATTCCAAATGAGGCCTTACCAGTGCCTTGTAGAGAGGGAGAATAACATTTTTCTTGAATCTCTCTCAAATCTATTCCCCTCTTTACGCAAGACAGTATCTTGCTAGCTCTAGCCGTTGCTTATTAGCAGGAGATGGAGATACCTAGATCTTCTAAAAAAAAGTCTCAAGACAGCACACAGTTAATAAACATCTTAATTTATGAAAAAAACAATGGCATGTTTGCCCAATATATACTTATAGTCATGTATGAGCTACTAATCAGAGTGGCTAAAAAACACTAAGGCAAGGATCGTCTGGCAAGCTGGCTGTAATCAAACCAAGTTATAGTATCCTATATGCAAACCGCGTCCAATGGGTAAGTATTATAAGCGTGTATAGATTGTACTCCTCCCATTAAATTCAGACCGGCTTTTGCAAATGTAAGTAAATCATCTACTGTCCTGCGCACAAACCTTCACTTCTAATTAACGATATCAAAGAATTAGGTGGTCATACATTACCGCACTGTGCACAGTGGTGTTATTACTCGTCTTTATCTGTACTTGAGAAATCAGCCGCTGTTCCTAGGCACTCCGATGTACACGATCATCCGACATCAGATATATATCAGAGTTTGTCAAGCACACCTATATCGCCGTCCCAAAACGGGGCCTAGTGGATTAAATCCTGCTTTACTCCTTGACATACACACACTGCTCCGTGGTTAAAGGAGTCACCCGCATGCTGAATTCAAAGCGGCCGCCATCTCCAAACCAACAATCCTCCCTCCCACCTGCTTGCAGCAATTGCACATGATTTGAAGTTTCCAATGCTCTGCATACAGTAGTTTAGGGTCCTTGCTCTCAATGCCCCCTTCATTTATAAACAGATTAAAAAGAAGTGGCCCCAGTACAGAACTTAGAACTTTAGCCCATATTGATGTTGCTCCATCGACCATCACTCTGTTTGCGATCCAATAACCAATTCTCTATCCATGTAGAAATGTTTTTTCCTAGGCCAACAGTCCTCAGTTTATACATTGGTCGCATATGTGGCACAGTATCAAAAGCTTTTGCAAAATCCAAGTATACTACATCCACTGCTATGCCTGAATCTAAATTCTTACTCACTTCTTCATAAAAACCAAGTAAATTTATCTGGCACGAATTATTTCTCATAAATTCATGCTGACTTCTACTAATATGATCAGTTCTGGAGACAAAGTCAAGGATATGATCCCGTAACAAAGTTTACAGCACCTTCCCTACCACTGATGTTAGGCTTTCGGGTCTATAGTTAAAGATAAAGCACTGTCTGGTACAGAGGAGATTTGGGGTCCTGTTTATTAGAGAGCGAATCAATACGTGTGGTAAAAAGTAGAGTATTGTGATATTTTTTATGGACTAAGTTTATTTTAGTAAACAAGCTTTCGAGGGATCTACCCTCTTCCTCAGGTCAGGTTGGGAGAGAAAGAAACCTGCGGGTTTCAGGGGCAAGCGCAGGATTTTCAAGGGGGGGATTCCTGAATGGGTTACCACCGAACAACCCCAGAAGGAAGTTCATGACCAAATACATCCATATATTCTATTATATATGCATCACATAATAATTTTATATATTCTGTGCCATAATTATCATCACAGTAAGCGAAATATCACTTTTGTTATAAAGTATCTTCATAAAGGCTGGGTACATACAAGCAGATTTTTCGGTCCAACCTGATGATATTTATGTGTATCAGTTGGATGGTCTAAAAAATCTGAGGGGATTTCGGCAGCGTTAACGACCAATGTCGGTAAATCACTGCAGATTGTGCGGTCCATAGGAGACATTTGCCGCCACTAACAGTGCTTTGTCCCGACCGACTGCTCGTAGTGGCGAATGGTCGAGAAGAAAAATTTGTTCCCAGCCTAATGTTCTCTTTTTACCGAGAAATCCACATTTGTCCTTCAAAGTCAGAGCTGTGGCACTGACGGTGGATCTGACCACCTCCAGGATTTCTTAATTCCTGCTCAATAAGCTCCATCACAGTAGTGTAAGTACAGTAAGTAATGTATATAAACCCAGTCTCAGCATTCACCTTAAGCAGCTGCAGGGTTAATGATGATACAGTTTTGTATCAGTTATGATTAGTTATGGTGCTGTCAATCACAGGGCAGACTGGATACATTTTTGAAACATCCAAATTCTGCTTCTCACTCACAGCTCAATTGACAATGTAACAATATATGTAACAGTCTATGGACACCAGGAGAAGCAGAACAGCATGCAGACTGCACTAAGCAGACAGAAAGGGGGGATTCCAGACACCAGGAATCCCCCCTATACACGCCCCTGGATTTTGGCTATATTGCGAAGGAAAAAGCGGCAAGTTTTCGCAACATAGTTAATGTGGTTAGAAAAGGAGAGAGAGGAGTCAATAATTACCCCTAGGCAGCGTGCCCATTGGATAGGGAAAATTAGGGTATTGTCAACAGATATGGAGAAAGATGGGAGTGGACCAGGTTTTGGTGGAAAAACGATCAGTTCAGTTTTAGAAAGATTTAATTTGAGGTAGCGTTGAGACATCCAGGAGGAGATGGCAAGGAAGCAGTCGGAGACACGTGATTGTATGTCAGGAGTTAGCGTAGGTGTACTTGAAGCCAAAAGAGCTAATGACATCTCCCAAGGAGATAGTTTAGAGGGAGAACAACAAGGGTCCAAGTACAGACCCCTGCGGCACCCCCACATTAAGAGGAACCGAAGAAGAGGTGTTGTTAGCAACAGATACAGAGTAAGTTCGGTCAGAGAGATAGGATAGAAACCTGGATGCGACTTCATTCCGAATGCCCAAAAGTATACGCATTAGGAGGGAATGATCGACGGTGTCAAAAGCAGAGGAGAGGTCAAGAAGGATAAGAATAGAAAAGTGACCATTGGCCTTTGCAACCTGCAGGTCATCCACAACCTTACACAGGGCCATCTCAGTAGAATGCGCAGGACGGAATCCAGATTGTAAAGGATCCAATAGGTTATGAGAATGGAGGTAGTTAGCGATACAGGAGAAGACTAATTGTTCTAGCAGTTTAGAGGCTATGGGTAAGAGAGAGACCGGACGGTAGTAAGCTAAACAAGAGGGGTCTAGCGAGGGCTTTTTAAGTATGGGCTTAACAAGGCCATGCTTAATGATGGAAGGGAAAATTCCAGATGTAAGGGAGGCATTGAATATGTAGGTGAATATAGGGGTAAGCACATGATTACACTGCTTCAGCATGGGATCAAGAGGACAGGTCATGAGCGGACAGAGTAGCTGAGGGAGTTAAGGGCAACATAATCTGTGAGTCATCTCGAAGACCAGAGATCTGCATGTGGATGAACACTTTATGTTAAAAGTAATGTGCAAAGTCCTGGGGAGAGTGTGGAGAAAGGAGAGGGTCAGCGGGAGAGGGGCGCAGAAGGGAGTTGAAGATGGAGAACAGGAGACGTGGGTTCGATTTGTTGTTTTATTTATTTATAAGTTTCTGGTAATACACCAACAATTAATTTACCAATCTTCTTGCTTCCTGTACACAGCTCCACCCATATTGTTTCTGCCTTATCGTTTATACCCCCATCTATCTCATCTTTTAAATTTGGCTTAAATTCTTGTTTAACATACCCCCCCCCCCTTTCTTATTAACTTTGTCATGTCTAAATAAGGAGTATCCTTCAATATTTACTGTCAGGCGAATCATACCGATCACATCTTAACGGGGCAAGTCCAGTCCTAAAATGAAAACTTACATACAGGTAAATCACCCCCCAAAACCCTAAACGGTAATAGTTTGAAATGTGAAATATATAAGTATAACCTGAAATCCTGCACAATGTCCTGTTTCCCATTTCTGATTCCAGGTTCTTCCAGTTAGCAACTGTCAGTTATGGATTTGACAGTTGACATCACAGCCAATGACTGAATGTTAATCCCCTATCTGCCTCTTCTGAGCATGCCCAGGCTCAGTACCTGCTCAGTACAGGTTTCTAAATTGCTTAGTTTCCATGAGGCATCCAGAAGCATATCAGGCATACAGTAATGAATTCATAGGACAAAGTATGATATATCAACATATTTTAATGAGGCCATTCTTTCTAAAAGATGTTCTTATGAGGGTGGAGTTGTCCTTTAAAGCTGTTTAGTTCTAGTTCCCCAGTTTTTCCAGACAGGCTTCTTTTTTTTAAACTGTTAATTAAATCAAGAAAATGTAAAAAAAAACAACAGAAAACAAACATTAGTGGATAGTAACTAATATGTCCTATGATTTTATATAACACAGATATATTGTGATGCAGTACATTTAAAAAAATCATTTTGGCATTTGTTGACTCATTCTCTATGAGAAGTAAATGTTAAGTAAATGTTAGGGCTTTTAGTTTAAGATAGGTTGTTTATAGGTATGGGGAGGGGTATGTTATCTTGAGTGAGAAAGTGGGATAGAAGGATGGAGAGGAGTGGGGAATCTCCTCCACCTCGGCACGACCAGGTTGTGTGGGTTTAATGTGGCTGTGGATAGTCAGTTGTTTGACAGGCATTGCTAGGTTTGTGCCAGCCAGACTTCTTATATTTGTAAACATACATGTTAGATTATGAATTGATTTACTTTCAAACTTGGTCGTACATGCCTCCTTATACTCAATGCTCCCCCTCCCCATCTCCTCCCTCCATTATCTTATTAACCCCAGAACCCGCCTTAGGATTAATAGCACCCTTTGTTACTGGTGCCTAGCACCCCCTCCGAAACGACCCCCTGGCCACACAATATGCTGCTGAATACTGCTTGCTTTGGCCTGCTTCAAAATAAGTCCGCCACCTGCACTTACTTTGTTTTAGTATCTGCAGTGTGTGCTTGTATATATCGATCAATCATTATCACATAACAAAGTAAATGCACAGACAGAACAGCACAGCATACAGACATCTTAAGTAAGGCTTACGTGTGTTGAGGTTTAGTATGTGTGGCGGTGCTGAAACATACATTTGATCTGCAGGACCATAACTGGGAGGGCTGTGGCACTGATGCACAACTTTGACCTACAAGACTCCTGGTTGGTACCCCCCTGGTAATGCAACCTGTTCGGTCACACAGGTCGCCCATATCTAAGGCCTGCCCTGATTAGCCCCCTAACCCCCCTATCTACCCCTGTGTAGTCCAACTTACCCCCCAATACCTAGTTTAAAATCTCCTCCAACCCCATATCCATTCTTCTTTTCATACCCTGTCTCTTTTACGTTCTTTTCCCCTTCTACCTCATGTTTTTATTTCTTTTCCCCCCTATTATTTTCCCCATCTTTTCCCTTCTTAATATGCGAAGTATGAGATAGCGACTAGAACTTCCACAAGTGCAGACATTGTAGTGCAGTTTCTGCGGCCATTGAATCCTTCACCCGCATGGGGTGCTTTTTCCCAGATGTTCACATTACAGCAGTTACAGAAAGCCATTCCTTACAATTCCAAAGAAGTTTACTTAAATTTAGTCAGTAGTAGTTTGAATCTAATACCTAATTTCCTAGTGACTGTAATAAAAGATTATTGGAACTGTGAAGAAAACACCAAGGCAAACAAAGCTGCATGGAAGAGCATTTTTTTTTATTGTGTGGGCAACGTGCCCCCTTGCTTTTCACCATTTTCAGATGCCTACAATATGTACAGTAGCATTTTTGGATAAAATTACATGTTAGTTTAGAATAAACTTATTTATTTATCTTTTTAAACAACAGTATAATTAACTGTATATTATATAAATGTGGGTATCCAGGGTATTGGGCTATAAGGTAATGTCTCACTATGGCTTCCACTCCACCAGATATACGATTTGTATTGCAAGTGTAACATACAATAGTGACAAAGTGTGGTTTATTGCAAAAACATGCGTGCTACATGTTTCAGACCCACTCGTCCTTTCTCAGGAGTGGGTCAGAAACATGTAGCCTGCATGATTTTGCAATAAACTCCACTGTCACAGCTACACCTCTTTGTTATTGCATGGTACACTTGCCATACAAATCATTTATTTACTGTTAGTTTACTGAATGCACCATTTCTGTTTTTGTTTTTTTTAATTAATTTTCCTTCAAATTTTGCCCTTTCAGTGATCGAATGTTTTCTTATTTACTTTTGTAGCTAAAGACCCTTCGTGGTTCAATATTGGAAGAAGCCTTTCCCCCATCAATTCGTCACAACTCTTCAAGGGCAATATCTCCCAAAAAACTATTAGAGCATATTGTTCCAGAGGTGAACCTGCAGTGCTTACGCTTGGCTTCCAATTCTCCAAAAGTTCCAGAAACTCTACTGAAACTGGATGAGCAAGGGGTGAGTGTATTAGCAGTAGGTTTTATTCTGTGTACATAAGGTGTATTGTAGAGTAGCTCAACATAAACATGACAATCACTTATTTTCTTAAAAAAAATAATTAATTTATGGGGATTAGGGCTTGGAAAAGGGGTAGCAGAACCATATTTACTTATTTAAGGTTTTCAACATTAATACATTACTTTGCATTTTATAGTCTCTAACTATATATTAATTTAAAGGGTGTGTCCACCCCTCTTATAATAATTTAGCATGTGATAGAACACCCCTCAAAACCCAGGATCTGTTTTATTTACAGTTACCAAAGCTGCTCCTAGACTGAGAAAAGAGCCTTACTATCCCAAAATCCAGCGCCACGACTCACGGCTACTTCCTGGTAATGGCCTTCAATCATGGCCATTACCGAACAAGCCTCTGCTACTGCTGCTCATGCATGTAACGGGACTTAGAGGCACAGGATTGTGGGATAGTAAGCCTCTTTTCTCAGTCTAGAAGCAGCTTTGGTAACTGTAAGTTAAATGGATCCTGGGTTTTGTTGGGGGTCTTGCACATACTAAATTATTGTAAGAGGAGTGGGCATGCCTAAAATCTAGATTTAAAGGACAACTGTATAAATTTACTTTTTAAAAATGGCAGGTAGGTAGAATTGATTATTCCTACCTCCTAATATAATTTTGTTGAGGAGCGCCAACACGTCTGTTTTCTATTTGCCAGGTTAGTGTCCTGGGCATTCTTGTATTAAAGATAGAGCTAAAGCTAGGAGGAAACCTGGCAGAAGCAGGTTAATTGCCAACAAGATTCTGGTACAGGTCATTCTGAATTGAGAAAGCCTGTCGGATGACTAGCAAAACTTCTTCAAGAATTAAACTTTAAAGGAGAATTATAGTGTGTATAAAACTACAGTTAAAATGAAGAGTACTTGGGACAGGTATATAGTACAGGTAATACCTACCTCCCAATAATGTTTCTGTGAGGAGCACCAGCCCAAAGAAAACTGATTTTGCCAGTCTTCCTCCTGGCTTCAGTACTATCTTTAATACAGGACTAGTCCAGGACTAACCTGGCAAATGAATACTGTATGTGCTGTAGTCTCTCAACAAAACAACATTGGGAGGTAGGAATAGCCATTCCTACCTCCATGCCCCAGGTACGTTCCATTTTCAAAAAGTACATTTTTATTCTATAGTTATCCTTTAAGTTCAGTTGATCTAACCAAATACAACAGATTTTCCTATTAAATGTTTTCTTAAAAAAAATTCTTTTTCTGCTCTTCTCTTGCAATAGTCAAATTTGCAAACTATCCAACATGCTCACTGACATTCTCAGCATTCATTGATTGAAATTCAGGAATGTATTTGTGTTCCCATCCTGACATCTACTTAGGCCATACCCCTAAAAGTATTAATTTTTTCTAAATTCACACAGAAAAATTACCAAATTATCAAATGGGTTCTGGTTACTGGGGCAGGTAACTGTTCAATTATGCTGTGGTTGTTTTTGTAATTCTCTCTCGCTCACTCTCTCTTTGTGTGGATACAGTGGATATAGAATGTTTACACAGGTATATTTTAAAGGGCATCTATAGTGGGAAAATTAAATTTTTTTTCTTTCTTTCTATGTGTTCTATAATTCCACCCTACTCCCAGATTTCCTTTATATTTTCCAGTTTCCTCCTCGGTCCCAAGATATATAAGTTAAAAGAAGTCAAGATTTCAATAAACCACTCCTGCTTGAGCTGTCAATCAAATCCCCTAACAGCATGCCGGTGTAGTGTGTAGGCTTACACAAGTTTTACAGCAAGTCTCCCAATGACTCCTTCCTGCTCACTAAAATGCTTGGCAAATACTTGGTTAAAAATAGAAGGGATAGAGAATGAAAAAGTTTTCACCAATTTATTGCCTGTCAAAGGGAGATCAGGCTGCAGTGATAAGGCAGGACTCGGGTCTCTCCTAACTCACCCCCTTCAACTCCTTATGTAGCAAGTATCTCCAAAACATGCAGGTCTGAGACCCAGGCAATCTTGCCACACTGTATGGTTCAAACTAAATGGCTCTATGTGGTGATCTGCGACCCTAAACAGGATCCAGATAAACATGCTATGTTCATACTTATTAGTATTTACTAATGTTACCACTTGGGAGCACAGGATAATGATTGGCTTTATAGATGAAGGTGAGATGGTGTTAAAGGTGCTACATGCTCCCCACAGAGTATAAAATGAAATAGAGCCTTCTTATAACAGAAGGTACCTCACAGCCTCATGTTATTATAATAGCATTGCCCTATAACATATTTCTCACTAACCATTCACATGTTTGAAAACTACAACTCCAAGCATTCTGTTAGCAGTAAGTATTATGTCCACTTTATGTCCATTGGCTAATGAATGTATACAGATGCAATACAGCCTAATGATATAACGCATGTGTAGAACCTTTCACATGTTTAAAAAGTACAACTCCCTGCATCCTCTGGCTGCACAGAATGCTGTAAAATGTTGTTTTCATACATCTTAGAATAAAGCCATTTTTCATGCTTTATTGATTCATCCTCAAGGGCTCGAATATGTAAGTGATCCATCTGCCCTTCCCTTACATCCATAGCTATTACACTTTTGGCCTAGGGAAGGATTATTTAGGTCACTTAAGGCAGTAGGAGTCATGAACATTACCAAACTTGCCCTCCCTTTCCTATTGCATGTATCTGCCAGCTAGAATCCTAGCTCAGAACTGCAGGTCTGAAAATAGACCCAGACAATCTTGCCACAATGTGCAGTTCAAACTAAACAGTACCAATGGGTGACCTGTGACTCTAAATGGAATCCAGATTAACATGCTTTGTTCATAGTTATTAGTAGTTACCACAGCAAGTTTCAAATTTACAGTTGCTTTGGGGTTAGGACTTGGGAGCACAGGATACTGATTAGCTTAAAAGCTTAAGGTGAGGGGGGGGTTAAAGGAGCTAAATGCTCCCCACAGTGTTTAAAATGGAATAGAGCCTTCTCATAACAGAAGGTTCCTCACAGCTTCATGTTATTAAAATAGCATTGCCCTAATAATGTAACATATAAACATATTTCTAACTCCCAGGTTACCTAGAGAAATGGGCAGGGACATGCAAAAAATCACTGTTTTTATCCTCTTTCATACAGATCTGGTTGAAAAACTTGCTTCAGAGCACTTTTTTTTTGTTCCAAATCAGAGCACTTTTTAATAACTGATAACTGCTTTTTATTTCAGTATTAATTCCTTGGTATACCTGCCTGGCTTTACCACTAAGCAAAAGGCTAAGGACTTGCAAGCGAGCACCTTCATCCCAAACATTAATAGTGGCTGCCAATCAGTGGCGTAACTAGGAATCACTGGGGCCCCCAGCAAAACTATGATTGCGTGGGTTTCATCTGGTTTTCCACACAATCATAAAGACATACTGATAGATTGTACATACTGATAGATTTATGTGTCAAATGAATGTGCTTAGATTGTAAGCTCTTCTGGGCAGGGCCTGATGTGAATGTATACATGTGAATGTGAATGTAGCACGTAAAGTGCTACGGAAGATGTTGGCACTATATAAGTCCATAATAATAATAATAAATAGTAGCAGCCTCCACAGCTTAATACAGAGAACAAATATACAGGGAAAACAGGGAGAATAAATGGTATTACCAGCACCGCTGCCACCAATTTGTACCACATCACTGCTTTATGGGTAGCATGGCACACAGTGGGTTACTCTGGTGGTCTGGCACAAATCAGACAGTGCACTTACTTTCTTTAAACAAGATAAACCAGTTTTAATTGCATTTAACAGTAAATGATTTAATGATTTTGATTTTCAATGATTTAATAACAATATAAACAGTTTCCCCACATAACACGTTCAGTTGTCCCTGCCTGTGATGCACCACTTTAAATATATACGCCTGTATGTGGTCTGTCCTTGTGTGTCACTCCAAATAGATCAGTCCCATCAGGAGCACACGCCACACACTTTTATCTACTTTCACTTTCTCTCCTCCTAACCATAAAGAGCAGGGATGTCTTGTCTTTTATTACTCACTGATACCACCTACTGGCTGGAGGTGGTATATAAGGAGCCTTGACGTATATGTTCATTATAATACACATCACGTCCTGTGGACTATACAGAAACTTTTTTTTGATTGGCTAAGACTGACACATGTTTTACATACAGCACATCATTGGATGTTATACTGACATTGCCACTTCCTTTCAGTATTTACATGGAGCCCCCTAGCAGACACGGTGTGGTTTAATCTCTTATTTTGACTATCCCATATTAAAATAGGAATCTCAGCTCTGTAAGTAAGTTTATATAAGTTGTATATTTTGTCTTGTACATAATATAAGTCAGTGCTATACTTTATAGACATTTATTGCTGGTCATTTAAATGGTAACAGTGAGACACATACATATACACCTTTCCTATATGTAATATCCTATAACCCCACCTCATTGGTAGCTCTTAAAAACTCAATGCAATCTCCTATGAAGATATAAATATATTTATATAATACATAAGTGTGATATTTTGTAATGGGAGCTGCAGTGGTATATATCCTTATAAAAATCACTCATCTATGTCACTAAGTGACTCATTTCTTATATCCCACTACTCCGCCCATTTCAGTGTTCATGCCTGGACAATGACTTTTGCTGTGTTTAACTTCACTAACAGAACCTGCTGGAGCTACTTCCTGTCATTTCATAACCAATGTCTCTCTCCTCCTCCACAAAGATTTGTTTAACCGCATAGATGCTGGGCTGGGATGTTCCTTTCTACTGGGTTTAAGTTACAGAAGGTAGCTTGGGGGATTTAAGGTGGAAATAGGGACAAGGCTAGAATTTAAAATGCGAATTGGGTAAAGGAATCCTATACTTATGTACTATAAGAAATAATATGTCCCTTCACATTATAATATAAGGACATTACGCCACCTCGGAGTTCACTGTCCTATATAAAAGCACTCGGCCTACGGCCTTGTGCTTCTATATGGTCAGGGAACTCCTCGGTGACGTAATATCCTTATATTACAATGTAAGGGGCGCATTATCCCTTATATAATAACTAGCAAAAGTGTGCCCGTTGGTGCACAGTAGGTTTTTTATGTGTTAATTTTATTTTGTTTTATTTGCTGGAGTGTTAGTTACATATATTGATTAAATGTGTAAGCTACACGCCACTTACAAGGCCCTCCATATTAGGGTAGTCCTATCTAAGAATGACACATTTTAAGTATTAATGCTGTTATTTTTGTAGTGTAATTATTATGTATTAGATACATTTTTTCCTAATGATAACTTCCCACGGAACTTGGAGCCTTTCCCGGTAGTTCCGTCTTCCATGGGGTAGTTTGCGGCTGGTCGCGGCTGAAAACCAGGCTCCTAGGCCCCGCCGCTAGTGTTGGGAGGCTCCTCGGGGCTTCCCGCGGCACTTTGAGCCATTCCCGGTAGTTCCGTCTTCCAGGAGAGAGAGACAGACCAGGTGCTGTGAAGTTGTATACATACAATACTGTACACACATTAACTCGCTCCTCCAGCTAATCCCCAGGGCTCTCAAGCAGGAACAGGCAGCGTCTCAATAACTAGCAACAGCAGGGATCGCCCACCATTTCTATATGCAATGCCTTCTCTCCCAGTTAAACGGAACACTATTGGCTTTTACCTGAATTACGTCCAATGTGGAAGGGGTTTGTTAGATTCTGTAGTTTACACACATGCGGCAGTAAGGTGGAACCTGGTGCTTGTTTAATATGGGGTATTCCTATTGGCTGCTAGAATACAGTCGGCCACTATTACAGTAATGTGACAATTTCTAATAATTGTACTAACCTGGAAGCTGATCATTGTGAGCACTGCTGCTAACAGGACAGGAGAGAGAGAGACAGACAGACAGAGAGAGAGACAGAGTGAGAGAGAGAGACAGACACACAGAGAGACAGACAGAGAGAGATAGAGAGACAGAGAGAGAGACAGAGAGAGAGGGACACAGAGAGAGAGAGTCAGACACAGAGAGAGAGAGACAGAGTGACTGTACACTAAAGCAAAAAATAACATTTAGACACTTACCAGCATAAGAAGGAAACTTCCATTCAGGGAAGAAGCCAAAACAAAGGGATCCTTAAGGAAAGCAGCCTGTAGGAGAAAAGTCTTCAGTAAAGCAGTACCATTTGGCCACGCCCACCCGCTCCCACTACACATTGCATTTGGATTTGAAGCTCTCTCCCACAATGCAATACAGCAGGATATAACTCTAAAGCATCCCGACACTCTCTCCCACAATGCAATACAGTAGGATGTCAGCTACACTTACTGGGAAAGCAAACTTTTTTTTGATTGCTCACTAAGTCTCTACCACAATGCAAAGCTAAAGGATGTTACTGTAAAGCATGCATTGCATCCGGGTGGGATGTAAACACTGCAACTTTCTTTTCATTGGCTAATAGTGCTACAGCAGCTACCAGAAGCACACCTATTGGATAATAAGGACAATTAGTAAATTACAGCAAACTTGTATACTTGTATTCTTGTGTGTCTATAGCTCCCATTTTGACCAGTCCATTCAAACGTGGGGAGATTCTGTATGTTAGTACTTTTTTTATTTTTTATTTCATATGCCATTTACGCACTGTTACACACTTATATATCTTTATTTAGAACAGATTAATAAACTCATTAATGTTATACCTTTTACATTACAATATACACTGTACACATGTATAATATTATTTTAGCCTTCCCCCACCTACATAGTACAGTCTAAAAACTCAATGCAATCTCCACAAAATGGAAAATATTTTTATATAAAGGAAGGATAATGATAAAGGATATAAAGCATTAAATAACGTCTTCTTAGGACTAGGCCTCACTGCCACAATTTGCAATCTGCACCTTGCATTCTAATGGCCATCCTCAATGCCTGTGTTGCATTTCTGTCTATAATCGCAAAGCATGGTATCACTATTTTTTGGTGCAGAACGCATGAGTTGTGATTTAAGATTTTTGCAGGAAATGAAAGCTCATGTTTTTAAAAAATGCGCACAATCATACAGAAACATTGCAATAATTGCACATTGCAGTTATCGCTTTTGTGTCTTGCGGTGGGCCTTATCATAAAATTTCTTTGTGTACAAAATGTTTACGTTTGTTATACCAAATTTAAAAAAAAATGTAGTCAGACTGTTAGTGTAACATTCCACTAGGGGGAGTGTCCAGTGTTCCTATTTCTTTGTGTACAAAATTTTTACGTTTGTTATACCAAATTTTAAAAAAAATGTAGTCAGACTGTGTTAGTGTAACATTCCACTAGGGGGAGTGTCCAGTGTTCCTATTACCAGTTCTGTTTTTTAGGAATGACATTTACCACATGCCTTCATTCATTTAATAATCACTAGATGATTATGATACAATTTCTATCCGTATGCCACCTTTCCTTTACAAAATCGATATCTATATATAGCATTACTGGTTTTGACATCTATTGAGTGGAAGTTTGTGGACAGGTTTTTAATGTTGTCTATGTAAATGTCCACAAAAAACTGGTCAATGGTCAATTATCTGCTCCAAAACCCATGAATTTGTAACCAGATATTTAGTGATACATTTTTGTCATGTCTGCCAAAGGTATGTGCCTCCTCCTTCTGCTTAATGAGCATGTGCAGAGGAGGCAGCAGGAAAAAAAAGCAGTCAATGATTGGTTGTGATGTCATTTGTCACAGCCTTAATTAAATGCATGGAGGAAGGGACCAGCTTAAGATTCATACACACAATGTCTGAAGAAGGTGTCTTGTGACACAGAAACGTCACGTGTGAATAAAACACAACTCTGCTGTTATAAGTCTGAAGTGCGCTATTAATAATTGAAACTGTACTATTTACCACTGGCAGTGGTGCAATAGCAGCACCCAACATTTACTATTACTTATTAGACGGTGGAGTGGGAGAATCCTTTTATTACTATAATATATGAGGGTACTGGAAAGCCGATCCAACACTTAAGTACATAGTAAAAACATGCTAGCACTATAAATTGGGTGCCATGTGAACAGGCACTATATATTATAATAGTCCTTATGCTAAACATAGCAGTGAGTGCTGGTACTATTCATTGGGAGCAGTCAATTCTGGCACTATACAATGGGAGCACTAAGTTCTGGCATGTTACCATAAGAGCAGTAAACCCTGTTCTGATGTGTTATTGATCTTCCTTGCAGTGGAAGCACACAATATATAAACACATGTTTTAGTCTAAATATTTTCACAATTGGCATTAAATGTTAAAACTTCTGGGACAAATTTGATATTACTTTAGAAAAGAATGAAGAAAGCAAGTCTTTTTTTGAGTCTTGACAACCATGTAATGTGATATTATGCAAGGTCATCTAAAGTTTATATTTCGTCAATGAAAAGTAACTGGCATATTCTGCATTTGTTTTTAGCTCAGCTTTCAAAGAAAGATTGGGATCTTATATTGCAGAGCCGGACAATGCTCTGAAGAAGAAATGTACAACAATGAGACAGCTGCACCAGCTTTCCAAGAATTCCTGAGTCTCTTAGGTGAAGAAGTCCGACTCAAAGGGTTTGACAAATATCGAGCACAGCTGGATAACAAGAGTAAGGGTGATTCTAGTTATCGCAAGCAAAGTCTGTTTTTTGATCTAATTCCTAACTTTTATACAAAATTACTTGCTCCACATATTTTTCTTGGTATATTTGAAATAATGTTAATCTCCCCAGTCTCTGTATGGAGATCAATAGTTTAGGTTAATATACATGACCGCAATTGCTTTTGGTCAATCAACTGCAAACAATCTTTTTATTTAACTGCTATTGCAACATGTTTCAGGTCTTCAAGATTCCTTTATCAAGTGAAGACACATGAGATGAACTTCCTTAAAGGGCAAGTCTAGCCCTCAAACGAAAACATATATAAATTTATAAATCACCCCTAAACTGTAATAGTTTGAAATCTGAAATAAATATAATCCTGCACAATGTCCTGTTGGCCCTGTTTCTGCTTCCTGGTTCTTCCAGTTAGCAGCTGTCAGTTATGGATTTAACAGTTGACATCACAGCCAACAGACTAAACGCTAATCCTGAATGCTAATGCCTTTTCTGAGCATGCTCAGACTCAGTACAGGTCACTAAACTACTCAGTTTCCATGAGGCATCCAGAAGCATAGCAGGTATATAGTAATGAATTCAGAGGACAAAGTAGGATATATCAACATATTTTAAAGAGACCATTCTTTCTAAAAGATATTATTATGCGCATGCGCATAGAAGACAGAGTCCGTCGGGAGCGATCGGGTAAGTAGCTTACCTTGTCTCCTGGCTTTTGATCGTTTAATTGAAGAACAGGAGGTAAGACACAGCTCCTTTACTTCCCGTTCTTCAATAAAACTAAATGGCCAAACTTTTTCAGTGGGGATACCGTTTAATTATATTACCATAAACACACACCAAGTCCATTGGTTCATTTCTTAAAGTGACTGTAGTGTTATCCATCCATTTAACCCCCATCATATAAAAACACTAAAATTGTTATTTAAAAAAAGTTTTAAACTTTCTTATTACCTTACACCCAGTGTTCTACAAATTCATAAAATTAAAAACATATCTCTATGAATATATATCTAGCAACCCATAGTTTTATTTTATACATTCTATTCCATAGAATATATTCCATAGATCGATTAGTTCTGATTATATTTTATACATTGGTATTATCTAAATCTAGAAACTTAGTTTCATATTGCTTTTTTATTTCTTTCCACTCACTAGGTTACAGACAAAAATCTACATTGTATAACATGTATATTATATTGCACACGTTTCCTGTTAAAATGACAGTTTTGAGATTTAATCCTGCTATAACACACTTTGCTGTATTTTCCTCAGCTGACAGCACGGGTACACACTCTCTCTACACACGATATCAGGATTATGAAATTATGTTCCATGTTTCAACAATGCTTCCATATACAGCCAGCAACAGTCAGCAGGTAAATTATTGAAAGACTCCTATACTCCATAGTGCAGATATTTTGTAGGAAGTCAATTCAAATATGCTTTCTATGTAGTGAAATACAAGAGAATTTGAATTATTCTGTCAGATTTTATAATATATCTACAATTTGCTATAATACAAGGTTCTGAAACAAAGCAAAACTTTGTTGTGTTACTCAGAATATGTAACAAGAACACTGTAAAGAATCTAATATATAAATTTACTGCAGATATTGATTTAAGGACATGCAAATAAATTTTGATTACAATGATATTTACTGTACATAATTGTTTAAACCAGTGATCTTGCCACTTATTGGCAGTGTAAAAAAATATGTAATAAAAATATTTTTTGGTAAAGGAATTCACCGCTTGACACACTGGAAAAAACTGCATTAAGCTGGGTACTGACAGGCAGATGGTTCTCCCTGGCCAACCATTCAGTGTGTCCTACCAGTTGGGCAGGCCTAAGTATCGCATTTCTGAACTGTCTTTCCTCTAATCCGCCCTCAATACCGATTGGACAGCCGCAGCACATAGTACTTCAGACATTTTGTGCTGACCACCATCGCAAAATTTGCAGGTTACTGATATTTTTTAATTTCTATCCTTTCAGGTCTTTGCAGATACATCTGATCACATCACTTTTTATAAACAGTTGTTACTGACAAACACCATTTAAGTTTGACTCTTAGATCTCCCAAATAGTTTGACCGGGTTAGCTCTAATAACCTGTATAGCAGTTTCAGAGGCTATACTCTTCATATACCCTTCACACCTGATACATGTGCTTGTATAAGAAAAGTATACAAAGGAGAAGTTCAGTGTTAAACACATTAACCTAAACTGCTGATTAAAAAGTCTTCATAATTAATGTCTATCTTAACCCCATTCTCCTTCACAAACCATGGAATAAGGCATCCTTATCCAGGGTGGAGTAGATGTCAAATGGGCTACTTTGCTTTGGCAATAACAGAACGACAGAAAAAGAAACTGCAGAGGCTTAAGATGCAGATCAATGTGTAAGGACATGTTTTTATTCAGTCAGGTAAAAATGGAAATAGTGTTTTAAGTAAATGAATAAGAATGTACAGGGAAATGTGTGATTTCTCAAACTGGCAGTAATCTCCTGCGATAATGGCCAAGTTTTTTAGTTTTGAACAATTAAATGACAAATCCATCTATAAGTACACCTTACAACTGGTACAATGGTGGTTGGTGGATCTACAATGAAATACAATTTTGAACTCTCATTTTAAAGTTAATGATTCCATACTTGGGTCTATACTGTAGGCAGATTTCAAATTCAATTAGGGCTCATCTTCTTTATTCCAAGAAGTATATATACCTAATGCACCAAAACAACAAGTAGGGCACATAAATAGAAATAGTGGAAATATTTTTTTAATTATAGAAATGTCAGTTTCCTTACGCCTGCAGTTGGAGGAAAAAAAATACTTCAGTTAGTCTTGCTGTTTGAAGTTTACAAGTTTCATATCTTGTTAACATATCTTATCATATCTTATCAAGTTAACATATCTTTTATTTTCCTAGCTCCTAAGAAAAAGGCATATTGGCAACGACATTGTGACCATCGTGTTTCAAGAACCTGGGGCCCTGCCTTTTACCCCCAAAAATATTCGGTCCCACTTTCAGCATGTGTTCATTGTAGTGCGAGTTTTCAATCCATGTACTCCTCACACCACTTATGATGTAGCTATAAGCCGCACATCTGATACCCCATTCTTTGGTCCACCACTGCCTTTTACCAAATTTCGCCACTCCCCTGAACTCAGGGACTTTCTTCTCTCTAAAGCAGTAAATGGTGAGAATGCAGCTGAGCGTGGAGGAAAGTTCTTAGCTATGGCAACTAGGACAAGAGAGGAGTATTTAAAGGACCTGGCTGGTGATTATGTTACTACTGCTACTTTGGACTCTTGCTCATCTAAATTAGCAATCTTGAATCTGTCGAAAAAACGTGAACGTGCAAGCAGTACGGGTACTGGAGATAAGGCAGGAAAGAACCCTCGTTGGGCATACACAGTGCCTCCTGAATTTCACAGCCCTGGCGCCCTGGTATGGCCAGTAAGAGCGAAGAGTTATTTAGTTTATGAAGGTTCCTATTTACTAGGTATCTCTTCTGAGATGTTGGTATTAATTGATGTACAGAAGGAGCAAGAAGGAGCTGTATGTTTTCACTGCTCATGCCGAGATGTGCTAGGATGGACATACTCATCAAAGGGAGGTCTGGACCTTTACTATGGCGGTGCAGGTAGACTTGAACTTTGTCCAGTGGCTGGCAATGATGCACAAGTAGAAGAAGAGGTGAATCACATTGTGAAGAGACTTCAGGTAAGGAACAGAAAACAATATTGAGAAAGAATTTGTGAAGTGTTAAAGTGAGATTATAGAGACAGATTTTTACAATTTGTTTGTTACAATCTAATAAATAAACTAGACATTAGACATCACCAAGTAATTTTTTGACCATATTAGGCCACAGGCCTAGTGCTTTAATACAGGTCAAGGAACTCCCAAGGCAAAATCTTTCTGGAATTATCATGCCTGGAACATTGGTCCCAAAGTGATGCTTTAGTGGAAGTTGATATCTGTTATTTGCATGTTTACCACTTCTACAAAAATGTAATATATAATCAAGCACCCCCGACCCACTTATTGCGGCCGTCGTCAAGCCAGTTAGCGGCGGAAACATATAGATCACCCTTTAACAAGCATTATATGTGCACAATATTTTGGGGTTTCCCCCTTCCTCAGGTGCCTGAGGAAGGGGGAAACCCTGAAATGTTGTGCACATACATACACATGTCACAAAAAAGTTTTAACAAATACATAAGTGAATGCGTTACTCGTGATTTAACCTATACTTTTAAGAGCCACCCCCAACCCCCTTTTCATTTCATTAAGGATAAGTTAATGGGGGATGTGAGCTGACCTGTGTGCTGCCATCTGGTGGTGAATCGGGGGATTGCCCAACTGACAACCTAACCTAAGATATGCAACAACTCACAGAACAGATTGCATTGAATGGCAGCGCGAATGGACATCAGATGCCCCAATTCTGCTAGCTAATTGAATACGATTGAGTGAGAAACCTACACAGAGGCAGAGATTCATATCTTTAGAGGGGATTTGAGGTGGTCTGAGCTGCAGTCAGTGAGTTCTAAACATCAGAAAAGGCACACAGGGCAAGAACCACAACTAACTCAGGACAGAGGCAAGCTCACATGATTGTAATTTAAACAGACATCCCACTATATCAATGTTGATATCTGGGACACCTTCCCCCCATCATTTAGTTTGATAGTAAGCCCTCCAGTTCACAAATCATCCAGTTTTACAGTCAGCCCTCTGGTAGTAATGTCATTTTAGGACTGCACTGATTGCAATTTAATTTTTAACTGCATTCATAGTTAGTCACAATAAATGCAGTTAAAGGATATGTACACTGTAAAATTAAAAGTAAATATGTGTATTTATTTACTTGCTTGAATATTGCTGGCTTCTTCCTCTTGGATATGACTGCTGGAGCTCCACCCCCACAAGATCTTCATAATTTCTCCATTTCCAAGTGATCAAAGCGGGTAAGGCTTGTGCTCCACACAAGCCTTACCCACCTCGACTGCCTGGAGATGGAGAAATTGTGAAGATCTCGTAGGGGTTGAGCTCCAGCAGCCACATCCAAGAGGAGGAAACCAGCAACATTCAAGTAGGCTATGGGGGGGTAGGAAAAATAAAAATACACATATTTACTACTAAAGCCACAGCTATCCGGGCAACTAAAGTTGGTTTTACAGTGTACATATCCTTTAATTGAAGTCAGTTTGTAATTAGTGATGATTTGTGACTCCGTTTGCTGCACTTTTTAATTATAACCTATAAATGGGGCCCTCAAAGGAGCTATGGGGCCACACATGAGGCCCTTGAGATCAGATATGATGGGCACCCCTAGCCTTGGGGACCTAGAGTCCTGAATTGGGTTTGTTACCCACGTTTTACCAAATTCGCAGGTCAGGTATGGGTAAAATACAGTGAATTTGAATGGGTTGCTGTTCATGTTCATTTAAAAAGCTGCGGGTGCTGGTTATGAGTAGAGATGGACTAGAACTCGAACTCGAGTTTGAGCCGAACTATTCGAATTCGAATGAATTCAGACTTCTCGAACTATCCCAGACCCGGATTTTCATTATTTTTGGACTTTCGATAAATATCGAATGTTCGACCATTTGAATGTGCAAGTAAAATGCCTATTATACCTATATGCGAGCATCGAATCCGCAAATAAAGGGTCCATTAAAACCTATAAGCGAGCATCGAATCCGCGAGTAAAATGTCCATGGTATCTAGGTGCGAACGTGAGCATCGAATCCACGAGTAAAGTGTCCATTAAAAACCTATACACGAGCATCGAATACGCAAGTAAAATGGCCATGGTATCTAGGCGCAAACACGATCATCGAATCCGCGAGTAAAGTGTCCATTAAAACCTATACGCGAGCATCGAATCCGCGAGTAAAATGTCCATGGTATCTAGGCACGAACACTGAATATACGAGTAAAGTGTCCATTAAAGCCTATACAAGAGCATCGAATCCGCAAGTAAAATGTACATGGTACCTAGGCGCAAACAAACTCAAAAATAGCGCGAGTGAGAGTAAAATTGATTTTTCGAATGTCCTGGATATTCAAAAATGTTCCCCAGACCATTTCCCAGGTCCCACAGCCATTTACATTAAGTTACCATTGATATTTTAATTGTATTTCATTAGAACTTTTCGAACTATTTGACTCCCATTGACTTTAATGGGTCCGTTTTCGAACTTTCCATATAGTTCGAAAGTTCGAAGACGGACCAAACTTTCGAAAGTTTGGCCATCTCTAGTTATGAGTCATAATAGTGGGAGCAGGTTGCGGGCCTGTTAAATTTTGAGTTTTTGTCACTGCAGGTGAAGGTCTGTTATATGTTGGGCATGGGTTAGGTTGTGGGTCTGGCTACTTGCAAGTTGGACAGTTGCAGTTATGGAACGAACCCACCTGCAAAGCGGGTGTGGGTTGGGTGTCTGTTTAAATTTAGATGTGGGTAAGGGTTTTGCAGTTGCCCACAAGACTCTAACCTGGCTTTTGTGCTGCTAACTGTTGTGGAATCAAGCCCCTCTGAAAAATGACTAAAGGTTCGTACACACGTGTGATCGAGGGTGCCGACCCGTGACGCACGATGTGTACGAACAGCTGTTTCACCCGATAATTGTACCGTGTATGGGCACTTTAAACGGGCAAAACGGGCACTCGTTCGGAGATCCACCCGACAGATCGATAACGATCCCTGAATGAACGGCCGATAAAGTGCCCATACACCCGCAATCGTATGTGTGTACAAACTTTAAGTCGACAAAATTTTAATTGGAAGAAGCTGGACAATGGCAGGTACTATGCTAATAAGGTACTCTGCTGATAAGAAGAAAGATGCTTGTTACCCTGCAATTTATTTACCAGACAGTTTGAATTACATACAGCCTTCCTGGGACATATTTAGTAATACTAAGCTCATTTTATTGACATTTTCTTATTCTGTTCCTAGTAAAAGATAAAATATTCTCAATATGCAGTGGTGGCACTTTTAGAAACAAACAGCCCATGAGGTCACGGGTTTTAACCAGCAGATTTGATTTTTGGTTTCCATTATGTTCCTAGCAAAAGATAAAGATTATATGTGTACCAGTGTTTCACATAGCAGCTCTATTGGGATAGAGGGTTATAAAGCTTTACTATTAGCAAGACTCAAGTACATGAGGTTGCAGGCTCAATCCCACAGACTTTTTTATTTTTACTGAAATGTTAATATTTTGTTTCTTACATCCATGCTAGCTAAGAAATGAACTGCAAAGATTGCTTTTCTTTTTTTTTGTATGAAAAGCAAAAGAATATATACTTGTGGGACAGGTGTAATTAAACAAAGCTGCAATGAAATCCCTGTTCTGTGTCAGGGAGAAAGAGAATCTCTGTGCTGTTATATGATTTGATGTAAGATTCTTGGAAGAAATGCTGTAGCTTTCTTGTTTTGATCTGTTGAGCACTACAGAGAATGTGAAATGTACTCTGCACACTTAGGTAAGGTGGATTATGGGAGCTGACCCCTAGTACTGACAGGTTAATTTCATAAACCCCCCAACAGCCAGAGCAAGGGGAAAAGTTACATACAACTTGTATATTTGTGAATGTGCTCTTATATTAGGACAATGTTGTCTGGAGACATTATTCCCCTTGAAATACATTGACAGTAATAGTGGGAAAAGGATTGAAGCTGATGGATTTGGTATTCAACCTTAAAGGGCATGTCCAGCCTAAAAAAAGGTAACCTTAAAAATGTTAATCACCCCCCACCCCCCCCCAAACCCCATTTTCGCATTATCTGTACATTTCAAAGATGCCCCTGAAGTTCATTACCTGACCTGGTCCCTCGCCGCTCCTCCTCTGCTCTGGGGCTGACAGCCGTGACCAGAATGTAGAGCGGCTGTTAGCGCAGAAGCCCTCTGCTCCTGTTTTTGCTTGAATAAGGAGCAGGGGCGGCACCAATGGGGCAAGGGACCAGGTCAGGTATGTGCCTTTAGGGGAATCTTTGAAACGTATAGATAATGCAAGTGGGATTGGGGGGGGTGATTAACATTAAAGGGCATGTCCACCCTTGAAATTTTTTTTTTATATAACATTCCCCCTGTCCCCCCAACCGCTTTATTTTTATTATTAGAAAGTGCCCCAAACTTTACTTACCTTCCCTCTTTCCTCCGCCGCACTGCCAGGCCCTCTGCTTGCGAGAAAATGCAAGCAGAGGGGCGGGACCGGCAGTTGCGTCTGTGATTGGCTGAGCGGCAGCTAATCACGGACGCGGCTGCTGGGAGTTCAGTGCGGCGGAGGAAAGGGGTCATTGATGGGGCCATTACTGGGGGGGGTGGGGTGGGGACTATAGTTTTGGGGGTAGACATGCCCTTTAATAAGTTTACTTTTTTTAGGCTGGACATGCCCTTTATTAAGTATGTTATCTTTAACTACAGGATGTACTACTTATAGCACTTTTACATGCAATACCTGACCAAGGCTTCCAAAGCCATTACAGTATTAAAAAATTTAGATTGTTCATATTTTCAATTATCACACACACTGCTGAGAAACCCAGGTCTCAATGTATAAATCATTGAATTCTGTGGCTAAACAAATATTTTACATTTGTTGTAATCAAAAAGCAAATACTAATGTTCCTTTTTTATATGAGATTGCTACTGTTATGAGAACGGTGTCTAAATCTATATGGCATGTCCTGTTTAGAATGCAGGAAGATTGACAAATAATTCCTGGAACCTAATTTATTTCAGGAAGCCAGTTTTAGTGTTTAGTAGAATGCTGAATATTAACCATTGTTATATAGGAGGAAGAAATGTTTTTTAAAAAGCAAGTAGATTTCTTCAGGAAGTGAAATAGTTGATGTTCAGTGTGTCACAAATAGGAAGATACCTTTGCAACAATAATTGTTTAAGATGCCTGATCTGTGATCCTCTTATATTTTATCTTGGGGTTGAGGTTTACAGTCTTTCACCAGTATTATTCTAATGGAGAAAATCAGTGGAAAACAAAACTGCCATGGTTGTTATTAAATTTTAAAAAAGTTAACTGTCAAATGTGTGGGGTTTTAAAAAATACTTTTTGGGGTGCAGTAAATCATGTTTCAAATAATGTATTAGTTTGCACCTAAAATACAGTCTTCCAAAGTCATACAAATCTTTTGGTAAAAGGAGCTCCTGTCATTGCAGTTCCTTATAACATCTTCCCTTAAAGGAACACTAAAGCCAGAAAAATAACTATTTGCCATTCATTTGTATTATTCACAGGGAGGTGAGAATGCTTATTCTCACCTCCCTGTGAATAATAGTACGCTCGGGGGACCTGGAACTTACCTTACCGCCGCTCCACTCACAACCGCTCCTTCACTGAACAGCTGTTCTCTCCCGATCGTGCGCCCTATCTTTTGTATTGGCGCGCATGCGCCTAAGATAGGGCGCGTGGTCGGGGCAGAGCGGCTGTCAGTGAAGGAGCGGCTGCGAGTGGATCGGCTGTAAGGTGAGTTCCAGGTCCCCCGAGCGTAATATTATTCACAGGGAGGTGAGAATAAGCGTTCTCACCTCCCTGTGAATAATACAAACGGACGGCAAATAGTTATTTTTCTGGCTTTAGGGGAGTTTAGTATCCCTTTAATATATACATCCAGGAACAGGCTGAACAATGAAGACACTGTTTAAAATTTGTGAAAAACGTAGAGTAGTTTTCAGCTTTTACTTCTCCTTTAAAAAAGTTTGTGAGAATCATGCTGCACCTGCACCTAGCCAGAGTTAGACATGCATTCCAGTTAGGCAAATGCCCTACTGGGAGATGCATCAGAGTGAGGTTTGTATCCCTTCACTATAAAGAGCTTAAAAGCCATAAATAGTTTTTAAAATAGTTACACTTTAACACATGCTTGTTTCTAGATATCAGTATTTTTTATAAGTCAATTGTTTTGCTCACGTGACAGTTTAAAAGATTGATTTCTTTTACAATGATAACTCTGCATATACATGATAAAATTAATTTTGATTGAGAGAGACACCACAACATTGAGGACTTAATAACACTTACCCTGCTCTCCTGTCCGCTCCAGCCCACACCTTCACTACAAAGATGCGAACATTACCTGGCAGCACTGAATGCAACACATCTATGTACTGCCCATAGATGAGAACCTTGGGTTAGCAGTCCACACCCTGGGTACATCAGAAGGGAGAGGGGTTGTTTTGGGGCTTTAGAACTTACAGGGAGCATGTATTGAACAAGTGCCTGGCTATGGGAAGCAGCAGGGCCAGACTGGCGCTACAAGTGTATTTTTGGAGGTGCTTAATTCCTGTTAGTTCCATCAACAGTCAAAAGTACTAGGTCCTGCAACAGAAAACGAAGTTCCCAGGCTGAGGACCGGTAACACCAGGTTTCTCACCCATGGGCTGAACACTTACCGAAAGTATAGATCCTTGGTCCACTCCTGTGCTGCCTCCTTTTTTGGACCAGCATGCCCGATGATGTTCTGCATCTTAGCATTGAAGGGGTAGAATGGACCTGACAGGAGAGCAGGGTAAGTGTTCTGCACAATCTAATTTACTCCCAGGGCACATCAGAAGGGAGGAGGGGGGGTTAGTTCAGCTTCAGCATATCGGCGAATACCAATATTTATTGTATGTTAAAGGATAACTATACTCCAAAATTTAACTTTTTAAAAATTGAAAGTACCTGGGGCAGGGAGGTAGGATTGATTTTTCCTACCTCCCAATATTGTTTCATTGAGGAGTACACACAGTTTTTTTATATACCAGGTTAGTCCTGGACTAATCCTGTATTAAAGATAGTGCTGAAGCCAGGAGGAAGACTAGCAGAGTCAGTTTTCCTTAGGCTGGTGCTCCTCACAGAAAGAATATTGTGAGGTAGGAATTACCAGTCCTATATCCCTGTCCCAAGTACTTTTCATTTTAACGATATTTTAAAAAAACCTAATACACA
This sequence comes from Hymenochirus boettgeri, assembly GCA_019447015.1. Lineage (NCBI taxonomy): Eukaryota > Metazoa > Chordata > Amphibia > Anura > Pipidae > Hymenochirus > Hymenochirus boettgeri. The sequence continues at coordinate 63,982,725 of CM033472.1, forward strand.
CAGTAGTTATCCTTTAAGACAGAAGCACCTTACACAATAAAACACATTTTGCTTTTAATAGATGACAAAAATAATAGTGGTAATAATTTACCATTTGTGTTTTTGAACTGTAGGTTGTGTCTGGTGGCTGTGAGACCCGGGAGATTCCACTTCTAAGGAATGGTCTGGGCCAGCTTGGCTTCAAGGCAGATTCTGAGGGATTTGTAACAGAGGTGGAGAGATTTAGCATGGCAGAGACTGTTGGACTTTGTCCTGGGGCTCGACTAGTAGCAATTTGTGGTCAACCCTATTGCTTGCTTACTCCAGATGATGTTCGTTCGTTATATCTTCGTGCCAAGAAGGTTACAGTAACCACTTTACCTCCAGATGAGGCTGGAAAACCGCGCAGGCAAGTTCTAGTTTGCGCTACTAACACTGACAATAGCATAGAAATTCTTTTTTTAAACTTTTCTGTTATGTCATTTTAATTCAGGAGTTTCTCAGAGTTGTATGTGAGATCACTGCAGGGACAAAGAGTTGTAAGACCATTAGGAGTACAGGATGATGAGAAAAATAAAGTGCAGAAAGATGAACCCTCTTCAGAAGCCCAATCACTTCTTCGCACTTTGTCTGTACAAGAAGAGAGAACAGAGTTCAGGTAACATCATCTGTGTATATACATTAATGTACCGTATGTGTTAAAAATAATTTTATCACAATGGAGGTGTGACAATACACTTAAATATGTAAATTAAATTTAAAGTTTAACTGAGCACTAAGAACTATGTTAGCTGAGCTGACAATTAATGGGGGACAAATGTACTTATCCAAAATGAAGCATTCCTCTTTTCTTTTATGCATCCTCTTCTGCAGCAGAATTGGGTAAGATAGGTAATCAATCTCCAAGGGATTATGGTCTAGTTGGGTATACATTTAGATTTTTTTTTTTTTAAAGGGCAACTGTGATCTCAAAACAAGTTAGGGTTAAATGAAAGCCTGCAGTATTTCCTTTACACTGAGCCAACAATCACATCTCTGGCTGGAGTCTGTGAGAAATTACATTGGGGTGAATGCTCAAACTTCCTGCTTCCAGTAGTTTGAGTGACATCACCTGACCTCTGCCGGCCCTTTTCCCCCAGGGGAGAAGCATGCTCAGTTAAGACTTATTGCTGGGGAAATCAGGAAGTACCTGAGGAAAAAATTGACAGTTGAGAAGGGGAGCCTATTAATGCAGGCTGGGGCTGGTCACATGACTACAAGCTGGTCACATGGCTAAAAACAGGAAGAGTTCAACCAGGAAGTTACATTGCTGAACCTTTCCAGCAATAACCTCTCACAAATTTTATCTAGAGATGTGATTTAGGTTTTATTTTGAAGGTGTGATAGAAGGCTTTTTATATAATTATTACTAGTTTGGAAGAATTTTAGACCACAGTTACCCTTTAAGTAGCAATTTGTATTCCGTTGATCAGATTAAATGGTATCTATACTAGAAAAAAAAAATAATTGTTCACTACTGGAAACTATTATTGATCTGCTTCCTATCTCTTTAGATATCAAATCTGAAGCATCATCCAGATCATTCATTTCAGCTATTTTACCTTATTATCATTAACTCTTTGTAGCCTTAATTTGGAATTAAATATATTTTGTGTAAGGATTAAATTTTTACCATTTAAAAGATATTTGCGCAATGACAGCTATCCTGATCCTCCTTTGCTTCCCTGCCTATTTCTCTGACATGGCATTTATGTACCTTTGTCAGAGATAGGGGAAATTGCTGTGCTGGGGAAGGGGAGGAAAGGTGAGCTGTCAGCTATAGGAGTTTGTGGCGTTAGAAAGGTGGATCTCCTACCTCTGTGGAAATTATTCTTTATGTTTTTAAATATTTTAATAGTTTAGTGCAACTTAAAACTATAACACAAAAGGAAAAAATTATTACATTTTAGGTAAAGTCTATAAAGAAGAAAACATTTTTAAGGTTTCACCCTTAAAACAAAAAACTAGTGACTCGTCGGTTATCTGCAAGCAACCCCAACTGATATTTATACCAGTTTATTACTTGCATTTGTAACCAGATATTTATTGAAAAGTTTTATTTCTTTCTGGCAGGTTCCTCCCACTGCTCAGTGAGCTTTTTAGAAGCTCAAGCATGTGCAGAGGAGGCAGCAGGAGAAACAGCATAAATCATTGGCTGTGATGTTGGCAGTCACAGCCTTGATTGACTGCTAGGAGGGAGGGGCCATCTTACTCTGCCAGAATGGGGACAATAATAATCCTGAAATATCTGGTTAGTAATGCAGGTAATCAAGTGCAAAATATATTAGTTGGGGCAGGTAACTGACAATTGACCATTTTTTTGTTTTAAGGATGGACATTTCCTTTAACTGGAGATGACAAGGAAGACTAAAGCTAGCCATACACTACCTTAACATTACACTAATTTGGCATTCCGAGAATGTCAAATTGATTGTTATGTCAAATGGAACAGTGGAGTTACCTGACAACGTTCCGGTGAAGTTTCCCAGAAGAATCAAGTTTGCGATCAGAAGTTATGATCGTAATATCGTTCGCATATTGTTAGGGCCAGGCGGTTGTTGAAACATGACCGTAATGTCAAGAGGTAAGTTTGTAGTTTACGGGCAGCTTTAATCAAAAATATTACATTTCAGATAAGAGGGCAGCAATCCAACGTTATGGAAATCCTATTCTTAATTTAGCAGATGGGGGGATGGAGAATAAGAACAAGGATTTGTATATCCTTATCCTAAGATGCAGACACCCTAGGTTTTCCATTACAAGCAGTTAACTGGTGAAGGAGAATGTTATAGTTAGAGATTGTGAAAAACAGTAATAGAGTTGATTGTAGCTGTTTGTAACAAACTGTCCGATAGAATTTTTTTACATGCAGACAGAGAAGATTAGATTGGATTAGAATCCATTGACCGGGGAACTGACTATACAAATAAGTACATTCTTAATTCCAAGCATGATTATTCAGTATATGTAAAAAATATAAGGTTACATAAAGTGTGCAGTGGGTTAACAACCCTAAGTTGATGCATTAATCTTTTCACTGTTTCCTAATTTAACATATTTAATGCTCCAAAATACAGACAGTACTGCATAGCTGACATTACCAAAGTCATATTTGAAAGTACCGTGAGTGGGTTCAGTTGGTCTGCCTTTGTTTATGCTCTGCCGGGGGCATGTGAGAGTTATTGCCAGTGAGGATGGGTGACACAAGCTCTCCAGCCATGTAAATACAAGTTACTGGTATTGATACATAAAGTAGAGTTGATCCAGGGAAATTTCCGATTGCCACTTGGAGACAGGAAGGAATTTTTTCCCCCTTCATAAATTTGGTGGGGTTTTTTTGCCTTCCTCTGGATCAACAGTTAGGCAGGAAATGAGGATATTGCTAGATGGGTTGGACTGGATGGACGTATGTCTTTATTCAACCTCAAATACTATACTATACTATACTATACTAATTTTCTTAGAAGTATGTCTGTTAAAAAAGAAAAAGGATAAGACTGTAATCATTGGTAACATAGTATTGAAGGTTGAATAAAGACATATGCCCATCTAGTCCAACCTTGGTGGTTTCATTGTTTTCTATTTCTATTTAACTTTTATTTCTCCTTTGAAAGGGAATAAGCAATATATACCAAGAGTACTTTAATGTTAGCAAAAATAAGCTGCAGCACTTCCTGACAGGCATTAATTTAGCATGTGGTTTTGTACACCACATGCAGACTAGCCTGCCCACTTACTGGACAAAAAAGCAAGACAGCTCTATTATCTAGCAGAGGATGTTTTAAAGAAAAAAACACACAGAGAAATCTCTCATTATACAGATTATATAAATATTGATGAGTGTTTACTGGTAATTGTTATTGTGACAATTAATTTATGTTTGGTTGCATACAATTGGGATTTGCAAAATGCGTTTTTTCCTTTAGGTGTAATATTTCTGATCTGGCTCCCCCTGACATCATTCCTCAACCAGACCCAGATCCAGCTGGAGATGAATTGGTAATAAAGAGTATGATTCACTAAACTTTGTTTATGTTAAAATGTAAACATTGATTCTCTCATCAACATTCAGGCTGTAAATGTGATACCTTTTGTTTTGATATTTTAGATTGTTCAAGACTCCCATGTTGCATCAGATAATGCTGTATTTGAATCACACTCACTCCCTAAAGAAGAAAGATTACCCAATGTGCTATCTTTTCAGGAACCTTCTAGTGATGGTAAAAAAAAGATGTAACACTATGAGTTGACATTTGTGTTTTCCTTATAAAGTGTATTGTATATGAATGTATTCCACTGCAATGTGTGATTTTTATCCAATACTGATCGTAATATGTATTATATATATATATATATATATATATATATATATATAAGTTCCATCCATACGGGAAGCACTCAAAAGGGACTGGATCAGTCAATAGCAAAAAAAACTTTTTTATAGTTCAACGCGTTTCCGCCCACAGGGCCGTCGTCAGGAACCAAAAACAAGACAATCACCTACCATACACAATATATACCACATGATCCTAAGAACCCCACCCCCTTCACAGGTGACCAGGATTAACCCTTCACAGGAATAAATACCCAAAACCAGTGTATATAAAAACAGATAAAACCATCACCTAATATGTCTCATAAAATTATGTTAAGATAAAATCATGACAGCATACAAAACTTTTTTATAGATCAACGCGTTTCTACCCACAGGGCCGTCGTCAGGAACCAAAATATATATATATATATATATATATAGTATTGTGTATTATAGCTTATATAAAAAGAACAAGTTGTGTGGCACTATGGCTGCTGTTTTTTTCTCTCCTTTTCTGCTTTGCCTTAAAAAGCTGACTCATACCCTCCCTTTAAATATTTTCATTAAATGAATGTGATTGCAGGGGAAGAGGGTAAATATCGATATGGCCGGTTAAACATTTAAGGTGAACAAAAAGTATACCATATTATATGACACAGAATGTGCATTTTATGATTTCTTCTCGTTATATAGCTAGGACTCTTACCAAATCAATCACAGACTTAGCTGGGGAAAAGGCATGTTCAATTAGGCACCTCCCATTTAAACTTACATTGGCATTGGTATGGATTTGGATTTTAAACATACAAATTTAAGGGCATATTTCACACCATTGATTTAATTTAGAGGAAACGCTTAATTGGTGGAAGGAGAGAGGCAATGGGACAGTCCCTAAGACAAAACATGCTAGAGTGAACCATTAAAGAATACATAGTCCAATATTTCAAATAAATGAAAGTAAATATGCAAATACATTTTTTTCTTTCTGGTCAGGAACTTTCTTTGTATCTGTCCAGCACACCATAAGCACATATATATATATGAGGATCAACTCTGAATATTCCACTTGCAGCCTGTATATTTAGATTATATCAATCATCTTGTGCCATCAATCTTCATCAAACTCATCAGTATGCCATTGGGTAGCTTTAATCAAGGGCCTAAGACTAACTTTAAATCATTTTAAATTTGGAACTAAAACATCCAGGCAGTCCCTAATTATATATAGCTAGTTCTGGTAAAGAGATGACTTGTGGACAGGCTAAGAGGCAAGATTACTGAATCCTAACCCTCCTCCGCAAGATATTTGCAGAGACTACATAATGTTACTTTACATTGTATAGCCATTGTGTTTAAAGTGCTATGTGAGTTACACAACCAAAATACTGCATACCACATTGCCAGCAAGTGTGAAAATAGCAGGTCTGAAAGCACCTAAACAACAGGGTGCTTTTGGTGTGTTGTTTTTTTTTTTTTGACAACTCTCATGCAGTATTCTCAATTCTGCATTTTGCCTGTTATGTCTGCTCCCACTTCTAAAAGTATGATTTTGTAAATAAAGGCAGATAGTATGAAAGTTTTTCTATATCTTTAGGACTGTACAATTCTTTCAGGGTTTTGAACAATTTTAGAATGTTTCATTATCTTTCTCAGCACTCCCAACAGGCACCCAGTCTCTTGAAGATGAATGGCAGAGTATTTCCAATCTCACTTTGGCATGTAACAGCATTCTGGAAGCCATGTCTAAAGAAGGTAATTAATGAAAATAAATTTGAGCAACAGCATAGAATATTTTTGTAATTGAAAAAGATGAGTTCTTATGTTTTTTATTTGGAGTATTTTTAATTGCATTTTCTGATGTATTACAAATCTAATATATTGTGAAATTTTAGCTAATGCCACATTAAAATTAGTTGGTTAAGCTTGTGTGTAGAATATCAGATCTGTAACAGTGCAATATTTTCTCTATGTCAAGAGCTATAAACTGTCAATGACAGTAAAAGGTTTTTAAAAAAGAAATAATAAACTAAAAACAATTTTATTTGGTGATTCCTCACCTAATTGGGTCCTGAACTGCTATATTTACAGAAAAAAGGTTTGTTCACATAAACCTCAATCAAATTGTAAATTGAGCCCTTCTCTTCTACTGATCATTCTCTGCAGCTAGACCACTTCCAGACTTTATTTATGTACTGCAGAGGAGGATGGTGAGATAAGGAAGGATTTGATCCACAATTGGATCTTCGTTTTTGGTGAATAAAAAGTTATGCTTCTAGTTAGGAGGGAAACAAGAGTTTGGGGTTTTTTTTAGAATTTTTAGAATCTCTTTTTTTCTTTAAGCTGGGTTCACGTGAGCACTTTTGCAATCTCAATCCTGAACTTGCATTATTAGTGTTCTCTGTGCAATATACAGTGCTGATTATTGGCAGTACTGCAAATTGTACAGACAGCATATCTTTAGCAGAAATTCTAATAGTATGACAGTGTCACATTTACTACAAGACTGGCATTGTCTGCCATTAGGTGCTTTTTGGCTACTCTGATTCAAACTATATATTTTAGCATTACAACAAAATGAAAAGGCTATGTTTCTTTTGTGAGAACACTTTTTAATTGACTATTAATATGAAAGACAACTTGTTTTTTATAGCAGGCCTTCTACTTTACAGTAAACAATTGGGGGCATTGTCATTATGCCCCTTGTTCATTATACCTCTATCTGTATTCAAGGATAATGACTCAGTCATATCAGAACTGCACTCTATTTGTGGAGATGAATACCATGATATTTAACAGTACATCAGGGATATTTAAAATTTGCTAGCAGTCTGTAAATAAATGCTTATTTTTCTTATCTTATTTGCTGTTAATGTCTGTAGCATGTTACTAATAATTATCATACCTCTATGTTTATGTTTATTGAACTTTGTGGGTAATGGACAATGCTGAGCTTTGACAACTGCATGCTCTTTCTTGCTTTCTCTGTCAGTATTCTAATCTTTTTGGCCAGTGTTTGCAAACATTTTCTTTGTGCAAATTCCTAAATGTGCAATGTGTGCAAATTGTGAGTAGTTTTGTATAATTACTGAATATATCACCATACACTGTTATGTGAATTATTTTATGCTTTATTGTGCATTAAAGTTTTCTTGTGTGCACCATAATTTGTTTGTCTGCTGGTATCACAACTTGTTCTTTTGTGCATGAGCACACAACTTAGAGAGAACATTGCTTCTTAGCCTTAACTATGTATGCTGTGAGATAAAAAGAAGTGACTGTTGCAGAAATGGATACTCCTTATAAAAAAACTGCCAGTTTGTGGTCCCTTACAACATTTTATTTTTCTTCATTTTTCTTTGGAGAATATTAATATTGTTTTTTTGCACCTGAAACTTAATGGAAGCCCAGTTCAGTTTTACTGTATGTTATGTTATAGAGCCACTTTATCACTTATTATGCACCTAGTATTATCTGAGGGGACAGCACAAGTTTATTTGTAAAGTTCATCTATCTATAGGGATACTTTTGAAGCATAAACTTTGTGACTTTTTGTGACCAGCTTTTGTGAATCCTAAGGTAGTCAGGGAGTTCCTTGTTGAAAGAGAGCGACCCTCATTCTTTTTGCTTGCTCAATAAAGAAAAGTCCTAGCCTAAAGTAATTATTTAGGCGTAGTTTATAGATGTAGTGTGCCTTCCAGCTAATAAGGGAATTCAGCTACATTAGTCTTTTGGGGACTACAGTTGTACCACCTTGTTCTTGATAAAGGGCTGTCAGAACTGTTTACTCCAAAGCATTCCAAAGGACATTAAACTTCAGAAATACATCATTTTCTTTTCTGTGGTTTTCTTTTGCCCCAGATGTAGGCTATTTTTGCCTTATACTAAACAAAATTGGAGCTGTCCTGGTAGATAATAAATATGCGTCACTAAACCATAACATCAGACCCACCCAAATCTGTGTGTAAGCTTTCTGATCATATTGATAAATCACAGAGTGTATGTTTGCAACAGGGTACATAGATTATTAGCCCTTATGGACAAACTGATAATAAAGTGGTGGGAAATGTGTACTACTACTAATAATCACATCTTGGATATAAAATAATACTTTTAATTGGCTAACTAAACTAAACTTTAGTTCTCGCCTCTCATCCTATCCCACGACATTCAATTTATTGTTCCGGAACCACCTTTCCTGTTCTAATTCACGACCGTTATATAGTTGCAAAATGAATGAGCCAGACGGGACCATGGTAATCATGTCGGTTGCGAAGAAGAACAGGAAAGGCAGTTCTGGAAACATTTATTGAATGTCTTGGGAACAGTCGGGAGGTGAGTATGGGCACATTTAGGCTTCTTCTTCAGGCATGATACTGAATCTTCTAAAACACACTCAGGGTTATTCAATAAAAGTTCTTATCGTTAAAAAGGGTGCTAAATTTTCCCCAACCAATCAGATGTTAGCTTTTAAATGTTAAATAAGATATGATTGGTTGGGGCAAAATTAGCACCATTTGTAACAATAAGAACTTTTATTGAATCTCCCTGACTATTTTATACATACCATAACAAAGACTTTTTGACATTATGCAGATGTTATCTGTCGACCCCATATCTGGCAATGGCTGTCATAAATCAAACAGTAAATATACATTCAATGATCACAGCAGGTAATAAAAAATTATCAAAGGTGAAACAAACGGTCAGACACACATCACCAATGGAGGGTCTGGTATAAATGAGAAATTGATGTGTTTGGGTGTTTTTGAGGGATTTGGTCTGGTTAATTCTACATAACATTGAGTTTAGAATACATAGTGACACATAAAGTTAAGATCTTTGTTGAGTCCAGAGAGTACAATTTCCCATAAGCACCATGATTTTTAGGTCTTTCATGCTGTGTCCTTGGCCGCAGAAATGGGCACCCACAGTGACATCTATTTCTATTGTTGTTAATTGTGAATTTATGTGAGTTTATCCTTGGCCTGTCTTTTCAATCATTTAAGTTAGTCAATAAAAGGTATTACTTATCCAAGATGTCTTTACTTTTATCATTGGCTAACACGGTACAATTCTCTTCTACTACTACCAAAAAAGGTGGCCATACATACGAACGATAATGGGTAAATCCCGTTGGGGAACAATGGCGTTTACCTATTATCATTCATTTGTAGGGGCTGTTCCCAACCGATCGTAGTGCCGACGAATGACCGTAGCCTTCACTGCGATCGATCGGGAATGATGGAAGTAGCTAAATTATATTCGATATCCATATCCTTCTGACTAGAAAAGTTGATTGTTCTGCCCAAATCCTTAACTGAAATAAAGAAATGGATTTTGCAATGGGCACAAAATAATGCTTTCATTATCATTATCAAAATTTCATTTTCTTACATAAAAAATATAGGGAATCATATATACCTAATATATACCTAAACAAAAAACTGAGGCCAAACACAATCAACTGCTATTGGGTTGCTTGCATATTTTTGTCTTGTCAAATGTTTAGTTCTAACCATCTATGCTCCAATGGAGCTATTATATAATAGTTCTTTTCACTTAATGGATATATTTTTGTACCGACCCAGGGATCAATTTCTAACCTTTGGGATAAAGTTCCCTCTGCAGAAGCAGGACAGTCTTGTTTGAAAGAATGTTCAATCTTCAATTTACATCAAACTCTGAGTTGTGTAAAAAGTTATGGCCTAATTGCTGCAAATTGGTAGCATTTGCCTTTTATTGCATCAGCCCCTTGTCTATGGAGAGAGAGATTTTTGTGGGATTCAGGTTAACCTGTGGCAAAATCGCTAAGCCTGAAAAAGGGTATATGATATGGAAATAAGATAGAAAATCTTCTCCTTCAGAAGATATACCTTCTAATTTTTTTTCTAGAGATCCCCCAGAAACACTAGTACTTGCATTAGAAACAACTTAGAAACAAAGATACACTGGCAAACTGATCAACTAGTCATGATGCCCTATAATCTGAACATAAACTTTGCAATAGTAGTGATGTCTCAAAGACAGATTCCTGGATATTGTTTTCAGCAGTGCATGATCCAGATACAAAACTGTCATCCTTTTTTGGAAAATGTTTATTGTTAGGGCTGCTTTTGTTTTTTGATAATAAAACAAACATAAACACATCTACTACTGCCACCTTCTTCTCCTTTGGAAAAGAGTCCACTGTCAAAAAGAGTCCACTGTCAAAAAGAATGTCATGAAGCATGTCTGATATTCCTGTAATGCAAGTAGAATACAAGATCTATACAGTCAAATCTGAAACAAGCAGGTAATGGCCTTTGCTTATTATTATGGTTTCTCTGCTGAGGGGCCTGCCATTAGAGACATTTTGAGACACACGGCCCATTCTGGTTTAGGGACATTTTCATAGAGCAGAGAAAATAACTTATGCATACTTCTGGAGTATAAGTGTTCCTGTAGCCCTTCAGGTCAATCTTGCATTTGGAGCAGGGTTTTTTTGCCTGTTGATGGTTAGAAAGGATGGTAGTCATACAAAATGACAACTGTATATGATCTTATCTTGCTACACACATAATGGGCATAAAATCAGAAGAATGTACACTTCTATAAGGAAGAATTGGACCCTTACGTATTATGGACAAGTTTTTAGAAGCACTACATATGCTTACATTTTTTAATAGTTGATCCCAAAGTAAGCCACAAAGTCTCATTCGATTTGCACCAATATCAGTCTCCAAATTTAAAGTTTTTCTGGAAAATCTGTATCGATACAGTATGCACTCAAATTTTTATGTCCTGTGCTCCCAAAGAAACAGCAGGAGTCCTGCTTCTCTGATAGAAATTTTACCCCACAAATTAAGAATAGTTTTCTGGGTCTCCTGATTTTCATAAAGGAAAGCGGTGTTCATTTTAGTAAATGTACATTTATATTAATTTTATATATAGATATAATATATAGCATTAGATTTAAGGTCATATCCATCATTAAAACAAAAGAACTGCTGACTTCTAAGTTATCTGCCTGCAACTGTAACTGCTATTTTAATGCATGCATTTGTAACCAGATATTTAATTATAAGTTCTATTCCTTTCTGGCAAATGTATTTGCCTTACTCTGCTCAATGAGCTTTTTATTAGCTTGAGCGTGTGTAGAGGAGGCAGCAGGGGAAACAGCAGTCATTTATTGGCTTTGATGTCAGCAGTCAAAGCCTTGATTAACTGCATGCCATGGAGGGAGGGGCCAGCTTACTCTGCCAGAATGGGGACAATAATTATCTGGTTAGCAAAGCAGGTAATAAACTGCAAATATATTAGTTGGGGTTAGGGGCAGGTAACCTGAGGTTTGTTTTAAAGGTGACAAAAGCATTGTGGCTTTCCAAAAATGTCCCTATATGTTCTGAAAGCTTGCTATGGTTATCATATCACTTCTGATATGTTTCATCTCAAAAGTATTACCCTGTAATTTTAACCAAACCACTTTATAATTAGCTGGATACACACAGTAAATATAATAGGCAAACCATGTCAGTTTTTAAAATATTAGCTTATCATCACCCACATCAATATCAGCAAAACTGTGGTGGATGAAATTGTTTTGCACCCCAGATATTTTTTTCCAGAAAATCAAGTATTTCTCACGGGAAAGTATTGTATTAACATGTTTATTGCCTTTGTGTGTATGGGAACCAAAATTTTTAAAAAAAGGGAGGAAAAAAAACAAATTAGACAAATGTCAAAATATGGGCTGGACAAAATTATTGCCACCCTTTCACAATTGTGGATAAATAAGATTTGTTTCAAGCATGTGATGCTCCTTAAACTCACCTTGGGGAAGTAACAGGTGTGGGTAATGTAAAAATCACACCTGAAAGTAGATAAAAAGGAGAGAAGTTCACTTAGTCTTTGCAATGTGTGTCTCTGTGTGCCACACTAAGCATGGACAACAGAAGAGGAGAACTGTCTGAACCAAAATTGTGGAAAAATATCAACAATGTCCATGTTACAAGTCCATCTCCAGAGATCTAGATTTGCCTTTGTCCATAGTGCGCAACATTATCAAGAAGTTTGCAACCCATGCCACTGTAGCTAATCTCCCTGGGCATGGACGGAAAAGAAAAATTGATGAAAGGTTTCAACACAGGATAGTCCGGATGGTGGATAAGCAGCCCCAAGCAAGTTCCATAGAACTTCCATAGAAATGCAAGCTGTCCTGCAGGCTCAGGGAGCATCAGTGTCAGTGTGAACTATCCATCAACATTTAAATGAAATGAAACAAAATGATATGGCAGGTACTTGAGTAAACCAAAATCCTTCTGGGAAAACATCTTGTGGACAGATGAGACCAAGATTTTTTTGGTAAAGCACATTATTCTACTATTTACCAAAAACAGAATGAGGCCTACAAAGAAAAGAACATAGTACCTACAGTGAAATATGGTGGAGGTTCAATGAAGTTTTGGGGTTGTTTGCTGCCTCTGGCACTGGGTGCCATGAATGTGTGCAAGGCATCATGAAATCTGAGGATTACCAAAGGATTTTGGGTCACACTGTAGTGCCCAGTGTCAGAAAGTTGGACTTGCATCCGAGACCTACCAGCAGGACAATGACCCCAAACATACGTCAAAAAGCACGCAGAAATGGATGGCAAAAAGAGCTGGAGAGTTATGAAGTGGCCGGCAATGAGTCCAGATCTAAATCCCATTGAACACCTGTGGAGAGCAGGGCCGGCCTTTGATATGGGCGACCTGTGCAACCGCACTTAGTGTGTTACGTGTAATGATATACGCACGATATATACAAGCACCCACTACAGATACTGAAAGACCGTAAGTACCGTAAGTGCAGGTGGCAAACTTGATTTGAAGCAGGCCAAGGCAAGCAGCATTCAGCAGTGTATTATGTTTGCCATGGGGGGGGGGGGTTTGGAGGAGGTTCTAGGTGACAGTAACAAATGTTGCACAGGGTGCTATTTAACCTAAGGTCGGCCCTGGTGGAGAGATCTTAAAATTGCTGATGGGAAAAGGTGCCCTTCCATTAAGAGAGACCTGGAGCAGTTTGCAAAGAAAGAGTGGTCCAAAATTCCAGGTAAGAGGAGTAAGAAGCTTATTGATGATTATAGGAAGCAACTGATTTCAGTTATTTTTTTTCCAAAGGGTGTGCAACCAAATATTAAGTGCCAAAAATTTTGTCCAGCCCATTTTTCGAGTTTTGTGTGACATTATGTCCATTTTGCTTTTTTCTGCCTTTTTTTGTTTTTTTCCAATACACACAAAGGTTATGTTTAAATTTCTGGGGTGCCAACAATTTCGTCTATGACTGTACAATCACCACAAGTTAGCACTACATATGTGGCCACTCAAACAATTTTATTGGGTATAAGGAAATCAGGTTGGGAATTTGTGTATCTATATTTAACAGATCATAGACAGAAAGCAATGGAATCTGCCTTTGAACAGTTCGAATATACCCCTAGTAATATTATATTAATGCACATAATGGTTACATTCTCAATTAGTACTTAGCTTCTGCGTTTAATACAAACATCTTGACTTTTTTTATAACAGGGCAGGAGTTGGAGGTAAAAAGTGAACTGAGGGCACATATCCCACCTCCAGCACCATCAGGGTAAGAAGCAAAATAACAAAAACTGGACTTCTCCATATTTTTGTTACTAACACATTTTTTTCTAGCATGTGGGACTTTTTACCCAAAATGCCTGGAAGCACCACCAGTTAGCAGTAGGGCACCCACTATGGAGAGCACAAAGTGGAGGCCTTGTACATATGAAGATACAAGCCCAAATCTGTGACTATTTGTGTAAGGCATTTACTAAAACTGCTTTTGAATTAGACACAAACTGCCTGCAGGGTTTAGAAATTTGCACCCCCTAAATAAATAGTTTTTAATTAAATTAATAACAATAATTAATACTTCTCTTCCATTTACAGGAATTTATCACATAAAGTCACAGAGCTGGAATTACAGCTCAAAAGACTTCAAGAAGAATTAAAAAAGGTAAGACACAGGGAGTGCAAGACAATGTTAAACATTAAAGTGACAAAGAGAAATCACTTTGGGGAGGCTATAGAGAAAAAAAAGAAGAGTTAGAAAAAGATTAACAAATAAATCTAAAGATCTATGGGGAATAAACCCTTGGGAATTGCTGATGTCATATTGCTGTATAATATAAGTAATGCCAACACAATTTCCCTTGTAATAGGAACAAGAAGGCCGCGCTCAGCTCCAAGCAGAAGTGCAAAGTCTGAAGAGAACTCAGGAGGAAGCATTCACTGGAACTTTACCCTGTGGGGGTGGAGCTAAAATACTCAGGGGAGGTGCCATGAACTGTGAAGGACTAGCCAGTGACTGTACAGAGGGAGCTAAGGACTGACTAGGGAACTGAGATAAATGATCAGGCAGGGGGAAATTAGCATTAAAAGGATAAGAAAATGTGATAATATTGTGCCCAATAAAAGGGAAAAATATCAACAGAGTAAATGGATAAAACAAATCAGTGACAGTAGGGTAGAATGAGTAAGAAAATAAACTTTCTACAAGGTAGCCAAAGATGGAGGGAAATAAATAATTTGACTGTGAGGGCAGTGTTGACCTTGACCGGATATTCAGGGAAGTTTAAAAAAAACTGTGAAGGGGTTATTAATGATTTCCTGGATTAGACATATGTAGAGTAATGCTCTGCAGACCAAGTATTAACGTTATGTTGCTCTGTAAGAGCAAAACTAAAATAGTATGTATTAATGCAATGATGTTCTTGTGCAAAAAGACTCTTTTTTTTCAGCTTTCTGCTTTACAATGGCTTTGTACATAAGTTTGTCTTCCAGTGGCCATATTTTCATTAAGGCACAATGAATGTATTTGTGAGACAATAAAGGGGTAAAAATCTTTCTGTAAATTTTAACTTTAATTAAACATATTTATAATATATACTGTTTGCACTGGGACTGCCTTCTACAGAAACAAGAGTATACTAATATCCATTGGGTCCCCTGTTAGCTGTGGTCTGTAGGACCTGATTAACTCCACAAAGAGATTAGCACTTAAGTATGCATGTGAAGGTTCTCATTCATCCAATTCATGATATATGTTGTATTTAGTTAGATCAAGTGGACTTAAAGTTAAGTTCTTGTAAATGTTTCGCTAGTCATCCGACTGGATACTTATTGCCAACAGATTCTAAGTATAATATAGTATTTGAGTTTGAATAAAGACATATACGTCCATCCAGTCCAACCCATCTAGCAATATCCTCATTTCCTGCCTAACTGTTGATCCAGAGGAAGGCAAAAAAAAAAACTTTTCCTGGATCAACTCTACTTTATGTATCAATACCAGTAACTTGCAACATTCCTTGTTTGCAGAAACTCATCCAGCTTCTTTTTGAAACTGACCAATGAACCTGCCATAACAACGTCTACTGGAAGACAGTTCCATAGCTTTACCGTTCTCACAGTGAAAAACCCTTTCCGAACTTGAAGCCTAAACCTTTTTTCTTCAAGTCTTAAGGGATGTCCTTGTGTCCTCTGACATGCTCTATTAGTGAACAATGCCGCAGATAGTTTATTGTATGGCCTGTTAATGTATTTATACACAGTAATCACGCAAGCGCCTTTTCTCCAGCATACATAATTGTAACTTTTCTAGTCTCTCATATTCATATTCAAGCTCCCCCAATCCCCTTATTAATTTAGTTGCCCTTCTCTGAACCCTTTCCATTTCAAAGATGTCCTTTTTGTACACAGGATTCCATAATTGCACTGTATATCTTGTACAAGTCATTCAGAATTGAGAAAGCCAGTAGGATGACTAGTCTATTTGATGTAACTAAATACAACATTTAATGCTATTATACAAAAAGATCAGAAATATAATTCAATTTGTTAAGCTGGATCCCAGTAAGTAGAAACACAACTTCTATAACATTATATCAATGCACAACATATACAGATAATCTAAATATTAAGGGCTGATGACAATGTACTTGGTGTATCTTGGTTAAGACTTGGTTAAAGGGTAACTGTAGTATCCATACAAATGCTCTCTATTTAACAGTCCTATTTCAAACAAGTCTAGGTTGATGTCTCTAGCTTCTCTGAATCTTAATTTATAAAGTTATTATTAAAAAGTTACAGTTCCTGGCCTGGCCTGTCTGTCTGTCTGAGTCTCTGTGACAGTCACATGATGTTATGTGTTAGAAGCTCCACCTCCAAAATTTTATATTTTCTGAAGCTAGCTACAGACCTGCAACAATCATCTGTCCTTTCCTCTAACTATGGAATCCTAAAGGAGAGAAAATGTTCTCTTTTCAGGCTTGTGGCTAGCTTAAAATATATTTAGAAGTTATGAGGCAGGGCTTATAATGCAGCTGATGATGCACTGTCCCAGGAGTGGGCATGCTTCAACCTTAAACTTGGAGGCAGACCCCAAAATTCTGGTGATGCCACAGATCATTTTAAATAAAAGCCACTTGTATAGAGACCATAAACCATAATTTTTTTGTTGTATTACTAAAAGCAAAGTAAATGCATAACTGAATACAAAAACGTTTCTAATTACAAAGATTATCTTGAAGAACGTCTACACTATTTGAAAAGAAAATGCCTCTTAGAAGGTATAGCCCTTCCTTGGAGGCTACCCAGGAGTCTCTCCTCATATGTAAGAAAGGAAGCTTACCTTTAGTAGAGTGTATAACATTACTGTAGCACACTTCTGAATTAAATAATTGTTAACAGGTTGCAATGAAATCTGCAACTTTTAAATCTGCAAGTTTCTGGCTATATCGGTGTCATGGACGAGATACAGTTGCACATGCAACTGTAAATTCTCTATTTCTCTCTACTAATTCTAACATTCCAGTGCATTTCAAGACCTGTCCATGACCTCAGCCTTATCCATATTTAAAGTATAGTGCATATAAAGTTGGTTTTTTTTGTAAGACAATTTTAAAATGAAAAGAACTTAGGGAAGGGAGGTAGCATTGCTAATTCCTACTTCCCAATTTTGTTTCTGTAAGAACGACCAGCATGAAGAAAATTGGCTTCAGCATCTTTAATACAGAAGTTTCTTGGGCACTAACCTGGCAGATGAAACTAGATGCTGTAGCTCAATAATGTAGCTGAATAATCAATCTTACCTCCCTTCCCCAGGTATTTTTTATGTTTAAAAATGTATTTTTTTTAATAATCTGTATTTTCTTCAATAAATGAGCCAGAATTTAGTAAATCATTTTAACTAACTAAGCACTTCTCCTTTCTGATTTTGGTCATCATTAGAGATGGCCGAACTTCATTAAGTTCGGTATGTTTTCGTACTTCGAAAAAGGATCCATTAAAGTCAATAGGGAGTGATTAGTTCAAAAAGTTTGTATGTTTTACAGATAAACTAACAATTGGTAACTTACTGTAAATGGCTCTGGCACCTGGGAACATGTCAACCTTCATGATCGGGCAATAGTCGGGTTTGCGCAAGCTACATTCAAGGGTTATGTCCAATTCAAGAGTTACCAAACGATAATTTCGAGGGTTAACGATAAAAGTGCAATAAATTTGAAGATTATCGAAATCGAACGATACATTGGTGGTACATTGGTGATACTGGTGACTTGTCAATTATCTGTCCGCAACCCTTTTTACCAGTTTTTTACATGCAGG
The DNA here is from genome assembly GCA_019447015.1 of Hymenochirus boettgeri. Classification (NCBI taxonomy): domain Eukaryota; kingdom Metazoa; phylum Chordata; class Amphibia; order Anura; family Pipidae; genus Hymenochirus; species Hymenochirus boettgeri. Next base: position 64,000,710 of record CM033472.1, read on the forward strand.
GAAAACATTGGTTAATCATTGGCTGTGGTGTCAGTTGTCCCTAGAATGGAGACAATAATTATCCTTAAATATCTAGACAGCAATGCAGGTAATAAAGTGCAAAATATATCATTTGGGGTTGGGGGCAACTGACAATTGATCAGTTTTTTGTTTTAAGTGTGGACATACTGTACATACTGTGCAAACTGTACATAAGAGTTGCAATATATTTAATAGAAAATTCCTGGCATGGCGTGTCTACATTTGGTGCACCAAAGTCTTGTTCAAATTAATGAAAGTTTTTGCTTTGCTGGCATGCTTCATTGATTTGCTATATTGGGAAAATTTGGTTCAGAGGGCCACTTACAGAGGGAAAGGCTAAAATAATTGTTTCCTGACTTACAGATAACTTAGAATTTGGTGATTAAAACTATGGGGGAATGCAGTAATTTTTTTTGCCCATGTTACTAACCTGGGCGAGATTCCATGATGTACTAAACACTTTGAGATTTAGAACATTGTGGGATCACGATGAAGTAATCAGAGTGGCGTGTGTTAGTTTTCGCATTTCTCTTTTGCCTTTCCCCCACTAGGGGTATTGCAGTTTTTCTTCTGTGCTGTTCTGATGTTTGCTTGGTTTGTAGCCTGGTTTGAAAGATATAAAAAAAGCTTATTTCAATTGCCCTTATATTGAGGGTACTTGTAATTTAGCAAGTCTTTGGCAGCCTTCCTACCAGAGTGTGCCCTGGACAAATATGTAGTTGCATATGCTTAGTTAAATTTTGCCAACCTTCCCCCATAACATGTGTCAAGTAACTTCTGGATGACCTGCCTGTAACCTCTCTGTAAGCAAGGTTGATCACTTAGGGGCATATTTATAAAGGTTTATTAAATTTTTCGCCACCATTATCACTGCCTTTTTGACAATTCTTTTCATTTTTGCAATTTATATAGCAGTGATAACCAGTGTCGAAAAGTCATTACTGCCATATTTTGCTTTTCACCTTACAACGCTGCGATAACCAATCCATCATATTTATAAAATGGCGAAAAAAGGTTTTTATTGCATTAAGTTTGCCCATTTAAACTCGCCACATATGAGGTGGCGAAAAGGCATAAGTGCCTATATATGTAGGAAGGTGTCAGTACATTGTGGAGTGTGTCACAATGCTAAGAAGGGTCCAAGGGGCTTTTTCCAGCATTTTCTGTAATAGGCTCGCCGATTTCCGGGTTTACCAAAATCGGCATTTGTTCTTTTTGCTTTTTTTTCCTGTATTGCAGCGAAAAGAGAAGATGCTACCGCCGCACATTACAGCAGCGATACTTTTCACATTGAAAACGAGCATTTTTATAAATACAGCAAAAAAAAAATAGCAATCTTTGCCATTGTGATGTCCTGCGATAGCGAAATTGTGAAAATAGCGATCGTTTATAAATATGGCCCTTAAAGGAAGGAGGGATGCCAAAAACCTGGGAATGGCAGAAATCTACAGAACTAATAAGAGTCTTTCTCTGCTGATTTTGGATGTGAGAATTTTGCTGGGTGTGGACATAATTCAATTCCAAATCTATACATCTATACAATGTCTAAATACTGTCTTAAAGGGCAACTCCAGTCTCAGAAAACCTTTTCATATTTAGAATGATTATCCCCCCAAACCCCAGGTTCATTATATTCTTACCTTCACCCGACGCTCCCACGCTGAGTAATTAAAACTAAAACCCATAATTCCTTGCAGGAAGTCCCTCCTTTGCTCCGATCGGTAATGGCAGTCAGCTATTGCCCGTGACATAACCATCAGCAAAGACTCACAGTCTTTACAAGGAAGCAGAGAGGAGACTAGCGATGGATTGCAGTTGTGTAAGTTGTAATTCCTCAGCGTGGTGAACAACAGGTGAAGGTAAGAATTTAACAAACCTGTGGTTTTTGGGAGTAATCATTCTAAATATGAAAAGTTATTTTGGGGCTGGAGTTAACTTTTAACTCCTAGCAGTTTTATATTTACAAAGCACTGATAAAGTAAAAATTATGAAACAGCTGAGAAATGAGTTTTCAATACGATTATATAGTCAAAGAAAATTACTGGTATTAAGACATTTCCAATTTAAACCTGGGATTAGTTTGATTACTCTTCAGTCAGAAAGGAATTTTAATTTTGGTGCTAATTCAGTGTGGCCTCAGATGTGCAAGTGTGACCTAAAAGTCTGCAAATGGCGTTGCCATTTTCCAATTCACCGGGAGGCGCAAACGCAATATTGAATTGCATTACTGGAGATTTACCCAGAGCGATATCGACACCTATATACCCTATATGTCCCTATGATTCTGCTACTTGTAAGAGGTTGTGTAAAAAAAATATGGATAAAATCAATAGGACATAGAGAATGTGGCATTTCTCACCTTACTACGAAAAGGTTTTGCTTGACCTCTCACCACTGTGCTGATGGAAAGCAAATAAGCTTTCATGTTACAGTATCTCAGAAAGGAGAATGAATCATCTCATTGATGCATTGAGTGGCCAGAAAAAAGAATGCATTTACCAAAAAGAATATACAGTTAGTGTCCAGTTGATATATCCCCACAACAAAATCTTTACGGAGCTCATCTATTTTAAGATCAGCTGCCACTGCAGACAAGAAGGTGTGGCCCCTATTTAAGAAGAGGCGTAAGCGCTCCCCTTACGGGGATTCAATATATACAGGGATATTGAATTGACTGCGGTGGATGCTCAGATGGCTTTTGTGAAAACTGCTTCAGTTCTTTCATTGTAGTTGTGGCTCTCCATAAGTGAGTCTGTATATGCATAGACAACATGTTACTTCTGGAACTGCAAATACAGAACTTGGAAACAAATGGAAAACTAATAAAAAGCGAAATGTTCGCACTTGGCTTTAATTTTTATATTGTATAAAGGGGCCCATTATGGAAAAAATGACACTTTACTTTGAAGTGAACTGTGGCCAAGAAAGCACTATGAGATCCGATATGAGGCCTTCCTTTAACGGTCACAATTTTAAAAATATTCTATTTTCTTTTTGTTAAGTATTCTTTCCTTTTTTACTCTCCCTCTCTTGTCTGCACTCTTTTTTTTTTTTTTATTCCTCTCTTCGTCCCATCTTTTTTTCCCTTTCTTAGTCTCTCATTCCCCTTCCCTCCCACCCTTCTGTCTGCCTGGTTCTCCTCCCCTGCCTGCCTCAATCGCTCTCTCTCCCCCCCTCCTCCATCTTCCTGTTTTCTCACCCATTTTCTCTCCTAGCTGCTCTCAGGACATTGCTGTATTACGGAAAACTTTGTTCCTAAATCTTCGGGCTTTGTCATTTATCTGCCTATCTCTCTACTTCTCACAACACTTGTAATAATGATTTCTGTGTTCCGCTTTTAAATCTGTCCATCGTGTTATTTGTTATCCTATTTTTTCCACCTTTAGTTTATTTTTCTCTTCAGAACGCTTATACACACTAAGAAACTTAATACACAAAGCAACGATTATAGCCAAACACTCACTCAGACAGATCTGTATATTGTACACACTAAGAATTCCAAACAATTGAACACAGATGTTCAAATAGCAAACAGACATTTATATATTTTGCAAGTTTAAAATATAAATAAGTAGTAAAACTTAGTCACATACACATTATATTAGACAGATACACACAGGCAAATAACCTGGAACGTTACAAAAGAGGTAGTCTGCCTCAGAAAGCAGACACGCCAGAATATACAGATATGTGGTGACTCAGACAGAGACAGAATACCACACATTCATAGACTTACACTTAAATAGCAATACAGAGATTAACAATGTCTCATTTAATGTGCGTGACAAAAATGTGATCTAAACAGACAGACGAATTGTCGCTGATGCAAGGAAATTCTGGAAGACTGACATATACACAGGATTTAATCTAGAATTATGTCCCCTACTGGCATTATTCCCCATTTGTGTCTTCTATTTCTTTGGCTAAGTATCTTCTCTTGCCACATCACCCCTTCTGGAACCCGGGAACGTTTCAAGGTAGTCTTTTCTCCTTTGGTGTGTAAAAGAACATGTCAAAAAGGCTATTGCCATGATGTTTGCAAACCAGGCAGTAACATGACGCTGATAGCAGAAAATGGAGGCTCAACAGATACCTTAACAGGTTCAGGATTCAGAGTAGGTAAGTGAGTATGTGCTATTGGTTACATGACTGACCTAGACAACTAATATTTGTGTACCTACTTCCAACTAAACTTTTATTTAAAAAAGTCCTGATGTGTTTTTCTGTATTGGGGCATTAAGTGCAGCAGCACAATGGAATGTAGGTCTGCATGCCAGTTCCATTGTATTAAAATGCACCTATACTTTGAGTTATATATTGTTTGGCAGGTGAATATAAAAAAACAGAATGCTACATACTTCATGGGGAATTTCAGCCTGACAAAGAAATATGCATGCATTTTATATACATAAATAAAGGCTTATTTTGCAAAAATGTGCTTGGGTTGGTAATTTGCCTAAATTTCTAACATATAATAGTTTCCCGCAGATTAAAAACACATACAAAATTGTAAAAATATACATAAAGGTAAAAACCACTTCATATTCAAGATTGAGTCTTCTGAAGTTGTTTGCTTGGGCTCCTCATTTTTTATGTGGATGGAATAGCAACCATACACATACTCGGTGGATCTGGATTGCCATAACTGGTTAGTGGCTTAGGGATCAATGGAGAAAGTCACAGTTACATAAACATATAGAAATACATTTCATTGTGTATAAATCAAACACAAAGAAAAACAGCAGTGTATGGTAAAGAATTAGACCATTTTGTATTTAAAGGCTTTATAACACTCACCATAGTGGAGTAATTTACTCGACTCTCAAACTTTTGGACTGCAGTTAAAACATTTTAAAAAAAACGGTGTTCACCAGAGGACCAGATGGTGCAGGTGCTGCAGCTCCAGACACATTGTAATGCAGAATAACCACAGAAATAGAAAAGTAGAAATACAGGATCAGGTGTAAAAACAAATCAACTTAAAGGCTCAGGGATCTTAGGGAGAATGGTACAATAACCACTGGATAGTAATGTTTCTTGCAGCATAAATCTAGCAAGTGAAGCACGTTACTAAAGAATATAACAGTTCACTTAAAGGAAAAGTGTCTGCCAGCTTACATTTCTTAAGGCAATTATCTATAAAACATGCACAGAAATATTAAACTTTACTTCCTGCTCAGTTAAATTTTTAACTAACTAGCTGGCGTAAGCAATACAGACTGACTGTACTCCACAAGATGCTGTATAAAAAAAATATGGCTGAGATAAGCTGACAGTTCCTGAACACATATTCATATTTTACTGGCCTTTAACTTTGAAATGCTAAACTTATTCAAGATAAACCTTAGTTCGTTTTTATTTCGCTAAAAAGGTAATTATTAGGGTAGCAAGACATTTGAGCAATTTAACTTTCTGTAGAGCAATTTGGCAGGAAGATCCATTTAAAGGTTAATACTTCCTGCTTCCAGTAGCTTGACTGACGTCACCTGCACTCTCTGTGTAGGATTCTTCACTCTGCTTCTACCCTCTTCACAGGTTGTGAGCTTGTGCACTGAAAACTAACTGGGAGATGTGTTAGCTCCGCCATGATTAAGGGATGGGACGCCTGACCTTGGGGGGTACGGCTCCATCTTCAGGCAGCGCCTTTTCTCTCGTGCTGCTGTCCAAAATGCCTTCCAGGGCACCAGCAATGACGTAATCGTGCGGCGCCGTGTCTATATAAAGCAGCACCATAATGTCACTGGTGCCATTTTAGGTTTGCCAGTGACCAGGGAACATCTCATTTATTAATAAAAGCCGGGGCCGACCGTTTACCCAAAACTTCTGTGCCTGTGTCATAATTCTAATAATAAGGTTGGTTATAGCTTTATACTATGTTATGGTTTTATTAATGACTGACTGGGTTCCCCTCTGGTTTCTCACCAAGGTCTGATAAAAGTTCTTATCATTAAAAATGGTGCTAATTGTGCCACAACTAATCAGATGTTATTTACCATTTGAAAGATAACATCTGATTGTTTGGGGCAAAATTAACACCATTTTTGACGATAAGAACTTTTATTTCATCTCCCTGTAAATGCTGGGAATAATAGGAAGTCTTTGCACTTACAACTGATAAGTGATGTCATCAGTGCTCACCCTTTAATGCATAAAGCAGGAAGTGTTTACATTTATAGAACCAAAAGTTCTGACAAGATCCAGTGGAAAATATGCTCCAGAGGCTGTAGGCTTTTTTTATAACCGTGAATATAGAGAACTTTGAAATTGTTCAGATTACAAATTTTTTAGAGGTGGCAAAATAAGGTTCATCAGCATAATTGTCAGTAACCCTTTTAAAATGCATAGAGCAGAGCTGTGCTAAAATCAGGTTCTCCTTATTAGCCTCCTCCTACATTTGGGTCCCTCTTTAAAGGGTAATGTTTTAAGATGTTCTCCAGACATACAATTAAATAACTGATGTTCTAAAATATATATTTTGATGTGTTTAGTATAAAGGATGACCTAAATAGGTGCTAATTGGCATAAATAAAAATAATTGTACTAAGCTTTCCTTAAAATTGCTGCAGATGAATGTGTTTTATACTAGATTTAATTAAATTAGATTATTGTGGTGGATCGTGTAGACAGATTATTGGGTGGGGATGGGAGTGACCCAGCGTTCTTGGTTCACATTGGTGCCAATGACAAAGTTAGAGGTGGAGGTGAGGTCCTTAAAAATGATTTCCGAGAGTTAGGAGCCAAGTTAAAAGTAAGGACCTCACGGGTAGTGTTTTCAGAAATACTACCGCAGCCACGTGCTATGCTAGGGAGGCAACTGGAGCTTAGGAGTATAAATGCGTGGCTAAGAGAGTGGTGTAAGGAGATGGGGTTTGGGTTTTTAGAGAATTTGGCTGACTTTTCTGTTGGCTACAGGCTCTTTAGTAGAGACGGATTGCACCTCAATGATGATGGTGCAGCTGTTTTGGGGGAGAAGATGGCTAGGGGGTTGGAGATTTTAAACTAGGTATGGGGGGTACGTTGAACTACATGGGTAGATAGAGAAGTTAGGGATCAGGGGGCTAATGATACAACGGAGGGAGGAGATGGCGGAGGGGACAGCATAAAATGTATGTTTACAAATGCAAGAAGTCTGTCTGGAAACACTGGGAAACTAGAACTAATAGCTTTAAAGGAAAGGTATGATGTGATTGGTATAGCAGAAACATGGCTAAATGATTCACATGACTGGATAATAAATATTGAAGGATACTCCTTATTTAGACATGACAGAGTTAATAAGTAAGGAGGGGGAGTATGTATGTATGTTTAACAGGAATTGAAGCCAAATCTAAAAGATGGAATAGATGGATGTATAAACGATATGGCAGAAACAATATGGGTAGAGCTGTGCACAGGAAGCAAGAAAGTGGATAAATTAATTGTTGGGGTATGTTATAAGCCACTAAATGCCAGGGAGGAGGTGGAAATTAATCTCCATATGCAGTTGGCGAGGGCAGCTGGTATGGGGCATGTTTTGGTTATGGGGGATTTTAACTACCCTGACATAGATGGGAGTAGGGGAACTGCCAGCACCTCAAAAGGTATAAAGTTCTTAAATTTCCTATATGAGCATTTTCTTTCACAGATGGTAGAAGTTCCTACTAGACAGAATGCATTGTTGGATCTGGTGATATCTATTAACCCTGAGCTCATTTTGGAAATTAAGGTAATGGGAAGCATAGGGAATAGTAATCATGATATAGTGTCATTTAATTTAGGTTGCAAAAAAATAAAGTGCACTGGGTTAACAAAAACCTTTAACTTTAGGAAAGCTAAATTTATGTTGTTAAAGGAATCACTGCTGCTCATAGACTGGGGGAAATTGTTTCTATGTAAAGATACTGAGCAGATGTTGACCACTTTTAAAGGGATATTAAACTATTAAATTTTTAAATTTGTACCTCTAGGGGACAAGTGTAAAAAAATTAAGTCCACTCCTGCATGGCTTAATGCCCAGGTAAAAAGGGAAATGGGGAACAAAGTAAAATGCTTTTAAAATTTTTAAATCAGTGGGAACAGAACATTCTTACAGGGAGTATAAAAGCTGTAATAAAGAGTGCAAGAAAGCAATTAAACTAGCTAAAATAGAAAATGAAATATGGATAGCCGTACAAAGCAAGTCCAATCCCAAAATGTTTTTTAAATATATAAATGGTAAAAAGATGAGGACTGAGAATGTGGGACAATTAAACAATGGGGCTAAGATGGTTGTAGAGGATGGCAAAAAGGCTAATCTGCTTAACTGTTTTTTTAAATCAGTTTTCACTATAGAGAATCCTAGTCCTTACAGCAGGGATTGTAATAATATGCAGGGGAGAAAAGAGTAGTATTCACATTGGCTGACGGAGGATATGGTACGGAAACAATTAGACAAAGTAAATATCAATAAAGCCCCAGGACCAGATGAATTGCATGCCCGGATTTTAAAAGAGCTTAGTTCAGTTCTATCTAGACCACTGTTTCTCATCTTTTCTGATTCACTTTGGTCTGGGGATGTGCCGCTGGACAGAAAAAAAGCCAATGTAATAACAATATTCAAAAAAGGTAGTTGTTCACAGCCTGGTAACTATAGACCTGTAAGCCTAACATCAGTGGTAGGGAAGGTGCTGGAAACTTTGTTACGTGATCATATCTTTGACTTTGTCTCCAGAACTGATCTTATTAGTAGTCGTCAGCATGGATTTATGAGATGGGGTACACTTGGATTTTGCGAAAGCTTTTGATACTGTGCCATATAGGCGACTAATGTATAAACTGAGGACTGTAGGCCTAGAAGAAAATATTCGTTCATGGATAGAGAATTGGTTATTGGATCGCAAACAGAGAGTGGTGGTCAATGGAGCTACATTTATGTGGGCTAAAGCTCTAAGCGGAATGCCTCAGGGTTCTGAACTGGGGCTGCTTCTTTTTAATCTGTTTATAAATGACTTATAAGGGGGCATTGAGAGCAAGGTCTCGGTGTTTGCTGATGACACTAAACTATGCAGAGCTTTGGAAACTTCAAATGGGGCTAAACTGAGGACTGTTGGCCTAGAAGAAAATATTCGTTCATGGATAGAGAATTGGTTATTGGATCGCAAACATTGAGTGGTGGTCAATGGAGCTACATTTATGTGGGCTAAAGTTCTAAGCGGAGTGCCTCAGGGTTCTGTACTGGGGCGGCTTCTTTTTAATCTGTTTATAAATGACTTATAAGGGGGCATTGAGAGCAAGGTCTCGGTGTTTGCTGATGACACTAAACTATGCAGAGCTTTGGAAACTTCAAATGATGTGCAAGTGCTGCAAGCAGACCTAGATAGATTATCAAAATGGGAAGCAGAATGGCAGATGAGATTCAATGTTGATAAATGTAAGGTGATGCATTTGGGATTTAATAATCCCTGTGCCACCTACACCATAAATAACTGTGTTAAAGGGGGAGTTCAGTACACAAACATGTACTTTTCATAAAAAGAGCAGTATTTTTTCATCCCAATGAATGCCTTTGGTTGATTCAGTTGCTCAGTAGAGATCAGTAAGCATCTTTGACCCATCCAACAGCCAATCAGTAGAGATAACTGTTAGAAACATTCCAAGGATGTGTTGCATTCTGGGAAGAGGGACCGTTAGAACCTAAAATGTCAGCTCACTAATGTCAACAGCAGGGAACAGCAAAGGTAATGAAATCAACTGATTTTTCAAAATGGAAGAGAATATGTAGAATAACTAAGTATGCATTACACAAACTAACAATTTGAAAAATATTGATCATTTCCACTGAACTGGCCCTGTAAGTGAATTTGTAATGGAAAAAGATTTGTGGGTTCTGGTAGATAACAGACTTAGCTATAGCAAACAATGCCAGGTAGCAACAGCTAGAGCTAGCAAGATATTGTCTTGTATAAAGAGGGGAATAGATTCAATAGAAAAAAAAATTATTCTCCCTATTTACAAGGCACTGGTAAGGCCTCATTTGGAATATGCGGTGCAGTTTTGGAATCCCATATACAAAAGGGACATCTTGGAAATAGAAGCAGTTCAGAGAAGGGCAACTAAAATAATAAAGGGAATGGAGGGGCTTGAATATGCAGGCAGATTAGACAAGTTAGGGCTGTTTACATTGGAGAAGCGACGTTTGCGTGGGGACATGATAACCTTATACAAATATATTAATGCACCATACAATAAACTCTCGGGTGCATTTTTCACGAATAGTTCATATCAGAGGACTCGTGGACATCCTTTAAGGTTGGAAGAAAAGAAGTTTCATATTCAGGTTAGGAAAGGTTTCTTTACAGTGAGAACGGTGAAACTGTGGAACTGTCTTCCGGCAGATGTGGTAATGGCAAGTTCATTAAACAGCTTTAAAAATGGCCTGGATATGTTTCTGAAACTAAAAAATATTGAGAACAACTGGTATTAATACATTTACTTTAGATCTGGTTGATCCAGGGATACTTTCTGATTGCTGTTTGCAGTCAGGAAGGAATTCCCCCCCCCCTTTTTTTTTAGCTAGGGTTTTTTGCCTTCCTCTGGATCAACTGTTAGGAAGGGTTAAAAAAAAAGTGAATAGGTTGGACTTGATGGACGTCTTTATTCAACCTCAATTACTATGTTTGCTATGTTACATATTCAAATATGATAGAAAAAATTTGACTAATTCAGGGATAATGACATTTTTCTGCGTAGTCTCAAAATTTGAGTTTTTCATTTGCTTTTGAATCCTTTTTTGAAATTTGCTTTTTGATTTATTTGCTTTGTGCTCCAAAAACAGAATGCAACACAGTACATGTAATGTGGCCATCCACATTGCAATGCACTGAGATTAGTTTCTTATGAGGTAATGGATTGTAAAACGCAATCCGTAAGTGTGTGTAGTTTTACCAGCTTGCAGGTATATTTGAACTGGTAACCTTACAGATTTCATCTTTCTAAAATAAGGGCATTAGTCCACTAATCCACAAAAGCAGACACAAAAAACATAGGTACATTCACAGACATTTTCTTTTGCTATAGAAAGCCTGTAAATGTACAAATGTCCCCATTAGCACGCACAGAAGAACGCAGGATCGCAATAATCGTGCACGCTTCAGTGTGCATGCGCTGCACTTCTGGTATTAAGGCCCATCGGAGTGCATGCAATATGCACCAAAAATGGTGATCACACAGGCTCTGAAATCAGCTTGGATGACTGCGCATGTAGTGGGGCCACTCCCACAGGGTTCCATTGGCCTCGCAATCGCAACCGGAATCAGATCTTACAACACAATCTGAAAAACACTAGTAGTGCTTCTGGAAAGGTAGGGAGCTAAAGATCCTGTTTTAAAGAAATTAAGTTGATTTGGATCCAGTTTCGTATCAGCTGCCTTGAAATCTAACTGCAAATGGTTTTCTTTCTGCCTTACATGCTGGCTAAAAAATAAACTTAAAAGCAACAGTTACTTTACGAGATTTATCAGTAGTTTCCATATACAAAATTACTGGGGTCAGGGGGCATGAGTAATAGGTGCACAGGCTCACAAGGCTGTTTGAAGTAAAATGGGAGCAGCATATGGAAGCCGTGGTATTTACAGAATTTAATTCTTACAAGGAGGTAAATGCAACTTATACTGGAGTAGTGTTTTGAGGAGAAAAGCTTTCAACATATTTAGGTTTAGTTCCCATCTAAAGAAATTGCTAAAATATTGATGCTGCTATTGGCATATGTAACCTATACCATCCAATAAGGTGCTGAGAGAGTGGAAGGGTTCCCTGACACATTGCCACAAATATCCAGCCCTGGGTAGAGCTGCATGCAGAGATTTTGAGTAGACTGCTGACAGGTATTTACTAGTCACTTGCACACAGCCAGCACCATAACTTTTTAAAACCATAAACTGCTTCCCTTTACAGTTTTTGACCCATTATTTGAGGCTGTAATGAAAAAAGTGCAGTAATTCCATACTGAATGGGAGATTTCGAAATACTGCAGCTAACCGCAGGGGAATGAATTAAGTTTTTTAGGCAATAAATTAGAAAAGATTTTAAGTAGTAAAACATGTTTGCTGAATGGCCTTCTGTGATGTAGAAGTATACAGATTGTGTATGTCAGTTCTTGACTAAGATTTATTTGCACTTGGATATAAACTGCAAAGTGTTTGAACTTCAATGCAGCAATGTAGGACTGAATTATTTACTGTTGAGAATAGTGATTTTAGATTATTTTAAACAAATATGGCCATTGATTTCTTTTTGATAAAAAAATGTTAGAAAGCCTAGATGGAAAATTATAAAATTAGAATTATTAGCCTAATTAAAAGTATATTTTTGTGGGTCTTTTTGTCTGGAAAAAGTATTTAAAAATCAATCTTTATTTGAAAATCCCCAATGGTATGTTTCCTTATTAACATAATTTGAAAATAAAATTGTCATGGGCAGGAGCAAAACTGCAGGGGCCCTGGACCACCCTATGGACTGTATCGGGGTTGCGGGTTCTCTTTTAGAGGAGAACGAGATTATCCAAGCTGCCGAGTTTAAGATAGACTGGAGAGATGAGAGGCCGGGAGTCCAAGTAGTAGAATGTTACTGTAGTCTAAACGTTTTTTTTTATAAAAGATTATAAGGGCATGGATGAGTATTTTAGTAGCGGAGAGAGAGAGAAAAGGGCGGATCTTGGCAATATTGCGAAGGAGAAAACGACAGGTCCTAACAACATTGTTAATGTGATGATGGAAGGAAAGAGAGGAGTCAAAAATAACTCAAAGGCAGCATGCAGATAATGACCATATTGTCAATAGAGATGGAGAAGGGTGGACTGGGTCCCAGTTTAGGGAGGGAAATGATTAATTTCGTTTTGGATAGATTGAGTTTAAGGCGGTGGTTGGTGCGCCATCCAGGAAGAGATAGAGAGCAGACATTTAGAGATTTGGGATTGAACTTCAGGGGTTAGCGCGGGGGTGGACAAGTAAATTTGGGTATCACCAGCATATAAATGATACTTAAAACTGAAAGAACTGATTATTTCTCCCAGAGAGATAGTGTAGAGGGAAAACAGCAATTCCTGGGTCCTAAGTCCAAGGTCCTAAAACCGAGCCCTGAGGGACCTCCACACTAAGCGGAACAGGAGAGGAAGTCTTGTTAGCAAAAGATACAGAGAAAGATCTGTGAGAGAAATAAGAAGACAACCACGCCTCAGCTTGATTTCGGATGCCCAGAGAATATAGAATCTGGATAAGAAAAGAGTGGTCCACGGTATCAAAGGCAGCCAATAGGTCAAGGAGAATGAGGACAGAGAACTGTCCTTTGGCTTTGGCAGCTTGTAAGTTATTTGAGACTTTGCAGAGGGCCATTTCAGTTGACCCAGTCAGAATCCTGATTGTAATGGGTCCAATAAGTTATTAGCATGGAGGTATTTAGTAATGCGCGTAGAGACTAGTTCAAGGAGTTTTGATGCAAAAGGTAAAAGGGAGACAAGCAGTAGTTTAAGAGACAGGTAGGGTCCAGAGATGTTTTTTTAAGAAGAGGTTTGACACACGCATGTTTAAAGGCAGCAGGAAAAATCCCAGAGGTCAGGGAGGAATTAAAAATGTAAGAAAGAGCGGCGGAAGAGCCGGAAGGTCTATTGCATGGGTGTTGCGAACAAGGACAGTAGATGGAGTGTCAGAGGAGAGGGGAGAGTAGGTGGTAGAGAAAGTAATAAGATTGTGATCTGAGAGTGGGAAGGAGTTACTAACTGAGAGACAGAAAGATTTAGTAAAGACCAAGTCCAGGAGGTGACCATCCTGGAGGGAGAAGGAGAAAGTTAGGTGGAAAAAGCCTCTTTACATCAGAATTCAGCCATATGATTTATACGCCATATTCAGCGGATTTATTTTTTTTACATTTATTTCCCAAGTATAAATTTAGATGTGAACTGGCTTAAAATCCCCTTGAACACAGTCCACTTCTGTTCAGTACCTTTACCTGATAATACATTATCCCAGTTGACATTCTGAAGAGCTACTTTTAACCTGGCTAAAATTTGCCTTCACGAAATTAAAAGTCTTTGTTAACCAAGCTCACTTTTCCATTCGATAACAAAGTCCAAACGCCACTATTTCACGGTCAGTATTCCCTAAGCCTCTAGTTACCTTTATATCTACTGTATAATGCGCTCCACGATGTTAGATATTACCAGATCCAACAGAGCTCCTTTTCTAATAGGAACCTCAACCACCTGTGAGAGAAAATTATCCTGCAGCAAATTCAGGAACTCATCGCCTTTTTCTGTGATGGCACTTCCACTACACCAATCAATGTCACGGTAATTAAAGTCCCCCATAATGAGCACACTCCCCAAGCTTGCAGCCCTTGCCAACTGAATATGAAGTTGACTCACCTCCTCTCTGCTAGCATTTGGCGGCTTATAGCAGACACCAACAATGGACCCCCTTTCCTGTTGCCTAATTCCACCCACATTGCCTCCACTTTAACATCCATATCGTCTGTTATCTCTTCTTTTAAATTTGGCTTCAATTTTTTTTTTAACATAAACACATACTCCTCCCCCTTTCCTTTTTTCTCTGTCCTGCCTAAACAAGGCGTATCCTTCTAAATGTACAGCCCAGTCGTGAGAACTGTTCAACCACATTTCTGCTATACCTATTACATCATACTTTTCATTCAACGCCATAATTTCCAATTCACCCATTTTGTCAGCCAGGCTTCTCGCATTTGCAAACATACATTTTAGATTATGATCCTGTAATTTATTCGTATACTTTAATACACATGCCTCCCTTTCCCCTATGCTAGCCCCACTCCCGTTTCCGCCCGCCACTGGCCTATCTATACCCTGCTTTCCTCCTAGGCTATCTATCCCAGTGAGACTGCTAATACCCTCCCCCCCAAAACCTAGTTTAAAATCTTCTCCAACCATCTAGCCATCTTCTCCCCTAAAACAGCCGCACCGCCATGAGTGAGGTGCAGCCCATCCCTACTAAAGAGCCTGTAGCCGACAGCAAAGTCTGCCCAGTTCTCAATAAACCCAAACCCTTCTTCCTTGCACCACCCTCTTAGCCATGCATTAATGCTCCTAAGCTCCCGCTGTCTCCCTGGCTTAGCATGTGGCTGCAGTAGTATTTCTGAAAACACTACCCTGGAGGTCCTTGCTTTTAACTTGGCCCCTAGCTGTGGGAAATTATGTTTAAGGACCTCACCTCCTCCTCTAACTTTGTCATTGGCACCAATGTGAACTAAGACCACCGGCCCCACCCAATAATCTGTCTACACGATCCACCACATGCCGAACCCTAGCACCAGGCAGGCAACACACAGTATGTAAAATACAAAAATATAACAAAACAAATGTATGGGGGTTAAAAAAGACACTTTGTCTAAACATTCTGTATATATTTCCTATGGGGGTAGGAAACAATACCCAGGTGGCTTAACTATTTCAGTGCCAGCAGAATTTTCACCACTCAGTCAAATCTTACATTTTGCCTAAAATATAAGAAGAATTCAATATCGGTTACCAAGACTTAAAGGGACACTATACTGAAAAAATTACTTTGCCTCATCTTTATTTATAATTGAATATATGTAAGTAGCACTTGATTTGTGTGTGTTGCTGCATGCCTTCAATCCAGCACACATTTTGTTTAGGAGCAGCATCCCCCACTCCCACTTCCATCCGACCTGACTTTTCCCCCCACAAACCAACTGTCAAGCCTGCACACAGCATAGAGTGTTCCAACTGTCAAAACTCTGTCACCATTCCAACTACAGTTAAACTACTCACAGAAGAATAGTTTTTGAGAGCAAGGAACTTTATTGACAGATGAAATATAACACATAAATATAACTTATATAATTATATAAGTTTTAGATTGGATATCTCAAGAGGGGGCAGATCAACAAAAAAATGATACAGTGGTGGTTGGGAAGAATTATAGTTTAAATTTAAAATAAATTTTTATTTAAAATAATTTAAATTTAAAATAATCAATTTAAATTTTTTTTTCGGTATAGATGCCCTTTAATGGACAACTCCACCCTCATAAGAACATCTTTTAAAAAGAATGGCCTCTTTAAAATATGTAGATATATCATACTTTGTCCTATGAATTCATTACTGTATGCCTGGTATACTTCTGGATGACTCATGGAAACTGAGCAACTTAGAAGCCTGTACTGAGTCTGTACTGAGCCTGGGCATGCTCAGAAGAGGCAGATAGGGGATTAACATTCAGTCATTGGCTGTGATGTCAACTGTCAAATCCATAACGGACAGTTTCTAACTGGAGGAACCAGGAAGCAGAAACTGGGGAAACAGCACATAGAGCAGGATTTCAGGTTAGACTTTTAGATTTCAAAGTATTACCATTTAGGGTTTTGGGGGGTGATTTACCTGTATGTAAGTTTTCATTTTAGGGCTGGACTTGCCCTTTAAACTTTCGGCCATGCGGGTTATGCACAAGTGATTTAATATTGCGCTTGTGCTGTTTTTTGCAAGACTTTTTAAGCCAGCTAATAACTGTTCCCTATTCATAAGGAGGCGCATTGAGTACAACAATACCAGAGACGTGTAAGTAAGCCTATTATTCTGTGAAGAAGATACCTTAAAACTAAAGCATCAGAATTTTACACAAAATTGAAATGTAAAAGCCAGAGGTATCCCTAGGGTTTTTGGCACCTGAAACAACTTCTGAATGCCGCCTGTAGGCAGATGTGCGGCGGCACCTGGGAGAAGTGGGTGTGGCTTTGTGTGGGCATGGTAAAACTTTTTATAATTTTGTATATGAAAACAAATATTTCTACAGTCCTTCATTGTTATAACACATAAAAACATGTTGGTGTAACTGGTACATTAAATTAGAAATCCTTACCATACTTTCTCTAGAACAAGAGAAGATGTTGGCCAAAAGATTTAATGTTGCCAATACATCAAGGTAGACTCTTAAGATGGGCCCTAACTAGCATAGCTACTCTAACCTAGCCTAGCCTAACATACTATCTAAAGCTAATCTAACCAAATGAAATGCCTTTTAGCAATATCCTTCACACCTTTAGTGAAAGAAAAGTATTTAAAAAACATAGATAGATAGCCCAGGAGGAAAGCAGGGTGTAGATAGGCCAGTGGTGGGCGGAAAGGGGGGTGGGGCAAGCATAGGGGATAGGGAGGCATGTGTATTAAAGTGTATGAATAAATTACAGGATCATAATCTAAAATGTATGTTTGCAAATGCGAGAAGCCTGGCTGACAAAATGTGTGAATTGGAAATTATGGCATTGAATGAAAAGTATGATGTAATAGGTATAGCAGAAACGTGGTTGAACAGTTCTCACGACTAGGCTGTAAATTTAGAGGGATATGCCTTGTTTAGGCAGGCCAGAGAAAAAAGGAAAGGGGGAGGAGTATGTGTTTATGTTAAAAAAGAATTGAAGCCAAATTTAAAAGAAGAAATAACTGGTGATATGGATGTTAAAGTGGAGGCAATATGGGTGGAATTAGGCAACAGGAAAGGGGGTAATGTCATTGTTGGTGTCTGCTATAAGCTGCCAAATGCTATCAGAGAGGAGGTGAGTCAACTTCATATGCAGTTGGCAAGGGCTGCAAGTTTGGGGAGTGTGCTCATTATGGGGGACTTTAATTACCCTGACATTGATTGGTGTAGTGGAACTGCGATCACAGAAAAAGGCGATGAGTTCCTGAATTTGCTGCACTATAATTTTCTCTCACAGGTGGTTGAGGTTCCTATTAGAAAAGGAGTTCTGCTGGATCTGGTAATATCTAACATCGTGGAGCGCATTATAGATATAAAGGTAACTGGAGGCTTAGGGAATAGTGACCATGAAATAGTGGCGTTTGGACTTTGTTATCGAAAGGAAAAGTGAGCTGGGTTAACAAAGACTTTTAATTTCGGGAAGGCAAATTTTCCCAGGTTTAAAGCAGCTCTTCAGAATGTCAACTGGCATAATGTATTATCAGGTAAAGCCAGTTCACATCTAAATTTATACCCTTGGGAAATAAATGTAAAAAAAATAAATCCGCACCCATGTGGCTGAATTCTGATGTAAAGAGGCAAATGGAAAGGAAGAAAAAGGCATTTCAAACCTTTAAGGCAGAGGGAACGGAAAGGGCCTTTAGGGATTATAAAAACTGTAACAAGGAGTGTAAGAAAGCAATCAAACAAGCTAAAATTAATAATGAAGTTAGGATAGCTGAACAAAGCATCACTAAGCCTAAACATTTTTTAAAGTATATTAATAGTAAGAAAGTTAGTGACAGGCTGCAAACGGCAGCATAGGAACTGATGACAGGGTTAGCTCAGGGGCAAAGGGGCATGTTTAGGTCAGGAAGTGTAAGGAAGGGGGAGGCGTGAAGTTAGGGAGGAGTAAAGTAGAAAGATAGAATAGGGGGAGTAGACCTACCTTAAGCACCATTTTGGTATTAGGCAACAAGTGTCCCTCCCTCCCTCCCTTGGGTTTTAGCTAAAGGGTTGAGGGTTGTGAAAGTTGATATTCTGTATGGCGGTCTCTGGCAATGTTGGGGAGGCTAGCCCTAGAGGACGGCTACCTAATTGGCTAATTAAAAGACATGTTTGGCCTAATAACCTCTCAGTAGGCGATGGGCCTGCTGGGGAGATCGGAACGGGCTTGAAGGTCGGAGTGCTTCCCAGGCCGGAGTGGAGAAGCGACAGGAGGCTTAGGAAATTTATGGCTTTGGAATTGGGAGCATTGCCAGAGAAATGGATGCTAAACTTTATGGTTTATGAATACATTTAAATAAGTTGTTGTTAGAGATAATAAAGTTGGAATTTTATTATTGTTATTTTATGTCACAATAAATGTGACCAAATGCCTTTCCTCAGAATTGTGTGGTGTCAGTCATTGAAGGGGAAGGTAAAGAAAGGGGGGTAAAAGGCACAGGTAGGTGCCTGTCGCCCAGCTTGGGCTAGACCCTGTCAAATGAGGACTGAGAATGTGGCACCATTAATTAATGGGGATAATTTAGTTACGGAGGATGGCGATAAAGCAAATGTCTTGAATATTTTTTTTTCCTCTGTATGCACTATAGAAGATCCAAGTACAGATATCATAGAGTATAGTAGCAATAATGGTATAAAAGATTCAAGTGCACTTTGGTTAACCGAGGATATAGTACAGAAAGAACTAAATAAGGTTAATATTAATAAATCTCCTGGACCGGATAAAATACATCCTCGGGTACTTAGGGAATTAAGTTCAGTTTTATCTAGGTCATTGTTTCTTATTTTTGCAGATTCCCTCATGTCTGGTGGTGTGCCTCTGGATTGGAAAAATGCTGATGTTATTCCAATATTCAAAAAGGTAGTCGCTCACAGCCGGGTAATTACAGGCCTGTAAGTTCAACTTCAGTGGTGGGGAAGATCCTGGAAAGTTTAATAAGGGAACATGTTCTAGAGTATGTTACCAGCATGGATTTAGGAGGAATAGATCTTGTCAAACTAACTTGCTTGGTTTTTATGAGGAAGTAAGTAGAAATTTAGACTCTGGTATAGCAGTAGATGTAGTTTACTTGGCTTTTGCAAAGGCTTTTGATACAGTCCCCCATAGGCTACTAATGTATAAGCTAAGGTCTGTTGATCTGGGCAGTCACATTTGTACATGGATAGAAAATTGGTTAATGAATAGGATACAGAAAGTAGTTGTAAATGGGGCTTCATAATTATGGACTTAAGTGTTAAGTGGGGTGCCACATGGTTCTGTGTTGGGGCCATAATATATATTATTTTTTATTTTTTTGAAACCTTAACACCATTAGCTCCTCCATTATTAGAAAAGTGGATAGGCTTATCTGCCTCCATGACCCTTCATGCCAAACAGTGTGTTTCCTACATGGTTCTAGGGTCCGAAATGCGGTGGATCATGTAGACGGATTTATGAGTGGGACTGGTATTTACACAGCGGTCTTAGTGTACATTGGTGATGATGACAAAGTTAGAAGCGGAAGAGAGGTCTTTAAAAATGACTTCCGAGAGTTAGGGCAAGTAAAAAGTTAGTATTTTCAGAAATACTACCACAGCCACATTGTTGTACACCAAGAGGTTGGTGTAAGTAGATGGGGTTTGGGTTTTTAGAGATCCGGGCTGACTTTTTTGTTGGCTACAGGCTCTTTAGTAGGGATGGACTGCACCTCAATGACGATGGTGCCGCTGTTTTGGGGACAAGATGAGAGGTGTATGTATGTTAAACAAGAATTTAAGTCAAATATGGAATATATAGGGGATAAATGATAAGGCAGAAACAATATGGATAGAGCTGTCTATGGGAAGCAAGAAGGTAGGTAAATTAATTGTGGGTGTCTGTTATAATTCACAAAATGCCAGTGAGAGGTGGGAATTCACCTCCATTTGCAGATGGCAAAGGCTACAGGTATGGGGCATGTTCTGTCTATGGGGTATTTCATTTACCCTGACATAGATTGCAGTAATGGGACTGCCAGCAACCCAAAATGTATGAAGTTCCAAATATGAGCATTTCTCTCACAGATTGTTGCTACTGGTTCCTACTAGAAATGATGCATTGTTGGATCTGGTAATATCTAATATCCCTGAGCTCATTATGGAGATGAAGGTAATGGGGAATGGTGATTGTGATATATTGTCAAATAACAGAGCACCCAGAGTTGGCTTTTTTTCTAAAGATCCGAACCTGCATCTTAAATTTAACAGTCCCGCCCCCACAGCTTTCTAACCAAACCTGACCCATTCAAACTCACTGTGAGTTAGCTGAGCCGCAAATCTGGTAAACCTTGTGGTGCCTGATACGATGTAGGATTCTAGGCCAGAACTCATCCCCAACATACCTCACAACATTTGGAAACACATCTCCAGATATTTTAAAATGCAAAAGAGGGACTCATTGGCAGAAGAGATGCAGCAGACCACGCCCACTTTGTTTAGATTACACCCATTTTAAAGACCATTATTCCCATTTTACATTTTTACCTGCATTATTTTCAAGTGTATAATGTAGTTAAAGGACTAATTCACTCAGAAAGATAACCGATTTTGCCGTAATTGAAGAACAGGAGGTAAAGGAGCTATGTCTTACCTCCCATTCTTCAATTAATGCAACGGGAGCCAGGAACGAAGATAAAAAACTTACCCACGGGTGCCATCCACCACTGGCTCCTGTTACATTAATTGAAGATCGGGAGGTAAGATATATTAGCAGACTAATAAACTGGCTAATGAAGTGGAGGGATGACAACACTGGCTAATGAAGTGGAGGGCTGACAACACTGGCTAATCAAGTGGAGGGCTAACAACACTGGCTACTGAGTTGGAGGGCTAACTAACACTTACTAATGAAGTAAAGGGCTGACAACACTGGCTAATCAACTGGAGGGCTGACTACACTGGGTAATAAACAGGAGGACGACAACACTGGCTAATGAACTGGAAGGCTGACAACACTGGCTAATGAACTTGGCACACACACATGCTCTTAAAGGGAATGTACAGTGTAAATCAAAGTTCAGTCCATTGCAAAGCTGTACCTTTAAATCACACATTATGTTACTCTTATTTTTTAAGCCATTGGCAAAGCTTACCTTTCACACGTTACTTGCTGGCTCTCCCCCCTCACTGTAATCTCATTTAATCTCCTACTCCTGCAAGACTTGCTGGAAGTGAATCTCATTTAATCAGTTAGTCAAGACTGCCCTACTAGCTGTATAAGTATGTGTAAGTAAAACATGGACTGGAAAGAAGACTGGATAAGCAGAGCTCCACTTCTATGTATGTAATGCAATAAAGCAATGATGTTTAAAAGGCTAACACTGTGGCAATTGAGCTGCAGTAATCTATCAATGTTTGACTATATATGTGATTAATCTTTTGAAATGTTCCTGTGAATTTCCTGCACACTTAAAATAAAGTGTTTTTCTTTTGCATGTGTAATTTTTTTTTGCAAGCATAAATTTTATGCGAGTGTAGCATCTGAATTGTGTTTTCTGGCAGACATTGTGAGTCAATAATTCATTTTGGTCGATTTCAGTACCTTTAAATGTAGTGGTTACCGTTGGCCAATACAGTCACTATTAAGGGGATATTGTAATGTCTACATTTTGGTGCAAATTATTTTAGTTATTAACCCTAAAAAATAAATTAATGTGTGAAAGTGTTGTACCCCATTGTTAAAGTGGAAGTTGAGATGATGCACTTTTAAGTTAAAGGGGAATTTGATATGATATGCTTTAAAGATAAAGGGAAGGTTGATATGATGCACTTTAAAGGGTAATATCAGTCTTACTGGGATAGATAGCCCGGGGGGTAAGCAGTGTGTAGATTGGCCAGTGGTGGGAGGAAAAGTGGGTGGGGCTAGCATAGAGAAAATTGAGGCATGTGTATAAAAGAGCAAAAATAAATTATAGGATCATAATCTAAAATGTGGGTTTGCAAATACGAAAAGCTTAGCTGACAAAATGAGAATTTAAGATAATAGCAACGACTGAAATAGGTATAACAGAAACATGGTTGAACAATTCTCACAACTGGGTGTAAATTTAGAAGAATACTCCTTGTTTAGAAGGGATAGAGAAAATAGGAAAGGGGAAAGAGTATGTGTTTATGTTAAACAAGAGTTGAAGACAAATTTAAAAGGAGAGATAACTGGCGATATGGATCTTAAAGCGGAGGCAATATGGGTGGAATTGAGCAATAGGAAGGGGGGTAATGTCATTGTTGGTGTCTGCTACAAGCTGCCAAATGCTAGCAGGGAGGAAGTGGAGCAGCTGCATATGCAGATGGCAAGGGCTGAAAGTTTGGGGAATATTGTGATTATAGAGGACTTTTATCTGTTGTATTCAATTATCTCAACTGGACTTGAAATGTAGTTCTTGAAGACGTTTCGCTAGTCATCCGACTGGCTTTCTCAATTCAGAATGACTTGTACAAGAATCTGTGGCAATTATGTACCCTGGAAAATCCCAATTAGCATATCACAGCCAGGTGTTAAGGGTGTGATTGGATAGTGGCTAAGAGGTGTTATAGGAACGCCCAGAGTAAGGTGTCAAAACAGCATTGTACATGGCAGACAGTTGGTGTCGAACCCCCCCACCTCTATTTAGGCTTGGTTTCTTTATTTTCACATAAATGGCCTCCTTAACACCTCTCTTGAACCAGTCACGTTCCTTCGCCAGTATGTTAACATTACAATCTTCAAAGGTATGTCCTTTATCCTTAAGATGCAGGTACACGGCTGAGTCCTGACCCGAGGAATTGGCTCTTCTGTGCTGGGCCATACGTTGATGCAGTTGCTGTTTGGTCTCCCCCCACATACAAATCAGAGCATTCTTCACTGCACTGCATATATGATGTCGCTTTTCTTGTGTTTAGGTATTGGGTTTTTCGGATGTACCAATTGCTGCCTTAGTGTGTTGTTCGGTTTAAAGCAGACAGGGATACGATGTTTTTTGAAATTCTTCTTAATTTCTCAGAGGACCCCTGCTACATATGTGAGACCATGTTCTTCCCTGTCTTGCTTTTCCCCTTCACTGTTGGTATTCGTGTTCTTTTCTTTCCTTCTACTTCTTTTGACAAAGGCCCAGTCTGGATATCCACAAGTTTTAAGGGCTCCTCTGAGATGTTTCATTTCTTTAGCCTTCGCCTCTGTGCTAGTGGGGATGTTCTCGGCTCTGTGTTGC
The DNA here is from genome assembly GCA_019447015.1 of Hymenochirus boettgeri. Classification (NCBI taxonomy): domain Eukaryota; kingdom Metazoa; phylum Chordata; class Amphibia; order Anura; family Pipidae; genus Hymenochirus; species Hymenochirus boettgeri. Next base: position 64,024,402 of record CM033472.1, read on the forward strand.
AGGGTTCTGATGACACCCAGCTTGTGATCTAAAGGGTGGTGGGAGTCAAACATCAAATACTGATCTGTGTGTGTTGGTTTTCTGTAAACCTCTACTTCCAGTTTACCATTTTAGTTGGCCAGTTTACCATTTAAAAAAAATAAAATGGTAGTGTGGAAAAATGTTGCCCTCTAAGTCAACCATAAAAGGATTATATTTTCTGATTTAATTTTCTTTGCATAGTGGTCTCCATTTGTTTGAGGTAGATTTCTTTATCAAAAGAGAAGTAGTTGTGTTTAAGAATAAATCTTGTAAAATAATAATAATAATAATAATAAAAAGTGTATGAAATATTAATTTATAAGTCCAGTATTAAGAAAGCAGCAACAGAGATTTGTAGTCTGTTTGTTAGTCTGACAGAAATGTAGAACAAACAGCACAGTCTGTGTGACTTGTAATATCCATATATTTTAAAATAGGGCTACATTATTTTCTATAATAAACATTTATTGTGACACATGTGAAATAGATTTCATTTTAACTGATGACAAGACATACAATTTAGATATATTGAAATGTATTATATAGTATAGTATAGTATAGTATTTGAGGTTGAATAAAGACATATGTCCATCCAGTCCAACCCATCTAGCAATATCCTCATTTCCTGCCTAACTGTTGATCCACAGGAAGGCAAAAAACCCCACCAAATTTAAGGAGGTGGAAAAAATGGCAATCGGAAATTTCCCTGGATCAACTCAACTTATGTATCAATACCAGTAACTTGCAACATTCCTTGTTTGCAGAAACTCATCCAGCTTTTTTTTTTAAACTGACCAATGAACCTGCCATAACAACGTCCATAGCTTTACCATTCTCACAGTGAAAAACCCTTTCCAAACTTGAAGCCTAAACCTTTTTTCTTCAAGTCTTAAGGGATGTCCGCATGTCCTCTGACATGTTCTATTGGTGAACAATGCCCCAGATAGTTTATTGTATGGCTCGTTAATGTATTTATACACAGTAATCATATCCCCACGCAAGCGCCTTTTTGCTAGCGTACATAATTGTAACTTTTCCAGTCTCTCTTCATATTCAAGCTCCCCCAATCCCCTTATTAATTTAGTTGCCCTTCTCTGAACCCTTTCCATTTCAAAGATGTCCTTTTTGTACACAGGATTCCAAAATTGCACTGCATATCCCAAATGAGGCTTTACCAATGCTTTGTAAAGAGGGAGAATAACATTTTCTCTTTATACAAGATAATACCCTTCTGGCTCTGGCTGTTGCCGCCTGGCATTGCTTGCTTACCTTAAGTTTGTTATCCACCAAAACTCCAAGATCCCTTTCCAACAGGGATTCACTTAACACAGAGCCATTTATAGTATAAGCAACACAAGGATTTTTTAAGTCCAAAATGCATCACCTTAATCTCATCTGCCACTTAGCAGTCCAATGTGACAATCTATCTAGAGCCCCTGCAACGATTGCACATCCTCTGAAGTTTTTAATGGTCAACAAAGTTTTGTGCCGTCAGCAAACACAGAAACCTTGCTGACAATACCCACTTCCAAATCATTAATAAATAGATTAAATAGAAGCAGCCCCAACACAGAACCCTGTGGCACCCCACTTAGCACTTTAGTCCATAATGATGAAGCCCCATTCACAACTACTCTCTGCATCCTATTCATTAACCAATTTTCTATCCATGTACACAAATGTGACTCCCCAGACCAACAGACCTTAGCTTATCCATTAGTATTGGTATAGGACAAATACAAAAACAATGAAAAAAAATACATACAAAAGAAATTACAGTTGCAATGCTACATACTGTATATGGCCTTGAAGCCTTGAATAAGACCATGTTATGCTAACAAATAATCATAAACTTATGCACTCATTCTATGTAAAAATATGTATAAAATAATCATTGAGCTACTTATATTATCGAATGAGATAGTTTGTTTGAGTACTTAGGCTGGGTACACACGGGCCTATTATTTGTCCTGACCGAGTGTTCCTTGATCGGCTGTGACAAAGGACTTTGGGTCGTGGCAACAGTGGCCATGGCCGACAGTGCGCATGGCCGATCGTGCGGCCCCATAAGGAACCACGCGATCAGCCGTGGTTTACCAACGGACACGTAATCTGATATGGACAAACGGTCGTGGCCGGCCACCCCAAACCATCAGATATTTCTGGCCAACCAACAGGTCGGTTGGACGGAAATATCTTCTGGTGTTGTATCCAGCCTTAGTCCCATAACTATGGATGGATGTCTCAGGGGCTTTGTCCGGTGTCTAGTAATAGTGGAAGAGATAAAATTCAGGGGTGAGAGAAAAATACCTTTTACAGTCCTTAAGAATGTAATCAGATACAGCCTCTGTGAAGTTCTCCCCAATGAACATTTGGGGCAGACTCAGACTCGGAGAGATCAGACTCAGGGTATATTGAATGCCCAGTATGCTCTATACATGCTTTTTAAAGCCTAGTTCTCTTATTTTGGTCATGAAATTCATGAATTCCTAAGGCTGGGTACACACCAGCAGATATTTCTGGCCAAGTGGCCGGAAATATCTGATGGTGTGGGGCAGCCAGCTGCAACCATGCTTGGTTGCACGTTTGCCCGAATCGTACGATCGGTCACTCATGCTGTCGACCACAGGCACTATTGTTGCGAACGCTCTGTCGGGACAAATAATACTGTAGCCCCCTGGGTATCCAGCCTAACACCCAATTATAAGGATAACATTAACAGGATATTCAGGGCTCATGTGTATTTTCAAGATATGATTATTTGTGGCCTCTGTATTGTAAAAGGGTATGGGCTGTTTATATAGCTGTAATACATCTCTACAGTTAAGATTAGAAAGATACTAAGCCTCTTAAAAAAACTAAGCCCTGATCTACCTTAATGCTACTGAATTATCCACTCTTGAAGTCCTCTGCATCAACTTCACATTTATAGGTAATGAAAATGTTTGATTTTATAATCAAAATTATAGGTAACTCTGTAAATCTTTGTAAAACACGTTTTGTATTAATTAGGGATCAATTTTCTAAAGAGAAACAAATATAATGTTGTATATTAGAGTTAAAAAACTGTAAACCAAGCTAAAGATGTTGGCACGATCAAAGAAATCTGTGGTATTCAGTTAGATCAACTGGACTTTTGTTTCACTAATCATCTGACTGGATTTCTCAATTCAGAATGACTTGTACAAGAATAAATGTTGCTTTATTGTTAGTGAATTAACTGAAAGTAAGTAGTGGGGAATTATCTACAATTTCTTGCAATAATGTTTTTCAAATTATTTTGTTCAACAGTACTATATATTTAGTGGAACTAAAAATGTATTTATTCTCAACACAAAATCTATTATAGCGTGTTACAACCAGTCCTTTATCTTAAAAGCTTCCAGCACGAATTTAACATTGTTTAAAATCTTAACAGAGCAGCATATGCAATTATACATTTATACTTTTAATAGAGACACAAGATTTAAAAAAAAAAAAAAAAGTTATATTAATCTTTCTTTCTGTCAATGACAGAATTTAATTTTCTTTTTCTTCTATAGTGGTATGTCCGCTACCATGCATTAATGGGGGACAATGCTCATCAAACAATCATTGCCTCTGTCCCCCAGACTTCACTGGACGATTTTGCCAGTTACCTGCTGGTGGTGGTACTGCAAGGAGTACGGGAGAAGCGACTGAAGCAGAAGGTGTAGAGGCGTCCTCAGGCAAGCATGCTGTATATGCTGTTCAGGTCATCACAGGAGAAGATGAAGCAAAATCAGCAGCTAAAATCAGTCAGTCAGCACTTACAGTACCATTGCCACCAGGTCACGCCTCTTCTGAAGGTAATTTTTTATCTTTAGTTCTGTTGTATTTATTTATGAAAATAACATGCAGTGATTTATAGCTGGTTTATCCATACACATGAGCCCCCACTTAAAGTACAGCATGTTAACACTTTTTGACAATGAAAAATTTGAACAAACATATCAACAATTCGCAATTAAAGGTGGAAAAGCTTGCATGTGCTGTTAATTTCAGTATCCAATCAGATCTTAGCTTTTTACTAGGTTACTGCATTTAGATAATATCTGATTTAAAGGAGAACTAAACCCAATTTTTTATACTCCAGAATCTGAAAACAACCCCCCTAAAAACACCAATAAACTATAAAATGCCACTTTAGTAAACTCTGTTAAAGTAAATGTAAGCATGTTAAGAACTGGATGAAGTATCTGTGTGTATGTGCAGTGTCAGACCACACCTCTTGACCTCAGTCACATGCTTCCTTGCTTTATCTGTCCTGTAAAAGGATTGGCTAGAGATTATTAATGGGTGTGACCAACTGTAAAAGTTTGTGCCATAGCTAAGGACTGAGCATGAGCAGAACATAATAGTCGTTGACCAAACTGTGTGATACTAGAATGCTGAGAAGTAAAGCACAAACCATATGTTATTTAGGTAAATTTCCCAGTACCCATATCAAAATGAGAGGTAAGACACAGATTACTGGTTTTATATCAAGGTGTTCTGCCTTCTGGTTAAGTATTGTTCTGTGGCTTTAGTTGCCCTTTAATATCTGATTCAGGTTGCATCAGAATTTACCCACTGCCACATATGTGGTAGGTTGATTGCATTCTGAATGATATTTAATCATTTGCACCATTAAGCAGCCAATTAAAGGGCATGTCCACCCCAAGAATGAAAAACTATACCATCACCCCCAACCCCTGAAAATGTTATAGCTACAGTAAATACACACAGAGCTCTCTGATGTCCAGAATACTTCTTCATCCCAAGAAATCTGGCATATCACATATTTGATGTCATGGTTTCCAACCCTGCCTATCACTGTGCATATCTTTGAAAGTTTGATGTTGAGTAACCATGATTACATTTTCTAATATCATATATATTTATTTTCAATATTTTATAAAAATGTTGACTGTCCTATTTCCACATGTACAGAATTGTCCTTTCTGTGTTAACATCTAAAGAACCCCCTTCACCAGAATATTAGACTTAGTTTGGCAATATTGCCACCGTATATCGCAGCAGCAAATATTTTTGCATTGGTAATTTACATTTTTATGAATACCATAGTAAAAGTAAATCAGCAAAACAATGATATTATGGCACCGTTATAAATATGCCCTATAGTAATTTTAGGTAATAAATAGACAAAGGATTATTTTTTCTAAACTGATTGGTAAATTGTATCGTATTGGTTCAATATTCGAATTTGTAAAAAACAACTTCCATCCAGTTAGCAGAGACATGCATATTACTCCTTTTTTGGCAATTAAGACATGTTATGGTATAAAGCTAACTAGCAGATATTGCATATTTTGATCCCATCAGTACAAGATATGTGCTGATTAATCTAACAGGTGGTGACTACATCCACGCTCTCTTACAATATACTTGCATGTGCGTATAGTACAAGGGAGCGTGGTTAGGAAGCAGCTGAGGTGCATGATAGCAGGTAAGTTTAAACATTTTCCTCCTGGCTCCTCCCTAAAGTGAAAAACAATTTTGCAGTGGAGATACCCTATAAAAGTTACTGGTATTAATATAAAACTCATTTTTGATCCAGAGATTCTACCGATTGCTATTACTGTATTGGACTACTGTATGGGAATTCTGCTGTCTATTTAAAGGGCAACTAAAGCCTCAAAACAATACAGAATCAGAAGGCAATCTATTTAACAATAGATACCATCCTCCTGATTCTGTATTGTTTTGAGGCATTAGTCCTTTAACCCTTTCAGTGCCAGGAGATTTTCTTTTTTTTTTTTGCGTTAACTGCCAGAAGAATTTTCAGGATTTTGCCCTTAATCGCTTTAGACTAATTTTACAGTAGGAAACCTTGCAGTAAATCAGGAATATTATACATTGTTTTTTTCAGCACAAAGTCTACTTTAACATGGTAACAAAATTTTGTAACTTTTCTGGAAATTTTACTGGAATTATGGGTAAAATATGTAAAAAAAATGAAAAATTTGCAAATTTTCATGGATTTTTCCCATTTTTACTTATAGTTATCTTAAGGTTACACACAAAAATCTTACTGTTTCTAAAAGCTCTGATACTCCCGAGTACAACGATACCAGATATATGTAGGTACCCGACTTTTCCTGTACAGGAGACCCCCCCAAATTAAAACTGCACCTTCAAGAATATTACACCAAATTAAAATGTATAACCACTACTGACAGTTAACAGAATATCTTCCAAATTAACTAAAATATCCCCACAAGTGAGATATTTTTAGAAACTACACACTCGCAGGATTTTACGAGTAAGGTTAGTTTCGATCAAAATGCAGATACCCGGACGCAGCTCTTCGTCAGATTGTAAGTTACTTTCTCACATTTTCCTTTTTTTCCTCAACTGTAAAATCAGAGACAAAATCAAATGCGAATTTCAGCTAAAAACTGTGGAGGAAAGTTCAAACGCATCTCAAATATGAAAGCCTAACCCCTCCCGAATAAAACGGTATGCCACATTCATGGGTGTACCCAGAGACATGGCTACCAACTAACCCAGAGCGTGACCAGTGCCAAATGTCAGTAGCAGCAAAAAAAAAATTAGCCAGTTTTGTATTTGAACAGTCTGAAGTTTTTCCACAAAACACCCCCCCCAACTCAAAAATACCCCCCACAAACGATATATTCCTGAAATCTGCACACCTTTAGCTATGTAACGCTGTAGTTTGTTCATTCATACCATCAATGGTGTGGGCGCAGTTCTTCGTAGAAGTTTGCACTTTTACCAGATTTTCAAAAAAAATTAACATCAAACAACATTCAAAAAGGTAAAAATCATGCCAAAACCTCATGGAATCTAAAAAAAAGTTACTAAATATCAATCTCCCAAATGTCCTGAATCAAACGGTATGCCATATGTGTGGTTACACACGCGGACGTGGAAGCGAAAAGCCACAAAGTGAGACAATGCACGATGGCTCAGAAACAGCGAAAATATTTAGCCAACTCCGAATTTGGACAGTCTGCAGTTTTTTTCACAAAACACCCACGTAACTTAGAAATAACCCCCACAAACTATATATTCCTGAAATCTACACACCTTCAGCTATGTAACGCTGTAGTTTGTTCATTCATACCATCAATGGTGTGGGGGGCCGCAGGTCTTCGTTAGAAGTTCGCATTTGTCTGAAAAAATGAACAAAAAACAACTTTAAAAGGTAAAAATCATGCCACAAACCTCATGGAATCTAAAAAAAAGTTACTAAATATCAATCTCCCAAATGTCTGAATCAAACGGTATGCCATATGTGTGGTTACACACTCAGACGTGGAAGCAAAAAGCCACAAAGTGAGACAATGCACGTTGGTCAGAAACAGCGAAAATATATAGCCAACTCCGAATTTGGACAGTCTGCAGTTTTTTCCACAAAACACCCTGATAACTCAGAAATAACCCCCACAAACTAATATTCCTGAAATCTACACACCTTCAGCTATGTAGCACTGTAGTTCGTTCATTCATACCATCAATGGTGTGGGCGCATCTTCGTAGAAGTTCGCACTTTTCTGAAAAAATGAACAAAAACAACTTCAAAAAGTAGAAATCATGCCAAAACCTGACAGAATGTAAAAAAAAGTTACTAAATATCAATCTCCCAAATGGAAAAAAAAGTAGCTGAGGGTCGCACTCCAAATCATCAAGAAATTTTATTTCAAACCACACATATTCACGTCACAACGTTTCGGGGGGATACCCCCTTCTTCAGGTGATGGCGAAGCCACTGGTTCCTAAGGGAAGAACCTACAGAGGCATCTGCACCTACAGTTGGGTAAGAGTGCACCTCCACCATTGTTTATCCTGCTCAATCTCCCAAATGTCCTGAATCAAACGGTATGCCATATGTGTGGTTACACATGCGGACGTGGAAGCGAAAAGCCACGATGTGAGACAATGCATGATGGTTGAGAAACAGCGAAAATATTTAGCCAACTCCGAATTTGGACAGTCTGCAGTTTTTTCCACAAAACACCCTGATAACTCAGAAATACCCCACACAAACTATATATTCCTGAAATCTAAACACCTTCAGCTATGTAACACTAGTTTGTTCATTCATACCATCAATGGTGTGGGCGCAGTTCTTCGTAGAATTTCGCATTTCAACACAATTTTCTGGAAAAATACATTTCAAAGTTAAAAAATCACACCAAAACCCCATGTAATGTAAAAAATCTCCTAAATGTCCTGAATCAAATGGTATGCCATATGTGTGGTTACACACACGGACGTGGAAGCGACTAGTCAAAATGTAAAACAATGCGCAGTGAGCCAATAACAGCATTTTCCCAGATTTTTCAAACTGAACACCCCTCTAACTTGGAAATACCCCCACAAAACTATATATTCTCAGAATCTACATACCTTCAGCTACGTAACGCTGTAGTTTGTTCATTGATACCATCAATGGTGTGGGCGGAGTTCTTCGTAGAAATTCGCATTTGTCTGAAAAAATTAACAAAAAACAACTTCAAAAGGTAGAAATCATGCCAAAACCCCATGGAATGTAAAAAAAGCTACTAAATATCAATCTCCCAAATGTCCTGAATCAAACGGTATGCCATATGTGTGGTTACACACGTGGACGTGGAAGCCAAAAGACACAAAGTGAAACAATGCACAATGGCTCAGAAACAGCAAAAATATTCAGTCAAATCTGAATTTGAACAGTCTGCAATTTTTCCCCACAAAACAACCCCCACAAACCATATATTTCTCGAATCCACACACCTTTATCTACGGAATTCTGTAGTTTGTTCATTCGTACCATCAATGGTGTGGGCGCAGTTCTTCATAGAAATTCGCAGTTTTAGCAGATTTTCTAAAAAATTTGAATAAAAACACTCTCAAAGGTAGAAATCATGCCAAAATCCCAAGTAATGTAAAAAAAAGTTACCAAATATCAATTTCCTAAATGTCCTGAATCAAACGGTATGCCCTATGTATGGTTACACACGTGGAATCAACTAGCCACAAAGTGAGCCAATGAACAATGGCCCAATTACAGCAACTTTTCAGATTTGTCAGACTAAACACCCCTCTATATTAGAAATACCCCCCAAAACTATATATTCTTGGAATTTACACACCTTCAGCTACGTTATGGTGCCATGCTTTCATACATACATGAAGAATTCCAGACCCAGTGATCCAAAGAACTCTGTGTTTTTAGGAGGTTTTGTGAAAAATAAAATAAGATGATTCAAGGATTGAAATCCTAACTAAACCCACTTGACAAGCAAAAAAACCCACTAAATGTCAATCTCCCACGTATCCTGCATCAAACGGTATGCCATATGTGTGGGTGCACAGAGAGACGTGGCCACCAACTAGCTCAAATGGGACGCATGCACAAGTGTAATTGCAAGAAAAAAATCAAAGTGCTCTGTAATTTCAAACAGCCCCAAAACTTGGAAATGCCCCCCACAAATAAACCCCCCCACTAAATATCAATCTCCCACATGTTCTGAATAAAACGTTATGCCATATGTGTGGATGCACACAGAGACATGGCCACCAACTAGCTCAAATGGGACGCATACACAAATGCAATTACAAGAAAAAATCAAAGTGCTCTGTAATTTGAACAGCCTACACTTTTTCTAAGGAAACAGTCCTGAAACATGGAAATTCCCCCCACAAACTATATATTTTTGGAATCTACACACCTTCAGCTACGTTATGGTGCCATGCTTTCATGCATACATGAAGAATTCCAGACCCAGTGATCCAAAGAACTCCGTGTTTTTAGGAGGTATTGTGAAAAATAAAATAAGATGATTCAAGGGTTGAAATCCTACCTAAACCCACTTGACAAGCAAGTGGCCACCAACTAGCTCAAATTGGACACATGCACAAGTGTAATTACAAGAAAAAAATCAAAGTGTTCTGTAATTTGAACAGCCTAATCAATTTTGCAATACCCCCCACAAACTATATATTTTTGGAAGCTACACACCTTCAGCTACGTGATGGTATCATGCTTTCGTATATACGTGAAGAATTCCAGACGCTGTTATTCATAGAACTCTGTGCTTTTAGGAGATTTTGTGAAAAAATAAAATAAGAGGACTCAATGGTTGAAATCCTACCTAAACCCACTTGGCAAGTAAAAAAACCCACTAAATGGCAATCTCCCACATGTCCTGAATCAAACGGTATGCCATAAGGGTGGGTGCAAACGGAGACGGGGCCACCAACTAGCTCAAATGCGATCCATGCGCAATTGCAATTACAAGAAAAAATTAAAAAAACGCCACAACCCACCCCCCCTACCCTATACCCACTCCCCCTTTTAGTGGAAAACCAGTTAGTACGGAGAGTCACACAAGTTTTTGCACACTTTTCCCTTGAAATCCAACAAATAAATGATCCGCGTTTAGTTTACCGATATCACCGGGGACATTGGGAAGCTTGGAGAAGACAAAGTTTTTTGCTAATTTATAGTTTTAGGTTAAAAAAAAAAAAAGGTGTGTGTATCACTTTAAGATTTTTTTTGTGTGCATTTCCCCTTTTTTTGGGGGATGATTCCCAAAGATGATCATCAAATCATCTTAGGGAATGATACCGAACTTGGAATACGGGCATAAATGCCCGTTTTTTCAATTCGAAATCCGATCGGAAAAATCACTTCCCGGAAATCATTTTCCAGGAAGTGATTTTTCATTCATTGGCAAAGATCAATAATTTGGTGATCAGAAGTGATCACCAAATTTTGATCTCTGTCCCCATTTTTTTTCTAAGTCTTCGCTAAGGTACATAAAAATCCTATTTGTGAATGGAACTTTGAGTTCCATTCACAAAATGTATAGTACAGCTGTCAGCATGACAGCTTGTGCTATACAGGTACTGCAGAATGACCTGAATAGAGATCAGACTGCAGTACCTCCACTGGACCACCAGCATAATACCTCCATATGGGAAGACTCCGGTGAAGGAGGACGTTCCGTGATGTCACCGGGTCTCCCATGCAGCTTCCTCCTTCAACTCCACGTGGGACCAGCAGCTCCTATGCGGTAACGGCTTTAAGGTAGGATATCTCCCGATCCCCCCTCGGATTTGGACGAAACCGAGGGGGGATCGAGGGGGCTAGGGGGGCAGTTGAATACTGCCCCCCGATTGCCCCTAGTAGCGTTTTTTTTTGTTTTTTTCAGGTACAGCCACAGATCGTATATTCACGATCTGTGGCAGTTTGGGCATACACTGCACAGATCGTGAATATACGATCTGTGGCAGGGAAAGGGTTAAATGGACAGCAGAATTCCCACACAGTAGTCCCATACAGTAATAGCCAAATCCAGTATGGCTATTACTGTATGAGAGAGATGCCAATTAGAGACGTCAGCGGGAGATGCGAAGTGAGCGGCAGCCGGCAAAGTGGTGAGTGGGTGAGTTTTTTAAAGCCTGACTTATACCTTGGCTTATAATCGAGCATATACGGTGGTATTTATTGCTGACAATTATGACCAGCATTTTTTGCCTTTCCCTTTCAACTGTTAGCAGAGGATAAAGCAGGAGAAGCAAGAAAAATTAAAGGAGATATAGAAGTAGAACGCAAAGATGTGATCCAGCACAGAAGACAAGAGTGGCCAAAAACAGGGGTACGGCAGCATAAAATGTTGCTATTACAACAGCCGTTATGCTGTGCAGGACCTTAAAATAAAGGGACAATATCCATGGCAGTGCCAAGTCAGTCCCAGGGCTGGGTTAGCAGTACAATAAATTACACTAATTGCCAGCCCCCTTTTGATCTGTCTCAATGAGGGCAGTAGTAATTAGAGATGGCCGAACTTCCTGTGAATTCTATATTCACAACTATAGAATTTAATTAAAAGTTATAATAATAATATATAATTTTTAGAAAACAAACCCATTAAAGTCAATGGGAGTCAAATAGTTAAAGAATTTTGACATAATTATAAATAAAATAACAACTGTAACTTACTGTTAATGGCTCTAGCACCTGGGAAATGGTTTGGGGAACATGTCCATATCATGAAAACTTGTTCAAACACTACCTTCCCCACGAACAGGCAATTGTCGGGTTTCCACATGCTACATTTAAGGGTTATTGCCAATTCAAGGGTTACCAAAGGATACATTCAAGGGTTACCGAAATCGCTGGCTACATTTAAGGGTTACAGAAATCTAACGCTACATTCAAGGGTTACCGACCAATACTTTTGAGGGTTACTGAAACTTAAGGCTACATTTGAGGGTTACCGAAAATCAAACAATACATTTGAGGGTTACCGAAGTCGAAGAATACATTAGAGGGTTACCAAAATTGAATGTTACATTCGAGGGATACCGATTCAAGAATTCGCTAATTTTTGATTATTATCAAAAATTATTAATTAATTAATAATTAATAATTAACATTTTTAATAATTAAAAATATAATTATTATTATTATAACTAGTTTGTAGTTCGGGAAGTTCTAAAGAGTTCGAGTTTGTACAAACTATGAAAGTTCGGGTCGAACTCAGGTTTGGGTTTGGTCCATCTTTAGTGGTAATTCAATTCAGATTATCACCTTATTCAAAGCTCTAAGGGCCCACCAAAACACTAGTTAGCCCACTTCATACAGATGTTAATATAGATCCAATCTTATATCCCTGTGCTCAGTTATCAAAAGCTTAATAGTATAATGATGTTTGTTTGCTTTATGAGTTTAACTGGTAAACAGGTAAAAATAGTACCGTAATAGTAATGTTAGTATAATGTTAGTATAATTTATTTCAACAGAAAATGTGTGCATATAGGAAACTGAAAATCAATCCTATATACATGAAGTCAGCTGAAATTACCACGTTTGATAATATATATTTTATATAATTTTATTGACTGGGTTAATGTGAAAGTGGAAAATGATAGTTATAGTAAGCTAAATATTTATCTAACTAACCTGTTATCTGCTTGCTGAGCCTGGTGCCCCTTAATGAGGTAATCAGAAAGTGAAAGTGGTGTCAGAGGCTACATGGTAGCACAAATGGGAACTTGTAAGCATTAAACCTGTTGTCCTGGTACCATCATAACAAGAATTGTACTCTTATGTAACAAGTTCATTGAATAGCTTTAAAAAAGGCCTGGATAAGTTTCTAAAACTAAAAAATATTGAGAATTACTGGTATTAATGCATATAGATCTGGTTGATCCAGGGATACTTTCCGATTGCCGTTTGGAGTCAGGAAGGAATTTTTTCCCCCTTTTTAGCTGGGGTTTTTTGCCTTCCTCTGGATCAACTGTTAGGTAGGGTTAAAAAAAAAAAAGAAAAAAAAAAAAAAGAGGTTGGACTTGATGGACGAATGTCTTTATTCAACCTTAATTACTATGTTACTATATGACTAAGGATACAGTAAAGAAATCCATTGTGGGTTTCGAAGTACTGCGCTGCAACCACGACTTTTCAATGCTGAAACCAGGTTTCACAGCATTTTAAAAAACCGCAGTATAATAGACTCTTTTTCCAATTTTTCTCCCTTTGCCAGCACCACTCTCAATCATAATGATTAGTAACATAGTATTGGCAGTTGAATAAAGAAACATCCATCCATCTAGTCCAAACTTTATCATTTATCATTAATCTTGCAAGGTATTCAGTTGTAGTTTAAATCATAGAATCTGGTAATTAGATGTATCACTTTCAGCTTTCTACATGAAAATGCACCTCTGTGGAGACAGCGAAGCCTTACACCAAACCATCAAATTCCACCCCTAGCTTGTAGCTTAGTTCAGTGTGCTCTCTGATAAGTTACAGGAAATAGTAAGAAAAACTAGTTTGAATTTTTACTTCTCTGTGGTGTTTGTGAAATATCTAAAAAATAGTATAGTATTTGAGGCTGAATAAAGACATGTGTCCATCCTGTCCAACCAACTTAGCAATAAACACATTACCTGCCTAACTGTTGATCCACAGGAAGGCAAAAAATACCCCACCAAATTTATGAAGGTGAAAAAATTCCTTCATGACTCAAAGTGGCAATTTGGAAATTTCCCTGGACCAACTCTACTTTATGTATCAATACCATACCATACATTTCTTGTTTGCAGAAACTCACCCAGCTTTTTTTTTAAACTGTCCAATGAACCTGCAATAACAACGTCCAATAGAAGACAGTTGCATAGCTTTACCGTTCTCACAGTGAAAACCCTTTCCGAACTTAAGTGCACGTGTCCTCTGACATGTTCTATTGTTGAACAATGCCCCCGATAGTTTATTGTATGGCCTGTTAATGTATTCATACACAGTAATCATATCCCCATGCAAGCGCCTTTTCTCCAGCTTACATAATTGTAACTTTTCCAGTCTCTCTTCATATTCAAGCTCCCCCAATCCCCTTATTAATTTAGTTGCCCTTCTCTGAACCCTTTCCATTTCAAAGATGTCCTTTTTGTACACAGGTTTCCAAAATTGCACTGCATATTCCAAATGAGGCCTTACCAATGCTTTGTAAAGAGGGATAAAACATTTTCCTCCCTTGAATCCATACCGCTCTTTATACAAGAAAATACCATACCAAAATGTTGTTTTTTCTATTTTCTAAACAATTTATTTGTTTGTATTAGTTGTATTATAATGCAAAAACTATTGATTATGGCAAAAATACAACTTTACATTTTACTGTAAACAAAACTTTATTGGTCTTTTAACATTCATTTATAAATAGTGCTCATGGTTTTCTTTCCAGCCCAGATTCTTCCTCCATTCCTAAATGTTCGTGTTCATCACCCTCCCAATGCCTCTATCCAGGTTCATCGTATTGATGGTCTTGGATCTGAGGGTTCAACAGGAGGGGGAGCTCCTCATCTCATTGCACATCCTGAAGGGAGCAAGGCTGTTCCTTCTCGTCCTATCACTTACAAACCTCTGGGTCGCTGCTTTCAGGATACCTTGCCCAAGCAAGATGTAAGTAACAAGGTTTCATTTTTTTAATTATAAACTTCAACATTATTTCAAAGTTTTGTTTTTTTTGTCTGGAACCACTACTTTTCAAAGCATGGAGAAAAAGAAGACACCCCCCAAAACCCACCCCCAACCCACGCAATATTTATTTTAAAAAGTCCCCCCATTTCTACTTACACAGCCTTCTTTCCCACGGCGATCTGATCCTGCCTCCTGCTTGCAAGCAGGGGCCAGGCCTCAGCCGCGTCTGTGATTGGCTAAGAGGCAGCCAACCACAGACCCGGCTGACGTCACTAGAAATGCCACGGGAGAGAAGGCTCTGAAAGTAAAGATTGGGGGAATTTTAAAGAAATATTGCGGCGGTTGAGGGCGGGCAGGGGTTACTTTCCTTACCTCCAAAGGATTTCACGCTAGGTGTAATGATGGCTGAGGATGGATCAGGATGGGGGTCTGGGGGTGAGGTGGGGGTGGGTACTGCGCATGCTCCAGACCTAGAAGAGGACGAGGAATCAGCATGGAACAGATGCCTCAAAGACAACTTGGAGTCTTCAGTTGAAAACACATAGCTGAACCATAAGGAGCAGAGATGTAAGGTAAGGTTTATTTTAAACTACAAAGTGGGGCCAGTAGTGGGTTAAATGATAGTTTTGGTGGTGGACATGCCCATTTTTTAAAATATAAAATAGGGTAACACACCATTGTTAATTGTCACAATGCTTTATAAATACCTTTGCTGACTTCACCATGTTTTTTTGCCACAAAGTGCAAATTTCCACTATAAATAGCGTTAAAAAAAGATCGATAGAAAATATTGACAACAACATTACTTTGCTTCTTTATAAATATTCACCTTGGTGGTAGTTAGTATGGCTGGTGACATATTTGTATACTGTATATATATTTTTTGTTGTTGAAAGATATATAAATTCTTTGAAAGATAGAGATTGAGTTCCATAGGTAATGACAGCTACTGAAAAGGATTGTGTAAAGCTCTGTACACACGTTAGATATTGAGATGGCCGAACTTCCTGAAGTTTACTTAGAAGCTGCAGCTTTAAAAAACCTGTTGCCATTTTGCTTCCCTATGCCCCTTCAGAGCCTACCTTTGCAGCTTGAAAGTTGCTGACATCTTGTTTCTGCTTAGCTGAATGTTTAGATTCCCTCTGCTTCTTCGGCCTCAAAAGCTAATGCCTGTTGGTTCCATGCACATGCGCGTGGTGTGTGCATGTGCATGACTTCACGGTGCACACAACGTGAGGTCAGTGCTTGCATGGACGTGTGCGTGTGTGAAATCTCATCACGCACACACAAAGCGCGGCGAGATGACGTCACGCGTGCACACGTCCATGCATGCACTGATGTTATGTCGCGTGCGCCATGATGTCAAGTTATGTTCATTTGGTAGCTGCAGCTTTAAAAATACCGTTGCCATATTTTTTTTTTACCTATGTCCCTCCAGACTGAATATAAAAAGAAAAGAAAAAGCCTACAGTGGCTAAATATGTAGCATTGTTACAATGTATTCTCCAATATAGTTAGGATAACTAAGGTGGTGCCCAATCATACAACGCCCACCTTTTGTTTCAGTTGACCCAGGTGCTTAGGCCCCAGGCCGTCGCTATGGCTCAGTTTGCATTAATAAACACTTCAAGCGTCAAAGACGACTAATCCTTTATCCATGTAATAGCTATAATTGTCACTCACCGTTCCCCGACGGTGGTCCGGGTGCAGCCTGCCCCGAACCCCGCGCTCTGGTTCCATCCACTTTACAACTTCAATACTGAGGGGCCTGGCGCACTCCGATCGTCAATTTAGCAAGCACAACAGTGTATGTTAAAAACACTATACTTTATTTAGCAAAGATTAAAAACAGCATAATTACCAAAACGGCAGGAATGCCCTGATGCGTTTTGGGCTTCCCATAGCCCTTATTCATAGGTACAGACCCCGCCATCTTGGCGTCCTTTTGTGTACGGCTCCAAATGACATCAAAGAGGGGTGGAAGCACACACACCCCTGCACGTCTAAATGATGTGGGAACTCCCTCCACAAAGGGGCGGCGCCAATACGGAACCCAACACCCTATCGAGCCGTAAATCACAAGAGGAACCCAAAATACTATACAAACTAAACCCTAATATCTTCTTCAACATAAAGCAAAAGGAAGCTACCAGCTTATAAAAAAAAAGTACATGTGTACATAAAAAGATCTAACCTTCACAATGTTAAATAGTATGAACGGGGGAACTATATACCCCCATTCATATAGAAATATGCTTCTCAAGAGCATGTTACTTAATAATACTTTCTTGGACGATGGAAAGTTTGTCCGATAAAAACAATTATTTCTATGTAGGGTATGTGAAAGCTCCAAAATACCACATGATACATAATAAATCCCAATCTATACCTGGCTATGTCTTCTAGCGCTGGTTGGTAAAAATAATAATGATGTTAATTAAATACATCAGTACTGATGAGATGTATGCATACAAGAAACCCCTCCTTGAAGTAGTCTATTAGTCACACTTGGAATGGAATCATGACGGTTAATCTATGTAACACATACATCATATATGGAATTCATGCCTCTCTGCATTCTTGTGGCTAGTTCAAAAATCCACCTAAATTCTGCTTTTCTAAGGGAGGCCATCCTGTTTTGATTCCTATTTTTTGTTTTATTTGTTGAAGCCCCTGGACTTTAAGGTACTTATCACTCCCTCCATTACATATGCAAAAATGTCTAGCCACAGGGCTCTTTTGATTTTTGTTTTTGATATCTCTCAGGTGCTCTTTAATACGGCACTTGAGAGTTCTCGTTGTGCAGCCAACATATTGGAGACTACATTTACCACAAGTTAAAACATAAACTACAAACTCAGAGTTACAATTGATATATTGTTTCAATATGTAACTCTTTCCCCTAGTGGTACTTACACATTCCGGGCTTATATCTATATAATGACACGTTATACACCTCACAGACCCACACGGAAAAGCCCTTTGACTCTTAACCACATCTCTTCCCAGTATCCGGGACTGTATCATACTCGGGACTACCATATCTCTAATAGATCTCGCCCTTTTGGGACAAATTTGCATCCTCCTCTGATAACCTCTCTTAACTCATTATCCTGCTCCAGTATCGGTAGTGGTATTTACGGATAATACGATTTATCTTATTGTACTGTGGGGGTAGGGTGTCGAGAAGAAAACCCCCTTAGGTTTAGCCATTTTAGTTTGCACTTTGTCTGGGTGTGTGTGTTTTACCCCTTTGAGGAGATCCTCCCTATTCTTTGTCTTCGTTTTCTCTAAGGATTTCTTTAAAATTTGTTTATTATAACCTCTCTCAACGAACCTATTGGACATCTTATGTGTCGCTCTCTCAAAGGTCTGGTCTGTGGAACAGTTTCGCCTTAACCTTAGAAACTTACCATATGGTATAGCCTCTACACAGTGTCTCAGATGGCTAGAGTGAGACCTTAGTATGGTGTTGCCTGCTTCGGGCTTTCTATAATTCTCCGTATGGATCCCCTTGGGTCCAATGGAGACTGTAATGTCCAAAAATTGCACTGATTTTTGATCAAACGTGTAAGTAAATCTGAGGTTGTAGGGGTTGTCATTCATAAATTCCACAAAGTCTACAAAAGACTGTTGGGGACCATTCCAAATCCAGATCAAGTCATCTATATATCTTCGATAAATGATGACTGGCTGGTGGATCACTTGAAAGGCAGAGTGGTGGTAAAGGACAGTTTCCTCCCACCACCCCATGAACAGATTTGCATATGTGGGGGCAAATGTAGCCCCCATCGCAGCTCCTTGTTTTTGGACAAAGAACCTACCATCAAATTTGAAAAAATGATGATGGAGAAGATACGTTAACGCTTCAAGAATGAATATCTGACATTCTGTTGTGTATGAACTATATAGTTCTAAATGGTATTTTACAGATTTAATGCCCCATTCATGGGGGATAGAGGAATACAGTGAAACCACATCAGTAGTGGCTAATGCATACCCTGGTTGTACACAATGCATACCCCTGTACACAATCCAGAGTGCTCAATATACTGGTGGTATCCTTTAAATAAGAAAATAGCCTTTTTACCAAAGGTTGTAGCATGCGATCTATAAGCTCTGATAAGCCTTCGTTTATGGAGCCAATCCCTGCTACTATTGGCCTACCCTTTGGGGGAAAATCCTTCTTGTGTATTTTGGGGACTTGGTGAAAAAAATAGGTGTAACTGGATTAGGCGGTACCATGGTCTCGTTCATTTAATCAGTAATGGCTCCCACATATATACCATTCTTCACCAGTTGTTCTAAGTTAATCCAACATACTCTCGTGGGATCGTCTTTGAGGAGGGCATACGTCTTAGTATCTTTGAGTTTGCGATAGGCTTCCTGAATATAGTCAACCTTGTTTAACACCACAACAGTGCCCCCTTTATCTGCCCCTTTAATTCCTATCTCCTGATCTGTGCTCAGGCTGCGAAGGGCCTGTATTACTTTCTTGGAGAGGTTCTCCCATTTCCCTGATTTTATATGTTATCCCTATGTTCATGCATAACTAGTTGCATGAGCTCATCCTCTACCAGCTGTTGAAATTTTTCCACCTCTGGACCTCTGAGATGTTTGGGATAAAAAGAGGATTTGGGTCTAAAGTGATTCTAATACTCCTTCACTTCTATTCCCAACTGGCCTGAATGGGATATTAAATCTGTAAAATATATTTAGAACTATATAGTTCATACACAATAAAATGTCAGATATTCATTCTTGAAGAGTTAACGTATCTTCTCCATCATATTTTTTCCAAATTTTATGATAAGTTCTTTGTCCAAAAAAAAGGAGCTGCGATGGGGCTAAATTTGCTCCCACATATGCAAATCTGTTCATGGGGTGGTGGGAGGAAATTGTCCTTTACCACCACTCTGCCTTTCAAGTGATCCACCAGTCAGTTATCATTTATGGAAGATATATAGATGACTTCATCTGGATTTGGAATGGTCCCCAACAGTCTTTTGTAGACTTTGTGGAATTTATGAATGACAACCCCTACAACCTCAGATTTACTTACACGTTTGATCAAAAATCAGTGCAATTTTTGGACATTACAGTCTCCATTGGATCCATATGGAGGATTATAGAAAGCCCGAAGCAGGTCCAAGACACTGTGTAGAGGCTATACCGTATGGTCAGTTTCTAAGGTTAAGGCGAAACTGTTCCACAGACCAGACCTTTGAGAGAGCGACACATGAGATGTCCAATAGGTTCGTTGAGAGAGGTTATAATAAACAAATTTTAAAGAAATCCTTAGAGAAAACGAAGACAAAGAATAGGGAGGATCTCCTCAAAGGGGTAAAACACACACACCCAGACAAAGTGCAAACTAAAATGGCTAAACCTAAGGGGGTTTTCTTCTCGACACGCTACAGCCCACAGTACAATAAGATAATTCGTATTATCCGTAAATACCTACCGATACTGGAGCAGGATAATGAGTTAAGAGAGGTTATCAGAGGAGGATGCAAATTTGTCCCAAAAAGGGCGAGATCTATTAGAGATATGGTAGTCCCGAGTATGATACAGTCCCGGGATACTGGGAAAGATATGTGGTTAAGAGTCAAAGGGACTTTTCCGTGTGGGTCTGTGAGGTGTATAACGTGTCATTATATAGATAAAAGCCCAGAATGTGTGAGTACCACTAGGGGAAAGAGTTACATATTGAAACAATATATCAATTGTAACTCTGAGTTTGTAGTTTATGTTTTAACTTGTGGTAAATGTAGTCTCCAATATGTTGGCTGCACAATGAGAACTCTCAAGTGCCGTATTAGAGAGCACCTGAGAGATATCGAAAACAAAAATCAAAAGAGCCCTGTGGCTAGACATTTTTGCAATGGAGGGAGTGATAAGTACCTTAAAGTCCAGGGGCTTCAACAAATAAAACAAAAAAATAGGAATCAAAACAGGACGGCCTCCCTTAGAAAAGCAGAATTTAGGTGGATTTTTGAACTAACCACAAGAATGCCGAGAGGCATGAATTCCATATATGATGTAATGTGTTACATAGATTAACCGTCATGATTCCATTCCAAGTGTGACTAATAGACTACTTCAAGGAGGGGTTTCTTGTATGCATACATCTCATCAGTACTGATGTATTTAATTAACATCATTATTATTTTTACCAACCAGCGCTAGAAGACATAGCCAGGTATAGATTGGGATTTATTATGTATAATGTGTATATTTTTGGAGCTTTCACATACCCTACATAGAAATAATTGTTTTTATCGAACAAACTTTCCATCGTCCAAGAAAGTATTATTAGGTAACATGCTCTTGAGAAGCATATTAATATATGAATAGGGGTATATTTGGGGGAGAAGATGGCTAGGGGGTTGGAGGAGATTTTAAACTAGGTATGGGGGGGAGGGAAAGTTTAACTACACAGGGGTAGATAGAGAAGTTAGGGATCTGGGGGCTAGTAACACAACGGAGGGAGGAGAAGGAGGAGGGGGGAGCATAGAGGATAAGGAGGCATGTACGACCATGTATGGAAGTAAATCAATTGATAATCTAAAATGTATGTTTACAAATGCAAGGAGTCTGGCTGGAAAAACCGGCGAACTGGAAATAATAGCGTTAAAGGAAAGGTATGATGTAATTGGTATAGCAGAATCATGGCTTAATGATTCACACGACTGGACAGTAAATATTGAAGGGTACTCCTTATTTAGACATGACCGAGTTAATAAGAAAGGAGGAGGAGTATGTATGTATGTTAAACAGGAATTGAAGCCAAATTTAAAAGATGGAATAGATGGGGGAGCAAACGATGCGGCAGAAACATTATGGGTGGAACTGTGTACAGGAAGCAAGAAGGTGGGTAAATTAATTGTTGGAGTGTGTTATAAGCCGCCAAATGCCGGGGAAGAGGTGGAAATGAATCTCCATATGCAGTTGGCGAAGGCTGCTGGTATGGGGCATGTTTTGGTTATGGGGGATTTTAACTACCCTGAAATAGATTGGAGTAAGGGAACTGCCAGCACCTCAAAAGGTATAAGGTTCTTAAATTTCCTATATGAGCATTTTCTTTCACAGATGGTAGAAGTTCCTACTAGAAAGAATGCGTTGTTGGATCTGGTGATATCTAATAACCCAGAGCTCATTTTGGAGATGAAGGTAATGGGAAGCTTAGGGAATAGTGACCATGATATAGTGTCATTTAATATAGGTTGCAGAAAACTAAAGTGCACTGGCTTAACAAAAACTTTTAACTTTAGGAAAGCTAATTTTATGCTTTTAAAGGAATCGCTCCTGCTCATAGACTGGGGGGAACTGTTTCTAGGTAAAGATACTGAGCAGATGTGGACCACTTTTAAAGGGATATTAAACTATAACATTTCCAAATCGGTACCTTTAGGAAACAAGTGTAAAAAAATTAGGTCCACTCCTGCATGGCTTAATGCTCAGGTAAAAAGGGAAATGGAAAAAAAGAAAAGGGCTTTTAAAATTTTGAAAGCAGAAGGCACAGAACAGGCTTACAGGGACTTCAAAAGTTGTAATAAAGAGTGCAAGAAAGCAATTAAACTAGCTAAAATAGAAAATGAAATACGGATTGCCAAACAAAGCAAGTCCAACCCCAAGATGTTTTTTAAGTATATAAATGGTAAAAAAATGAGGACTGAGAATGTGGGACCATTAAATAATGGAGCTGAGGTGGTTGTAGAGGATGCCGAAAAGGCTAATCTGCTAAACCATTTTTTTACATCGGTTTTTACTGTTGAGAATCCTTACAGTAGGGATTGTAACAATGTGCAGGGAGGAAATGAAGAGTTTTCACATTGGATAACAGAGGATATGGTACGGAATCAATTAGACAAAGTTAATATCAATAAAGCGCCAGGACCAGATGGATTGCATCCTAGGATTTTAAAAGAGCTTAGTTCAGTTCTAGCAAGACCACTGTGTCTCATATTTTCAGATTCGCTTTTGTCTGGGGATGTGCAGCTGGATTGGAAAAAAGCCAATGTAATACCAATATTCAAAAAAGGTAGTCGTTCACAGCCTGGTAACTATAGACCTGTAAGCCTAACATCAGTCGTAGGGAAGGTGATGGAAACTTTGTTAAGGGATCATATCCTTGACTTTGTCTCCAGAGATCATCTTATTAGTAGTAGTCAGCATGGATTTATGAGAAATAGATCATGCCAGACAAATTTAATTGTTTTTTATGAAGAAGTGAGTAAGAAGTTAGATTCAGGCACAGCTGTGGATGTGGTATATTTGGATTTTGCAAAAGCCTTTGATACTGTGCCACATAGGCGACTAATGTATAAACTGAGGACTGTTGGCCTTGAAGAAAACATTTGTTCATGGATTGAGAACTGGTTATTGGACCGCAAACAGAGAGTGGTGGTTAATGGAGCTACATCTATGTGGGCTAAAGTTCTAAGCGGAGTTCCTCAGGGTTCTGTACTGGGGCCGCTTCTGTTTAATCTGTTTATAAATGACTTAGAAGGGGGCATTGAGAGCAAGGTCTCTGTGTTTGCTGATAACACTAAATTATGCAGAGCTTTGGAAACTTCCAATGATGTGCAAGTGCTGCAAGCAGACCTAGATAGATTATCAAAATGGGCAGCAGAATGGCAGATGAGATTCAATGTTGATAAATGTAAGGTGATGCATTTGGGATTTAATAATCCCTGTGCCACCTACACCATAAATAACTCTGTGTTAAGTGCATCTGAAATGGAAAAAGATTTGGGGGTTCTGGTAGATAACAGACTTAGCTGTAGCAAACAATGCCAGGTAGCAACAGCTAGAGCTAGCAAGATATTGTCTTGTATAAAGAGGGGAATGGAATCAAGAGAGAAAAATATTATTCTCCCTCTTTACAAGGCACTGGTAAGGCCACATTTGGAATATGCGGTGCAGTTTTGGAATCCCATATACAAAAGGGACATCTTGGAAATTGAGGCAGTTCAGAGAAGGGCAACTAAATTAATAAGGGGAATGGAGGGGCTTGAATATGCAGGCAGATTAGACAAGTTAGGGCTGTTTACATTGGAGAAGCGGCGGTTGCGTGGGGACATGATAACCTTATACAAATATATTAATGGCCCATACAGTGAACTCTCTGGTGCATTGTTCACTAATAGGTCATATCAGAGGACTCGTGGACATCCTTTAAGGTTGGAAGAAAAGAAGTTTCATCTTCAGGTTAGGAGAGGTTTCTTTACAGTGAGAACGGTGAAACTGTGGAACTGTCTTCCAGCAGAGGTGGTAATGGCAAGTTCATTGAATAACTTTAAAAAAGGCCTGGATAAGTTTCTAAAACTAAAAAATATTGAGAATTACTGGTATTAATGCATATAGATCTGGTTGATCCAGGGATACTTTCCGATTGCCGTTTGGAGTCAAGGAGGAATTTTTTCCCCCCTTTTTTAGCTGGGGTTTTTTGCCTTCCTCTGGATCAACTGTTAGGTAGGGTTAAAAAAAAAAAAAAAAGGGAATAGGTTGGACTTGATGGACGAATGTCTTTATTCAACCTTAATTACTATGTTACTATGTTACTATGTTACTATGTTACTATGTATATAGTTCCCCCGTTCATACTATTTAACATTGTGAAGGTTAGATCTTTTTATGTACACATGTACTTTGCTTTTTATAAGCTGGTAGCTTCCTTTTGCTTTATGTTGAAGAAGATATTAGGGTTTAGTTTGTATAGTATTTTGGGTTCCTCTTGTGAATCACGGCTCGAAAGGGTGTTGGGTTCCGTATTGGCGCCGCCCCTTTGTGGAGGGAGTTCCCACATCATTTAGACGTGCAGGGGGGGTGTGCTTCCACCCCTCTTTGACGTCATTTGGAGCCGTACACAAAAGGACGCCAAGATGGCGGGGTCTGTACCTATGATTAAGGGCTATGGGAAGCCCGAAACGCGTCTGGGCATTCCTGGCGTTTTGGTAATTATGCTGTTTTTAATCTTTGCTAAATAAAGTATAGTGTTTTTAACATACCGTACACTGTTGTGCTTGCTGAATTGACGATCGGAGTGCGCCAGGCCCCTCAGTATTGAAGTTGTAAAGAGTATGTCCCTCCAGAGCCTAGCTTTGTGCCTTAAAAGTTTCTGACATCTTGTTACTGGTTTTCTGAATGTTAAGCTCCGCCCCTCTGAGATTTCCTCTGCTTTCTCCTGCTTGAGCCTCAAACAGTAATGCCTGTGAGTTCCGTGCACTCTCCTGCTTGAGCCTCAAACAGAAATGCCTGTGAGTTCTGTGCACTCTCCTGCTTGAGCCTCAAACAGAAATGCCTCACAGGCATTACTGTTTGAGGCTCAAGCAGGAGAAAGCAGAGGAAATCTCAGAGGGACGGAGCTTAACATTCAGCAAACCAGTAACAAGATTTCAGCAACTTCCAAGGCACAAAGCTAGGCTCTGGAGGGACATACTCTTTACAACTTCAATACTGAGGGGCCTGGCGCACTCCGATCGTCAATTCAGCAAGCACAACAGTGTACGGTATGTTAAAAACACTATACTTTATTTAGCAAAGATTAAAAACAGCAAAACCCAGGGGTGAGGACCTAGCGATTCAGGTCCTCATCCTGGGTAAAAGCTACTGACCTAAGAAGAGGAGCGGAGGGAAGGTGAGTATAATTGTCCTTTAATTGTTTAGGAACATTTGTTGTACTTAAGGGCTAGGCTGCACTAGCTTGAGTTCCGCGTATTTTGCACACAATTGCACATGCGATTTAAAATCGCGAGATTGCAAAAAATTAGCAATTTCCGATGTGCTGTGATTTACGCATCCATTTCCCTTTGGCAACACATGCGATCACCATTTTTTTGCACATTCTTCTGTATTTTGAGTTTAAGCGTTCTTAGTGTCTCTTAGACTCTAAAGAATGCCATATCTTTGGGATAACCTCTAGCTTAAGCAAGAAAGAACTAGGACTTGTGTAGGGGTTTAAGTTAGCCAGTGTAAGTTAGCCCTCCAGCTCATTAGTAGTGTTGTCAACCCTTCAGCTCATTAGCCAGTGTTAGTCGGCCCCCCAGTTTATTATTCAGTGTTTGCCAGCTCTCCAGTTCATTAGCTGGTGTTAGTCAGCACTAAACTTTGGGTAAGTATAACTTGACCTAGAAAATGTACCCAGGGGTACACTGGGTACACGATTCAGGTCATCACCCAGGGTACTTGTAAGGGGAAGGAGGAAGATTTTAGGACAATAATTGTCCTTTAACCACATCATACACTTGAAAAAGTTGCAGGCAACAATGTAAAATGTTAATAGTGGTCTTAAAAATGGGTGTATCCTAAACAAAGTGTATGACCTTAGTAAGGTGAGCCTGGTCAAAAATGTTGCATCCTACCATGAAAGGGCCACTTGGCTGTATTTGCCCACCAGGCCAAAAGGTCCCAGTCCTCCCCTGAATATGTGAACATAATGTTTAGTAAAGAGTGGCTTTTAAACCATATGTTCTCCATCGTACTGCAATCTTTCCCATCTCAGGAAAACAATCCAACATAGTAAAATGAAAAAACTGTCAGCCAGTAGAGAGAGAGTAAGACATTCCCATCTCCCCTCCTTCTCGTTTTTCTCACTTATCTCACAATTTGAATTCCGATTTTCCAGGCCTTTTGAAACTATAAAACAGCAAATGCAGTAAAGATGGCGAAGGGATTGAAGAATATTTTCAAGTTTTTTTGTTTTTTTTTAGCAGATTCTGGAACACACAAAACTGCTCCATTACGTGGGGAGCATGTCTCTAACTGTCCACAGGGATATAAAAGACTTAACAGCACACACTGCCAAGGTAATTTCTTTTATATACTGTATATATATATATTTATATAAATAATTTACATTCCTGCATGATTCACTTTAAGGTTATTGTCCTGCTGCAGAATAAATTTGGTTTTGATGGCCAAAGTTCCTAACTGAAACCATGTCCGATTCCACACACCTGCTAGTCGAACAGACCCTGGCGAGTTTGTTCGTCCCTATATGATAGTTCTGCTCTGCAATTTTATTCCATGTTTGTACAATCCTCTTACAAAACAATAATCCTTTTATTTTCTACTTTTTCCTTAAGATATAAATGAATGTGTCATGCAAGGAGTATGTCAAAATGGAGAATGTCTAAACACTCAAGGCAGCTTTCGTTGCACATGTAAACATGGCTACATCTTTATTTCTTCTCAAATGCAATGTGCAGGTAAGTTTTTTCATTTGTATCTTTGAGCCAATGAAATGCTTTGTTCATGTTAAAAATTTCAAGCAAATTGAGCTGCCCCTTAAGGGATAACTGAACACTTTAAAAATGGAAAGTATATGGGGAAGAGAGGTAGGATTGATTATTCCTAGCTCACAATATAGATTTGTTGAGGAACACGTACAGTTTTCATTTGTCAGGTTAGTCCTGGACTAGTCTTGTAAGTCAGGAGGAAGTCTGGCAGAATCAGTTTTCTTTGGGCTGGTGCTCCTCACAGAAGCAATATTGGGAGGTAGGAATTACCAGTCCTATATCCCTGTTCCAAGTACTTTTCATTTAACAGTTTAAAAAAAACAACTTTAGAAACACTATAGTTCTCCTTTAATTCTAACCTAGCATGCCATGTTTGTACATGTTAAAACATGTAACATTCATATAGAGAATGCATTGACGTCTTCTGCAAGACAGTGGACCATGTTATTCATGCTTTGTATAAACATATAATGTTTTACTCAATTCATTTGCAGTGTTTTCAGTGAGTCAGTTCACGTTATAGGCATGAGGAAAATGTATCTAAACACGCTTGAGAAGGTTCGCATTCTTCCAGGTCATGGTATATCTGTTGTATTTAGTTAGATTAACTGGACTTTAAGTTTAGTTCTTGAAGATGTTTCGCTAGTCATCCGACTGGTTTTCTCAATTCAGAATGACTTGTACAAAAATCTGTTGACAATATAAGTACCCTTGAAAGATCCAATTAGCATATGACACCAGGTGTTAGGGATCTTCTGAATGCAAGTATGGATGCATTGAAGCTAAGGGGTGTTATCGAAACTGCCCAGGATAAGGTGCCAAAACATCATTGTACATGACAGTTGGCCCAGCACAGAATAGCCAATTCCTTGGATCAGGACTCAGCCATGTACCTGCATCTTAAGGGAAAAGGACATACCTTTGAAGACTGTAATGTCAACAACTTTGCAAAAGAACATGACTGGTTGAAGAGAGATATCAAGGAGGCCATTTATGTGAAAATGAAGAAACCAAACCTGAATAGAGGTAGGGGGGTTTGACACCAGCCATGTACAATAACTAGCAAAAACATCTTCAAGAACTAAACTTTAAGTCCAGTTGATCTATCTGAATACACAGATGGGCTAAAGTTCTAAGCGGAGTGCCTCAGGGTTCTGTACTGGGGCCTCTTCTTTTTAATCTGTTTATAAATGACTTAGAAGGGGGCATTGAGAGAAAGGTCTCTGTGTTTGCTGTGTTCATGCTGGCCTTAAATGCAGACATGGAAGGTCAGGTGACAGATCTCCTCCCAGCAATAGTCTGTAACACACACAGTTCTTGAGGTAGAGAGCCCTCTGCTGGTAGGCAGGTAGAAGTTCCGGAAGTGCTATCTCTGAGGAGAACAATGACATCTGCTGGTGGAAAGGAGGAAGTTCATGCAGGCAGTTGATAAAGTCACCAGCAGATGTGGATCGTGACACATCGCATGTCATAAGAATCATGTCGGGAGACAGTTCAATGTTCTGTATGAATTGTCGAAGATGTGTGCTATCCCTTATATAGGATGTCATACGATGTACTAGTGATTGTAAGAATGTATCAATGTACATAGCAATGGGCTGAAAAAGAGAGCCTTGAGCAGACATTATGGGTCAACCAGGCGGGTGAGTCAAAGATTTGTGTATTTTGGGTAAGGTATAAATAATTGGTCATCTAGGGAAAGGAGTCATCAAACATTCAAACTCTACAGGACTAATCCAGGTAGCTTCTCGCATATTGTTAATGTCCAATTGTTTCTTTAACTTAATAGTAGGATCACTTGGTAACAGAGTATATGTCTTCGTGTCCGACAATTGTTGTTTTAATTCTTGTATGTAATATTGAGTGTCCAGTAAATACAATGGCACCACCTTTATCGGCGGGCCTGATCACAATGCTTTTATCTTCTCTTAGTGACTTTAATGCCTTCCTCTCTTCTAATGATATATTGGAGACATTATTGCTGAATCTATCTTTAGAGATGGAGTCAATTGAGTCTGACACCAAACTCGTGAACACTTTAAGAGATGCAGGAGTATTCGGAAGATCGTTCCTCTTCTTGTTCAGATGTTTACCCTGATACCATGGAGTTTGTTCACACGATACCTTTCCTTTGAAAAAAATTATAAATTTAAGATTTCTTTGTAATTTGAAAAGATCGACTTCAGTTTCAAATGGGTTTAATTTATTGGTAAGAATAAAAGATAAGCCTTTCTGAAGTAATTAGGTTTCAGTAGCAGTTAGATGGTGTTGACTCAGGTTAAAGATTATCGCTTCCGAAATGGTCTTGGTGGTTTGCCGGCACTTGTGTCTGCCCCTCCTGATCTGTCATTTATGTTTTTGTTTTTTGTCACCGCTCTGGTGTTCATGACGTAAGGAGTCACTGCAGCTGTAGTTGCTGCAGTGGGTTGCTGGGGTGCATTCTCCCCCTCCGAGGGGACTCGGGGGGGGATATATATATATATATATATTACCGTATATACTCGAATATAAGTCGATCCGAGTATAAGTCGAGGTACCTATTTCTACCTGAAAAATTCGTAAAATCTGATTGACTCGAGTATAAGTCGAGGGAATTATGACCACTGCTGCCTTCTGATTCTGTATTGTTTTGAGGCTTTAGTTGCCCTTTAAATGGACAGCAGAATTCCCATACAGTTGTCCCATACAGTAATAGACATACTGGATTTAGCTATTACTGTATGGGGCTACTGTATGGGAATTCAGCTCTCCATTTAAAGGGCAACTAAAGCCTCAAAACAATACAGAATCAGAAGGCAATCTTCAGCAACAGATACCATCCTCCTGAAACTGTACTGTTTTAAGGCATTAGTTGCCCTTTAAATGCAGAGGTTTGCCCCAATTCCTTGCCACTTCAGATGTTTGGAAACTACAACTCCCAGCATGCTTTAGTTGCTGGGAGTTGTAGTTTTCAAACATCTGCAGTGGCAAGCTGATAATCCCTCTGCTAACAGGCTGCCGCTCATTTCCCGGCGCTTCCGCCTGCACTGTTGAGGTACCTGATGTCACTACTCAGCGCCAGGTGAGACCGGTGCCGAGTAGTGACATCAGCCACCAGCACAGTGGATGCGGAAGCATGGGGAAGCGAGCGGCAGCCTGTTTAAAGGTAAGTGACCAGAGTATAAGTTGAGGTCGGCTTTTTAGACTTTTTGAAGCCTTTTTTTGAAGCCTAAAAACCTTGACTTATATTCGAGTATATACAGTATATGTAATATATAATAATATATATATATATATTTAATGGGAGGTCCTATGCCTTTAATATAAAGCACTGGATGGCCTCTTTCCTCATTTTAAAAAGGCCAAAGGGCTGGGGGGAGGTCAAAAAAGCCTGTTATATGGATCCAGTGTGCAAGTACTGTATAAGAAATGCAAAAGTTTGCTAATGGTAATTGAAGTAAAAAAGGTTAGAAGTTAGGACCTTCCAGACTGGGGTTACCTTGACGTGTTTGGAAGGCTTTTCATTCATGTGATCACAGTAATGTTTACTAGAACCCCTTTGCTTATAAAGTATGCCAGTGTGCAGAGAATATGATATTGTATGGGGCCAAGGAATGTGCATTGATTATCCTTTCTATGTTTGTATATATATATATATATATATATATATATATATATATACATATATTATATTTCATACATCCTGGAATAAAGCCCTTTTACTGACTTACAGACATTAAAAGCCCAGGCTTTAGCGATTCATACCCAAGGGTTTGAATAACAACATTCTCTGTTAACAGTAAGTTTCTTCCTTTTGTCCATTGGCTAATGAATGTACTAATATTCAATACAGTGTAATAATATAGAGCATGGGTGTTGAATTTTCACATGTTTAAAAACTACAACTCCCAGCATTCCCTGGCTGCACAGAATGCTGGAAAACGTATTTTTCATACATTCTGGAATAATGCCCTTTTACTGACTTACAGACATTAAAAGCCCATGCTTTAGCGATTCCTACCCAAGGATTTGAATATGCACATGTTCTTTGTCATGCAGCTGAAAAGCCTGAAGTGAAGGGCCTGTGCTACAGATTGGTTAGTACAGATGGGCAGTGCCAACATCCATTATCTACAAGACTGACTCGACAGTTGTGCTGCTGTAGCGTTGGAAAGGCATGGGGGTCTCAGTGTGAAGCATGTCCTGCGGATGGTACAGGTATAGTATAGTATTTGAGGTTGAATAAAGACATACGTCCATCCAGTCCAACCCATCTAGCAATATCCTCATTTCCTGCCTAACTGTTGATCCAGAGGAAGGCAAAAAAACCCACCAAATTTATGAAGGGGGAAAAAATTCCTTCCTGACTCCAAGTGGCAATCGGAAATTTCCCTGGATCAACTCTACTTTATGTATCAATACCAGTAACTTGCAACATTCCTTGTTTGCAGAAACTCATCCAGCTTTTTTTTGAAAATGACCAATGAACCTGCCATAACAACGTCCACTGGAAGACAGTTCCATAGCTTTACCGTTCTCACAGTGAAAAACCCTTTCCGAGCTTGAAGCCTAAACCTTTTTTCTTCAAGTCTTAAGGGATGTCCTCGTGTCCTTTGACATGTTCTATTGGTGAACAATGCCCCAGATAGTTTATTGTATGGCCTGTTAATGTATTTATACATAGTAATCATTTCCCCATGCAAGAGCCTTTTCTCCAGCGTACATAATTGTAACTTTTCCAGTCTCTCTTCATATTCAAGCTCCCCCAATCCCCTTATTAATTTAGTTGCCCTTCTCTGAACCCTTTCCATTTCAAAGATGACCTTTTTGTACACAGGATTCCAAAATTGCACTGCATATTCCAAATGAGGCCTTACCAATGCTTTGTAAAGAGGGAGAATTACATTTTCCTCCCTTGAATCCATACCTCGCTTTATACAAGACAATACCATGCTGGCTCTGGCTGTTGCCGCCTGGCACTGCTTGCTACCTTTAAGTTTGTTATCCACCAAAACTCCAAGATCCCTTTCCAACAGGGATTCACTTAACACAGAGCCATTTATAGTATAAGTAGCACAAGTATTTTTAAGTCCAAAATGCATCACCTTACATTTATCAACATTGAATTTCATCTGCCACTTAGCAGCCCAATGTGATAATCTATCTAGATCCCCTTGCAACGATTGCACATCCTCTGAAGTTTTTAATGGTCGACAAAGTTTTGTGTCGTCGGCAAACACAGAAACCTTGCTGACAATACCCACTTCCAAATCATTAATAAATAGATTAAATAGAAGCGGCCCCAACACAGAACCCTGTGGCACCCCACTTAGCACTTTAGTCCATAATGATGAAGCCCCATTAACAACTACTCTCTGCATCCTATTCCTTAACCAATTTTCTATCCATGTACAAATGTGACTCCCCAGACCAACAGACCTTAGCTTATTCATTAGTCGCCTATGGGGGACTGTATCAAAAGCCTTTGCAAAATCCAAGTAAACTACATCTACTGCTATACCAGAGTCTAAATTTCTACTTACTTCCTCATAAAAGCCAAGCAAGTTAGTTTGACAAGATCTATTCCTCCTAAATCCATGCTGGTTACTACTTATAATGTCAGTCCTTGAAACATACTCTAGAACATGTTCCCTTATTAAACTTTCCAGGATCTTCCCCACCACTGAAGTTAAACTTACAGGCCTGTAATTACCCGGCTGTGAACGACTACCCTTTTTGAATATTGGAATAACATCAGCCTTTTTCCAATCCAGAGGCACACCACCGGACATGAGGGAATCAGCAAAAATAAGAAACAATGGCCTAGATAAAACTGAACTTAGCTCCTTAAGTACCCGAGGATGTATTTTATCCGGTCCAGGAGATTTATTAATATTAACCTTATTTAGTTCTTTCTGTACCATATCCTCGGTTAACCAAAGTGAACTTGAATCTTGTATACCTTTATTGCTACTATACTCTATGATATCTGTACTTGGATCTTCTATAGTGTATACAGAGGAAAAAAAATTATTCAAGACATTTGCTTTATCGCCATCCTCCGTAACTAACTTATCCCCATTAATTAATGGTGCCACATTCTCAGTCCTCATCTTCTTACTATTAATATACTGAAAAAAATGTTTAGGCTTAGTGATGCTTTCTTCAGCTATCCTAACTTCATTATTAATTTTAGCTAGTTTGATTGCTTTCTTACACTCCTTGTTACAGTTTTTATACTCCCTAAAGGCCCTTTTCCGTTCCCTCGGCCTTAAAGGTTTTAAATGCCTTTTTCTTCCTTACCATTTGCCTCTTTACATCAGAATTCAGCCACATGGGCGCGGATTTATTTTTTTTACATTTATTTCCCAAGGGTATAAATTTAGATGTGAACTGGCTTAAAATCCCCTTGAACACAGTCCACTTCTGTTCAGTACCTTTACCTGATAATACATTATCCCAGTTGACATTCTGAAGAGCTGCTTTTAACCTGGGAAAATTTGCTTTCCTGAAATTAAATGTCTTTGTTAACCCAGCGCACTTTTCCTTTCGATAACAAAGTCCAAACGGCACTATTTCATGGTCACTATTCCCTAAGCCTCCAGTTACCTTTACATCTATAATGCGCTCCACAATGTTAGATATTACCAGATCCAACAGAGCTCCTTTTCTAGTAGGAACCTCAACCACCTGTGAGAGAAAATTATCCTGCAGCAAATTCAGGAACTCATCGCCTTTTTCTGTGATGGCAGTTCCACCACACCAATCAATGTCAGGGTAATTGAAGTCCCCCATAATGAGCACACTCCCCAAACTTGCAGCCCTTGCCAATTGCATATGAATTTGACTCACCTCCTCTCTGCTAGCATTTGGCGGCTTATAGCAGACACCAACAATGACATTACCCACTTTCCTGTTGCCTAATTCCACCCATATTGCCTCCACTTTATCATCCATATCACCAGTTATCTCTTCTTTTAAATTTGGCTTCAATTCTTTTTTAACATAAACACATACTCCTCCCCCTTTCCTTTTTTTTCTGTCCTGCCTAAACAAGGCATATCCTTCTATATTTACAGCCCAGTCGTGAGAACTGTTCAACCACGTTTCTGCTATACCTATTACATCATACTTTTCATTCAATGCCAACATTTCCAATTCACCCATTTTGTCAGCCAGGCTTCTCGCATTTGAAAACATACATTTTAGATTATGATCCTGTAATTAATTCATATACTTTGATACACATTCCTCCCTATCCCCTATGCTAGCCCCACCCCCCTTTCCACCCACCACTGGCCTATCTACACCCTGCTTTCCTCCTGGACAATCTATCCCAGTGAGACTGCTAATACCCTCCCCCCCCAAACCTAGTTTAAAATCTCCTCCAACCCTCTAGCCATCTTCTCCCCTAAAACAGCTGCACCACCATCAGTGAGGTGCAACCCATCCCTACTAAAGAGCCTGTAGCTGACAGCAAAGTCTGCCCAGTTCTCAATAAACCCAAACCCTTCTTCCTTACACCACTCTCTTAGCCACGCATTAATGCTCCTAAGCTCCCGCTGTCTCCCTGGCTTAGCACGTGGCTGCGGTAGTATTTCTGAAAACACTACCCTGGAGGTCCTTGCTTTTATCTTGGCCCCTAGTTCTCGGAAATCATGTTTAAGGACCTCACCTCCTCCTCTAACTTTGTCATTGGCACCAATGTGAACCAAGACCGCCGGGTCACACCCGGCCCCACCCAATAATCTGTCTACACGATCCACCACATGCCGAACCCTAGCACCAGGCAGGCAACACACAGTTCGGCATGTAGGGTCTTGGCGGCAGATTACCCTATCTACCTTCCTTATAATGGAGTCCCCTACCACTACCACCTGCCTTGCATTCCTGACCCTTCGTTCCTCCTCCCTTGTATCAGAGTCCCCTGGGTGCTCAAGGGACTAGCCCCCTCCATACACGCTAATTCCGAGGTGTCCTCCTCCACTTCATTACCTAAGACGGCAAATCTGTTGGGATGGATCAATCTGGGAAGAAGGCCCCCTACTCTTCCGTCCCCCACTTCCCCTAGTAACCCTAACAAAACTACCTCCTTCCTCATCCTTTCTTGTCCCTCTTCCACCCACCTCTATACTGGCCCCAGCCAGTGCCTGCTGACCCCCCAGTTCTGCCAATCCCCGCAATGCTGCAAGCTGCCCCCTTAGACTCTCCACCTCAGCTTCCAAACGGGCAACCCACTCACACCTGACACAGACATAGGTTCCCCGGAACGTCTGCTCCAGGTTCCTATACATGTGGCACGATGCACATTGCATGGTACTGACAAAACTGTCCCTTCTAATACACCACACCAACACAGTGACGCACAAACCTTGTTTAATTGCCCTTCTTGTTTCAATGTCCTTCTTTTTTTTATGTCCCTGAGAGCAAGGTCCTTAAGAGAAAGGGCCACTCACAAGTTCATTACACTCACAGGAAACTTCCTTTTGTTAGGTCCAAACCACAGGCCCAACAACTGTGAATCCTATTTAACTAATAGGCCCCAACCCCCACACCAATTAGTGCAAGAGCCAGAAAGAGAGGGAAAAAAACCAAACACTTATTAACCCTTTCACAGCCTGTTTGTGATTACAACAGGTACAATACTAGAATATAGAAGTCCAGCACACCCCTTTAACTGGAAGAAGAAAGATTAGTCTGCTTACTGCACACTCAGTCCTGCACACATAGTTATTAAGAGTACAAACAATCCTTATTTTCAAACTGTCAAAAAATCCTTATTTTCAAACTTTCACACACACCATACAACCATCAAATGATTAAGTGTCCTTCTTTTTATATGTCCTTGAGAGCAAGGTCCTTAAGAGAAAGGGCCACTCACAAGTTCATTACACTCACAGGTGAGGAGAAGATAATCAGTTTCCTTGTGTTTAAAATTACAAAAGAAACACATTATAGTACAAATATTGCAAATAATGAAGATAAATGTTTTTTATTAAACCAATGACTATTTTACTGTTTTGATTTGACCTAAGCTGTAACCACTTATTCTTAATGGGTTTTTTTATTCTATATTTCTTTATAAGCCTCCTTTAGTGAAATATGTCCAGCTGGAAAAGGATACCATGTTTTGAGGTCCCATCAGACACTCACAATTCAAGCTCACAGTGAGTTTACTTTACACCTTCACCCAGAGGGTGGGGAAAACCTGGCTCAGCCTCCAAAGGTCCCAGAGATCCATACTTCTAGAAAGATCGCTGAACCGGATTCCACTGAAGGTGGGAACTTTTATTTAAGTTAAATTATGGTCTGCATTCCATAATAATGTCTGTACGGATGCCTATGTTAATCTGTAGTAATCTGTGGAACATACAGCATTTAAAAAAAAATACATTTTAAAGAACTATTGTATGTCAGTGCTTATTTCCTTAAAAGCAAGAGTTTTTCCTTACAGATTTTTTGAATTCTTAAGGCATAAGACAGGAGGAACCATAATTATATGTGTTATATAAGGGATAATGCGCCACCGAGGAGTTCCCTGACCATATAGAAGCACAAGGCCGTAGGCCGAGTGCTTTTATACAGGACAGGGAACTCCGAGGTGGCGTAATGTCCTTATATTATATTATAATGTGAAGGGGCGCATTATTTCTTATAATACATAAGTATCTGATTCTTTCACCCCATTCATATTTTAAATTGTAGCCTTGTCCCTATTTCCACCTTAAATCCCCCAAGCTACCTTCTGTAAGTTAAACCCAGTAGAAAGGAACATCCCAGCATCTATGCGGTTAAACAAATCTTTGTGGAGGAGGAGAGAGACATTGGTTATGAAGTGACAGGAAGCAGCTCCAGCAGGTTCTGCTAGTGAAGTTAAACACTGCAAATCATGGTCCAGGTATGAACACTGGAATGGGCGGAGTAGTGGGATATAAGAAATATAAAAAAATAAGAAATGAGTCACTTAGTGACATAGATAAGTGATTTTTATAAGGATATATACCACTGCGGCTCCCATTATAAAATATCACACTTATGTATTATAAGTATATAAACATGTTCTGTTTTGAGCAGCTGAATTGCATTATGGAGTACATTATGAATTTATATTCTTGTTTTTTTTTTCAGGCTATGTTACTGCAGCAGTGGTGAGTTGCTTTTTCCTTCCAGGTTATAACAATCTGTAGAGCAAAACAAAATATAAAGGGTAAGTCTTGTATGTCATCCATCTAGTGCGCAGAACCCATATCTTATTTTATATTATAACTCTGATTATTGATTAAAGATGAATGCTATTTGTAAGCAGAAAGTAGGGTAAAGTTACAGGGTATGTTTAGTTGCATTATTTAAACACTGACATTTAGACAAATGCCCCTTAGAATACAATTTATAACTTACTGTATACACAATTTAAAGGAACACTAAACCATGATGGGGTGTAATACCTCCCATTCCATCCCCCGCCTCCAATACAATCCCTTTAAAAAAAAAAAAAAATATTTTATTATTCCTTTAAATATAACCACTATTGCCAAGTTTTACTGCACTGCCAATAAAGAGTATATCAAGAGCAGCTACTTAATAACCTTTCCAGCACTCAAACAACTTTGTATAATTTAAAAGTAAAATGTTAAGAGTAGTAAAATAATAGTACTTACATATCTGACCCTGCATTGTTAATATATTTTAAAAGGGTAATTGTGGTCTCCATACAAGTGCTCTGTATTTAACAGAGCTCTTTCAAAAAAGCCTAGGATTATGTCTCTAGTTTCTCTTGATCTTATAAATTTGTAAAGTTTCAGTTCCTGGTCTGTCCTGTCTGTCTATGACCCCCCCAAAATGAATCTTTTTTTAAGCGATTTACAGACCTGTAACCATTCTCTTTCCTCTACCTATGGGCACCTTAGGGAAAGAAAAAGATTTCTTTTCAGGCTTGTGGCTAGCTTTAAAGAATTGTATAGACTGTAACTAGAAGCATGATCCTGGAGTAATTTTAAAGGTAGGAGTTTATGCTTTTTAATAATGCTTTGTTGACAATTTAAAGTCTTTAGAGTTTTGGAAGTGATATACCATGTTGTTAACCAGAGGGGCTACTATAGCCAAATACTCATCAATGTTATAAATCACCAAATTGATGCTGCTGACAATTGGCCTTAGAGGGGTGCCTTCTCTGTGTATTTTGTTTGCCCAAAGTAAAGGTGCATGTAAAGATGTATTCTTTAATCTTAACAAAAAGAGCAGGCAGCATTTCTGGGTCCTTAAAAAAAGATTGGTTTAATTTAACACACTATTAAAACATTAGGCACACGAAAGGCATTATTTGATGCATTTTGGGGACCACCCCAAGTCATAAATGATGTCATGGCCTTAAAACCTCTCCTTATATGGCCTTATAAGGTATGGCCACATTCTTTGATCTTTCCTAGAACTGCTGGTGGGGTCTGTTATAGGTGTTGGAATCATTTAGAAGAGAAGTTAATCTGGCATGAAATTCTGTTGAGTACTCTACAAGCTAGACAGGATAACCTCTTGTTGTCTGCTGGCAGTATGACAATGCCCAGGTCCTTGGTAAGTCATTTTTTTTTTTCGTTTTTCCAGTGTGGTTAAGTTGAAAGGGGGATGCACTCATACATGCACAATTATATTTGCTGGTCTACATAAATTTTTTAAAAAATTTTACTAGTTTCCTTTAACACTAATGAAAAAACAGAATAATTAGATTTCTCTACAATAAATGTAAAAAAATAAAATTAAAAAGATAAAAAGCAAAAATATCTGCTAATCTGCCACATCTACTTAAGAATTTGGGGGCCAAAAACAAATGCTATATAATCATATTGGTCTCCTGTCTGTCTGTCTGTCTATCTATCTAGCTGTCTAATCTATCACTCTGTCTGATCTATCTATCTATCTACAAAAGATGGGATAGTATACATCCACACAGAGTGCAACTAGAAACCAAATCAATTTAATATATACAAACAATAGAAGGCTAGTGCACATCCAACTAATTTATATTTAACGTTACCAGTGAATTGCGACGTAAAAAGCCTGCCAGTAAATTTAAAGCAATTAGTTCAATAACTTTGCCAAATTATTTTAAGCCCAGCAACCACATCTCTGTTTGCTTTATTCTGCTGGGTCCTAACCTATAATCTTAGTAAATTTTACCTTCGTAAGAGACGTAATTCTCAAACTTTATCTTAGTAACAGTACCTGCCTTTAATGTGATGAAAATCCCTGTCGCTCGTTCGCTTACTGTCTAGGGACTGACTCTCCGGCTTTAAGTACTTGATCACATGGGCCACTGTGGGTGGAGCACACATTTCCCAGAGGCACACATTTCCCAGATAAATCTACGATAACAAAAGAGATTTACGATCCCCATAGAATATCATTGCGGTAGTTTACTATCGCATAGTATTCTACTATCGAACGTTCATTAATTAACAAATTAACTGTAATCATAAATTAACCTGCAGCATCGCTAAAAAGTGATACCGCGGGTTTATAAATATGGCCCTTAGACTTTTCTCGAGCTAGAAAAAGTTCTAAGACACAGACCGAAATGTCGCTACCTGTTTGTTGCACATAAAATCTATCTATTTATCTATCTATCTATCTATCTATCTATCTATCTATCTATCGGAGTGTGTCACATGAGCCCCCCAGCATGTTAGAAGGGAGAAGTGTTTCACACAGCAGCAGCCACACCCACCCTCAGCAGTGTCAGGAAGATATGTTAATGATCTGTATAGTGTTGGCTGGGAAGGCTCATTATTATGTAGATGAATGTATCCAATGTCGGTTGGATTACAAGTGGGCAGTGGCTGAGGGAGGGGAGGGCAGTTTGGAACAGTTGCTAAACATTGAAAATTCACTAACAAAGCAGGCACAGACACACATGTAAGTAACATAATTGTATTACCCTAACATTGTACTTTCAGATTATACAAAGTTGTTTCAGTGAGTATAGTGACCCTTTATTAAAGTCACACATCAGGCAAGACAAGATGCTATTAACCAAGAAGCATAATTGTATATTAATTAACAGCATGGATGCAGGAGAGAAACAATGTGTCTTGTTTATTCTTCCCTATCCTTATAATAATAAATGCCCTCAGTATCTAAGAACATCATTGTCGTTTTATCTGACAGCTTCCAGCCTACAGCACAAACTCACAGGAAAAGTCTGTTGATTTTGCACCAATTATTTCTACAACACAAGGGATTTCATTTCCAGGTAATACTCTATGGGGCAAATGTAATAAAGTTTGTGTAGCAGCTTACAGTGGCGTAACTAGGAATCACTGGGGCCCCCCAACTACGATGAGGCCCCTATCCATGCTTCATTTACAGTGGTTTTCTAGGAGGAGGCTATATCTGTCATAGGAAAAATAAGAAGATGGGACCCCTTTGGCCTCCAGACCCCCCTGCGGTTACTCCCCCTGCTCCCCTGGTAGTTACGCCCCTGGCAGCTTACCTGACAGCTCTCTTGCAATACCATAATGACTTTGCTCAGTTAAGGTAGCATGTCAGGCAAGCCGTGCAAAATCAAAATAAAGGCAGAGTACCACACTACTACTTTGTATCACAGTTTATTGTGCAAAAAACAAAGTGCAGCATTTCGGGGAGCCACCTGCCCTATTCCTAAGGTAAGCTGTGTCTGGGACACCCAATCCAGTTGGTGTTAAGTTTTGTACTTTATAGTAGCTTACTGCATTGTGCATGCTGCTCCAAGTTTTGGACTTTACGCAGATGCCCCATTATTACATAGATTTCCATGGATTTTAGATTCATTTGAGCAGTACCATACATGTTACTGCATATCCCTTTATGACCAGGCAGTGGTCCATAATTATATCCTAATTGTTTTGTTTTTTAACTTCTCTGTGTTATTATATTACTACATTATTATTATTATTATAATTATTATTATAGTATAGCACTATTTTTTGCTGTATATATTAAAGGGACTGTAAACTCCCCATCATCCATAAAAATAACTATGTGCCATCCGTTTCTATTATTTACAGGGAGGTAAGAATGCTTATTCTCACCTCCCTGTGAATAATAGGACGCTCAGGGCACCTGGAACTTTTACCTGGAACCTTACCGCCGCTCCACTGCAAGCCGCTCCTTCACTGAAAGCCGATCTGTCCCGACCGCACGCCCTATCTTAGGAGCATGCGCGCCAATAAAAAAGATAGGGCGCGCAATCAGGAGAGAATAGCTGTTCTGTGAAGGAGCGGCTTGCGAGTGGAGCGCGGTAAGGTAAGTTCCAGGTCCCCCGAGCGTCCTATTATTCACAGGGAGGTGAGAAAAAGCGTTCTCACCTCCCTGTGAATTATAGAAACGGATGGC
The DNA here is from genome assembly GCA_019447015.1 of Hymenochirus boettgeri. Taxonomy (NCBI): domain Eukaryota; kingdom Metazoa; phylum Chordata; class Amphibia; order Anura; family Pipidae; genus Hymenochirus; species Hymenochirus boettgeri. Next base: position 64,065,964 of record CM033472.1, read on the forward strand.
ACATAGTTATTTTTATGGGTTTAGTGTTCCTTTAAAGGGCACATTCACCCATAAAACAAAAAACTGGTAACTTGTGAGTTATTTGCCCACAACCCCAACTGCTATTTTTACCAGTTTATTACATGCATTTAAAACCAGATATTTAATAAGTACTATTTCTTCCTGGCAAAAGGAAGTGTCTCCTCACTCTGCTCTAAGGGGCATATTTATAAATGTTCGCTATCGCAGGACATCACAATGGCAAAGAGCATTATTTTCGCAATATTTATAAAAACACTAATTTTCATGAAAAGGTATCGCTGCGGCGATGTGTACACTGACTACTCTGCCAATTGCGTTAAGTCTGGTATCACAGCGAAAAGAGAAATTGCTCTATAGCTTCGGGCCATTAATAGACATGGGCTGCAAGCAAAAATTTGCCAATGATTTTACCTGAATTTTCGCCAAACATTCCTTAAGGCATTTTTCAAAGCATTAAACGAAAATCAAAGCGGTATTTATAAAGTGCCAAAATGTGGATTTTTGTCTGAGGTGACATACATGTATCTATGGGGAATGGTCCAGCAATGAGTTATTTTACTTACTGGAATGTTCCATTAACATGACTATTTCTTACACAGCACTATGGTTTGTTCCTATATTAATGTAACTGGTTTGATAAATAGCTGCAATTTGCAGAACATAAGCAAAACTAAAAAATGTGTCCTATTAATAAAATAGAGAAAATTCATCTGGGTGAGTTTTACACTATTTATCATATCTTCTGCTGAAAAAACCCCCCACGTGTGTTAGGCTATTTTTAAATAACAAAGATAGCTGTTCAGTGTGTATTAACTATAACCAATTTGATACTACTTTGAAAAGCCACCAGGGAGTGTTACCTATTTACCATTATATGCCCTGGACTTAAATTTTCGCCACATTTTCTGCATTATTAGTGCTACTTTTTGCCACATAATTTTCACCTTTGATGAAAATTCGCCTTTTTAATAACTATAAAAAAAGAAAATGTTAAACATTGTGGTGAAGTCTGGTGGAAAAAAATAGCAAAGATAATGGCCCCCATTTGACATTATTGGTAAATAAATAAAATCTCAATCACAATTTACTGACACCTTCCATGGACCCATTGGCAGGCTAATTATTAAAAAATATAACAAACCTTAAGGGGCATGTCCACCGCCCAAACTAAAATTTTACCAAGTACTGGCCCAACAGTACAAAAAAAAATCCTTACCTCCTGTTATGCCTCTGCAAAGATCAGGAAACTGCTGGGTAGGAGCTTCAGTGCCTGTAGCTTGGCTAACCTCAGCAAGGTCTGAGGCATGCTCCGTAGAGCTCTTCCCCCCGCTCCCTCCCGATCCCTCCGTGGCTGGCAGTGTTCAATCTCGTAAAACCTTTGGCACCATGCAGGGGATACCCTCCCACCCCCAACCGCTATATTCATAACGTTAAAAGCGCTTTCAATCTGTACTTACACCTCCTTGTTCCTGTGCTGTTCTACAGTGAATGCAGCCGCGGCTGTGATTGGCTGCCTATCCCCTGCATTGAGCCAAAAGTTTTTAAAAAGGGTAAACATGCTCTTTAATAAATATGCCCCTAAGAGCATTTTATATGCTTGAGCATGTGCAGAGGAGGCAGCAGGTGTAACCAGGTTCATAACTGCAGGGGCCCGGGCCTCCCAGCAAGATTGGCAGCAGGGCCCCTGACACACACCCCTCCCCTCCCCTGAGGCTTGGCGATCAGCCAATAGAAATTAGCATCTGACTATTATTGTAAATCTGTCTATACTTTCAGAACTTGCAGAAAAACCCACTACTGTTGCTGTAAAAAATATACCTCCTGAGTATTATAATCGGGATCGGAGTGCTGTTGAGATTGCTGTAACCAAAGGAACAGGTGAGAGTTTAGTAACTGTTTAATGAACTTGTTATTGTTGAATTCCTACACTAAAGCTTCTACTTCTATAGAAACAGATGAGTGCAAACTGACACGAGATCTTTGTGGTTATGGAGAATGCATATCTACTCCTGGAGGATATTACTGTAGTTGTTTTGCTGGGTACTACCCACATCCTGAAAGAAAGCATTGCATTGGTGAGTATCTGGAATAGAGCAGCAAGAATAAAATAATTATTAGAAAATTAGACAAATGTTTACAGAAAATGGAGGTAGCAACCTCTGCACTGTTGCATATTTGACTTATCTTATTAGATAATTCTTGGAACACATGTAATACAATTAATGAAGATGTAATACATAAAATAAAGACCAGTGTCTCATCCTGTACTTTGGTTATAATTCACATAAACAAGACTGAAGTAAGTGTTTGATATTATCCTATCTATTTTATTATTGCCCACAATGTTTACCAATTCCCTTCTAGGTGTGCGCTTGCATGCACATACAACTAAGCACTTAATTAGGTATGCAGCAAAACAATTTTGTGAAAGCACACATAATATACATCTGCGCGCACATTGCTCCAGAGACTGTACTTCATCCATCATATTATTATGAGTATTATTTGAGTAATAATGAGTATTATTTGTGTAAATCCGCACTTTATAAAGCGCACACAGAGCAGGATGGTGTATAGTGTTACAATGCAATGGTTGGGCAAAAGAAACTCAATCCTTGAATATTTTAAATTAAATGTCAGCAGGGAGCTGCATGAGTGAGGTTCCCTCTGTTTTTTAGTGACTGGGCAGGAGCAGCACTTCCAACAGAACTGAGTGGTGTTGGTTCCCCTGCTACATAGCAAATGTATAAGGTAAAAATCTCTTGAAAACTGCTTCATCTTCAATAAATGCATGAAATAATGCAGAGTAGTAAATAGATGTATTAACTCGAGATGTGCAAATTTTTACTAGTTTCATTCAAACTGGAAGCGGCAAGAGTCAATTGTAGGCAACGCCATGCTTACCCTTTGAGCCTGGGAAATTCCCTGGTGACCCAGAATGTGTAGTCATTAAGACAGATTTCTCCATTTTAATCAACCCCTCTGTTTAAATGCTGATGTTACCACACAGCTCATGCTCTATGTTTCCTGGCTGCTCTGTGCTAGCCAGATGGTGAATTTTCACAAAAAGTTGAGAATTTGCATTCATGGAAAACAGCAAAATTCATTGAGAATTCTTGTTCACAGGTTAACGTTGTTTATTGTAAAATTAACCAGGTAAATTCTACAATACACATCAGCAAAACTTATCAGGCCTTGCCTTTAGCTGGGTACACACATGGCAGATCCTGTCTGTCATCTTTCAAAGATCAGGTTGTGCACAGTCCCGAGCATTCTCCCTATACACAGCATAGGGAGAACGTTCGGGACTGTTTGTTTCCCTCAACCCTGGCTGACTCTCTTATAGGGAGACTTACGCGGCCAAGGGAAATTTTCGGTCTTTCCTAAACGACCACAAGGCTGGCAGGAACATTCAGCGGCTGTGCGCTCATTTTGGGAAAGACTCTAGACACACTGCCAATAAAGCGGTATCAGGGCTTTATTTTCAGTGTGTGTACCTAGTTTTACAGAGCTAACGCAGAACATCACGATAGGTAGTAGTGTTATTATAGCTGTATTTATAAAGCCGATCATTTTTGCCACGCAAAGTATCGCACTGGCGAAGTGTGGAGGTAGCATTGATTAAGCTGCTGGCAAACATCGCTGATACAACCGCTGCAGCCATGCTTTTAGTGGCAAAAACAATCTGCTTTATAAATACGGCAATAACTCTGAAATTAACGACAGCAAAAAGTTTAAGAGCGTTTATAAATATGCTGCTTTATTTTTTGTGTTACAGACATTAATGAGTGTGATAAAAATCCCTGTGGTTCTGGAAGAGGTGTTTGCCTTAACACAGTTGGCTCCTTTAATTGCCGTTGTCATCATGGGTACAAACTACAAGTAAAAAATGAATTACGATCTTGTGTAGGTAAGAAAAGCTGCTAGTGTTTTTCTGTCCGCCTGCCTATATATTATAATCAGTTTTGCATTAATTTCTTTAATTTTCCATCTTCTTTTTTGTTCTTGGTTCCACCTTGCATGGTAGCACAACTAGACACATGCTGCATTGCCCTTTTCACACGCGTTACCGTCCATAGATAGTGTGGCCACAACATAAAAGATTCCGGGAGGTGTTGTTCAATAATCAACCAGGACTAAGAAAAAAAGTGTTGTAGGGACATATTAATTCCTGAGCTAAATGTTTATTTAACAAGCAATTAAATAAGTCTTCTGACCAAATTACAATAGAGAACATTACATTTACAGAATGAGGCAAATAATATAAATAAATTGGTAACAAAAAGGTGGCTTTTCTGATAAGAATGCCATTGCAGTAATCTTTGTGGGCCCCGTTGGAGGATATGAATAAAAGCACTGAGGCTTTCTGTACTTGATTTATGACTTTATACACAAGGAGAACTGGCAACCCCCAATACATACTCCACATGTTTATATTAAATGTCTAAACGATCAGGAGCAGGCAGGGAAGTTAGAGAACTTACCCTCAATCTCGCTCCTCTGCTGTTCCTCTGATGGTGCTTGTACTGTATGCGCATGCGTGTATAGTACAAGCTCTGGCAGGACCTGTCAGAGAAGCCAGCTCTGTAATGTGATTACGGTGAAGTACTCTAACTTGCCTGCCTGCTCCTGATTGTTTAATTTAAGAATGGAAGGTAATACTTAGCTCCTTTACTACCGGTTCTTCAATTGAACTGAAAAATTTTAAAGATACCCTTTAGTATCTTTAGTTTATTGCTTCTGTTTAGACCAGAACTTAAAAATAAAGTTAATTGAGGTGCAGGGGAGTCTATAGCGACGTATAGTGAATAGAACATTGTGGGAATATAGAATGTATTCTGTGATCATAAAATATTTAATTGGATATGAAGAGAAGAAGACTTTATTTTGGGTAATTTAAGTTGTTTAACCATGCTAGTAATCTTTTCCCACTAGTTAACTGTATATAAATAACTGTATTTATCCCATACAAATTTAAAGTCTCTAATAAAACTTTGTTGCCCCCCCACTTCCAAAACAAACAAGGCAAAAATCACTTGGAGTTGCAAAGCTATAAATTTAGGGGGAGACAAAATATCGGGTGTTATCAACCTAAATAGTTCAAAGCCAACACTAACCAAGGTTATACAGGATTAGCATGGGTTTTACGGAGACAGTATTTTTTTTTCCTTCAGTGTGGATGTTATATCTGTTTTATATTTAGTTTTGTGCTACAATTTTGCATAAACTTAACTGCTGGAGATTGCAAGTTATTTCACACTCCCACAAAGTAGTTGGAAAGTTCTTATTTCATCAAGTGCATTATAGGAAAGGGGAGTGCTGTGGTTAAATGAAACATTATCAGGACAAAAAAATGGGGGATGGGGGGGGCATTTTTCTGTATAGTATAGCAAAACTATGTGCTGATTTAACAGTAAATGGGTTCCAGTGTATAAGAAGATGCTAGTCCTATCACTATACTACAGCTCCTTACCTCATCTCTTGTAAACCTGTTTATAGATCATGCCCTGTATATCTGATAGTTTGTCCAGTCTAATATACTCAGCAATACCCACATTTCCTGCCTAACTTGATCCAGAGGAAGTAAAAAAAAACCCACCAGAATAATGAAGGGGAAAAAAAATCCTTCCTGACTAAAAGTGGCAACCGGAAATATCCCTGGATCAACTCTACTTTATGTATCAATACCAGTAACCTGCAACATTCCTTGTTTGCAGAAACTCATCCAGCTTTCTTTTGAAACTGACCAATGAACCTGCCATCACAACGTCCACTGGAAAACAGTTTCATAGCTTTACCATTCTCACAGTGAAAAACCCTTAACGAACTTGAAGATTGAATTTCTTTTCTTCAAGTCTTAAGGGATGTCCGCGTGTCCTCTGACATGTTGTTTTGGTGAACAATGCCCCAGATAGTTTATTGTATGGCCCGTTATATGTATTTATACACAGTAATCATATCCCCACACAAGCGCCTTTTCTCTAGTGTTCTTTAATCTGTCTTCATATTCAAGCTCCCCCATTCCCTTTTTATTTTTTTTTTAGTTGCCATTCTCTGAACCCTCTCCATTTCCAAGAGAGAATTTTTTGTACACAAGATTCCAAAATTGCACTTCATATCCAAATGAGGCCTTACCAATGCTTTGTAAGGGAGAATAATTTTTTCTCCTTGAATCCATACCTCCTTTTAGAACAATGGGGCATATTAATAAATTATTACTGCCCAAATTTTTTTTTTTCAGTTGCCCTTCTCTGAACCCTCTCTATTTCCAAGAGAGAAATTTTTTTTAATAATAACATTTTGATCCCTTGAATCCATACCTCTCTTTATACAATGGGGCATATTTATAAATTAACGCCGCACATTACCATGGCGAAAACGTTATTTTCACCATATTTATAAAGGCGATCCACATCTCCGCGGAAAGCATTACTGTGCCAATATGCTGAGGTAAATTGAGCTCTGTTTGCAGCGATAACTGTACTTAGTGCAATGTGCTAAGTACAGTATCGCCGCAAACAGAGCCCAAACCCCACGCATGGAGCAGGGGGCTGGGAGGGGCTACTGGGAAAGGATTATGCTGCATCCGCTGCCACAGAGGTCGGGCGGGGTGTACGCCCACCCCATCCTGGCCCCCCACGGCTTGGACGACCACCCCGTGGTGAGGGTGCACGCCCACTTCACCCTCGCCCCCCCGGTGGTGACCACCCACCGAACAACCCCTTCCCAGCAGCTCCTTCCAGCCCCCTGCCCGGTACACTCATGAGGAGGGGAGGGGCCCCGCTGGGGGGGTGGAGGGACCCTCCAGCGGGAGCACTGAGAAGTGCCTTTTGGGGCTTAGGGGGTCCCGCAGCTGGAACCAGGATCCCTATTCCCCGGCACTTACAAGTGCCCTGGCAGCCCTGGGAAGGGCCCTTTGGGGCTTAGGGGGTCCCACAGCCCATACCGGGACCCCCTACCTGGCCCTTGTAAAGGCCCTTGTGGCACTGAGAAGTGCCTTTGTTGGGGGTTCTGCAGCTCAAATCGGGACCCCCGTTGGCTCTTAAAAGAGCCCTTGGGTGGTGTCTTCTTTCTTCCATCCGGTGATATCAACTCCCCGGAAGGGAGGGTTCGCTCCACCCCCCAGCGGGCCCGCGAGCGTACGGGGCAGGGGTCTGGCCGGGGCTGCGGGAAGGGGTCGTGTGGTGGGTGGTCACATTCGCCAAAGGGGGGTGGTGTACGCCCACCCTGGGTGGCCGTATGCCCCCGACTCGTTAACTTTTCGCCTGACGCTTTTGCCCTTTTATAAATTGTGTTAGTAGTGATTTTGTCAAATGGCGGGAAAATTGGTGCCGAAAAGTTAACAGACCTTTATAAATATGCCCCAATATCTTGCTGGCTCTAACTGTTGCTGCCTGGCACTGCTTGCTACCTTTAAGTTTGTTATCCACCAAAACCCTAAGATCCTTTTCCAATAGGGATTCACTTAGCACAGATCCATTTTTAGTATAAGTAGCACAAGGATTTTTAAGTCCAAAATGCATCACCTTACATTTATCAACATCTACCTCTGAGCAGCCCAATGTGGCAATCTATTTAGATCCACCTGCAACGATTGCACATCCTCTGAAGTTTTTAATGGTCAAACCCAGAAACCTTGCTGAAAATACCCACTTCCAAATCTTTAATAAACAGATTAAATAGAAGTGGCCCCAACACCGAACCTTGTGGCACCCCACTTAGAACTTTAGTCCATAATGATGAAGCCCCATTAACAACTAATCTCTGCATCCTATCCATCAACAAACTTTCTATCCATGTACAAATCTTCCACCCCAGCCCAACAGACCTTAGCTTATACATTAGTCACCTGTAGGGGGCTGTATCAAAAACCATAGCAAAATCCAAGTCCAAATCTGCCAGAGTCTAAATTCCTACTCACTTCCTTATAAAAGCCAAGCAAGTTAGTTTGACAAGTTATATTCCTCCTAAATCCATGTTGATTATTTTCTATAAAGTCAGACCTTGAAAACATACTCTAGAATTTGTATCCCATATCATGTGATACGGACTCCAGCTGATGGGCCCCAATATACTTACACTTGTAACAATAAACTAGACATAAGGCAAATAATTGGACACATAACACCGATTTTTTGGAGGGTGGAGAATGGCCGCAGCTTTATTACTTTATTTTAAATTTTTAAAACTTTTTATAAAACTGTAACCATATTTTGGTTAATAAAATCTTAACTGACTGCTTCCATCTAAGCAATCCGAGCAAGTGGACCTGCTCAGGTAGCCCTGAGCCGCCTAATGCTCATTTTAACTGTTAGAGTCCCTCTCTCAAAAGCAGGAACTCCCATTTTTTTTAACAACTTATCCTCCAAGCTGCGACAATGTATCACCAACAACTTAATATATATTGAATATATATATAATATATATATTTTTTTTTTAATGTACTTTTTTTAAAAAAAAAATATTTAATAATATCCACTATGGGAGGGTGGATGGGGGAAGCCTCCTCACAGACGGCTGCCTCACCAGCTGTGTCCTGAGGTAGTTGGACTGCCCCCTTTCCTCCCCCCAGCGCGCCAAAAAACGTCCCCAGGTAAACCAACCAATCCGCGCCTGGAGGGACAGAAGGAGCGCTCCCATTGGCCCACCCCGGCACAAGCCTGTCCCGCCCCCGCAACGGATGAAAGCTCCACGCCTGGGAGCTTACCCTGCTCACCGTTGCCGATCCCATGCGGCCGACAGGTAAGGGCATTCGTCCACCAAACTTTCCAGTATCTTCCCCACCACTGTTAACACAAGTTAAATTTACAGGCCTATAATTACCAGTACGACTACTCTTATGGAATTATATCAGCTTTTTTAAAATCCAGAGGCACTCTTCCAGACATGAGGGAATCTGCAAAAATAAGAAACAATGGCCTAGATAAAACTACTTAGTTCCATAAGAAACCGGGAATGTATTTTTCTGGTCCAATTGGATTTATTAATATTAACCTCCCTCGTTTAAGTGCACCTGCATCTTTTACACTATTATTGCCACTAATACTCTATGCTATCTGTATTTTGATTTTCTATAGTGTATACAGAGGGGGGGAAATTGTTCAAGACATTTGCTTTATCACCATCCTCTGTAACTAACTTTAATTAATGGTGCCACATTTTCAGTCTTACTATTAATATACTTAAAAGAATGTTTAGGGTTGGTGATGCTTTGTTTAGCTATCCTAAATTCATTATAATTTTAGCTAGCTTAATTGCTTTTTTACAACAGAGCTCCTTTTCTAGTAGGAACTTCAATCACCTGTGAGAGAAAATTATCCTGCAGAAAATTCAGGAACCCATCACCCTTTTCTGTGTTGAAAGTTCCAATACGCCAATCAATGTCAGGGTAATTAAAGTCCCCCATAATGAGAACTCTCCCCAAACTTGCAGCCCTTGCCATCTGCATATGAAGCTTGACTCACTTCCTCCCTGCTAGCATTTGGCAGCTTGTAGCAGATACCAACAATGACATTACCTCCCATCCTATTGCCCAATTCCACCCATATTGCCTCCGCTTTAACATCCATATCGCCAGTTATCTCTTATATTCAAATTTAGCTTCAACTCTTGATTAACATAAACACATACTCCTCCCCCTTTGCTATTTTCTCTATCCTGTCTAAACAAGCCGTATACTTCTAAATTTACAGACCAGTCGTGGGAATTGTTCAACTGTCTTTCTGCTATACCTATTACATCATACTTTTTAGTCAAAGCCATTAACTCCAATTCTCCCATTTTGTCAGCCAGGCTTCTCACATTTGCAAACATACCTGTACATTTTAGATTATGATCTTGTAATTTAATAATACTCTTTAATAAACATGCGTCCCTATCCCCTATGCTAGCCCAACCCCCCTTTCACCCACCACTGGCCAATCTACACACTGCTTACCCCCTGGGCTATCTATCCCAGTGAGACTGATATTACCCCACCCCAACCTAGTTTAAAATCTCCTACAACCCTATAACCACCTTCTCCAAAAAAAATCTGCACCATCAACAGTGAGGTGCAACCCATCCCAGAAAAGTCTGCTCAGTTCTCTAAAAACCCAAACCCTTCTTCTTTACACCGACCTCTTAGCCACACATTAATACTCCTAAGCTCCCGCTGCCTTCCTAGCCTAGCATGTGGCTGTGGTATTATTTCCGAAAACACCACCCTGGAGGTCCTTGCTGTTAACTCGGAAATCATTCTTAAAGGGCATGTCCACCCCCAAAACTATATTTTAACCCACTACTAGCCCCACTGTTTAGTGTAAAAAAAATCCTTACATCCCTGCTCCAAATGGTTCTTCTGTAATGTCCCTCCAAATTCCAGAAAACTGACCACCAGGAGCCTGGCCGAGTCCATATAGGACTCTGCCTCCTGTCTCTCCTCCGAGAGAATTTGCGCATGCTCAGTGCAGCCCTCCCCCCTCCCTCTCCCTCCGATCGGGGGAGTTTTGAGACAAAGTACTAAACGGTTGGGGGTGGGGGTGGGGGAGGGAGCCCTACACTACAGAATTTTTTCTTTTTTTTTTTAAAAGGCGTGGACATGCCTTTTAAGGACCTCTCCTCCTCCTTTGTCATTGGCACCTACAATATGTGAACCAAGACCACTGCGTCACACCCAGCCCCACCCAATAATCTGGCTGCACGATCCACCACATGCGCACCAGGCAGGTAACACACAGTTCTACATGTAGGGTGTTGGCAGCAGAGGATCCTATGTACCTTTCTAATAATGGAGTTTGAGAGAATTGATTTGTTTCTACTGCCATTTTTTACATATTTACTTTTCATGTATACACTGTACTGTAAATTGTAACTCTTTCAGTTAGTATATTATGGTATTTTAAAGACCTAATGCATTTTACCATTTTTATCAGATGTTAATGAGTGTCTGGGTACTGGAGTATGTGGAGAGTCTCGAAGCTGCTTCAATTTTCCAGGATCCTACAAATGTGAGTGTCAAAGTGGATACAAACAGAGGACAACAAGGCCACTGGTATGTGAAGGTAATTACAAGTCCTTATTCAATGCCCATCCTCTATGAAAAAATGATGCTCCCTTGATTTGAAAGATATTTCTGTGTTTGAATCCGCACTGTTGGATCAACCTACCACCTGCTGCCCTAATTCTCACTATCTTATTAGTAGATTCTGTTTTTATTAGAATTTATTAAAGTTTATGCCATTAAAGGAGAACTAAACCCAATTTTTTATACTCCAGAATCTGAAAACAACCCCCCTAAAAACACAAATAAACTATAAAATGGAACTTTAGTAAACTGTTAAAGTAAATCAAAGCCTGTTAAGAACTGGATGAAGTATCTGTGTGTATGTGCAGTGTCAGACCACACCTCCTGACCTCAGTCACATGCTTCCTTGCTTTATCTGTCCTGTAAAAGGATTGGCTAGAGATTATTAATGGGTGTGACCAACTGTAACAAGTTTGTGCCATAGCTAAGGACTGAGCATGTGCAAAACATAATGGTCGTTGACCAAACTAGAATACTAGAATGTTGAGAAGTAAAGCACAAACCATGTTATTTAGGTAAATTTCCCAGCGCCTGTATCAAAATGAGAGGTAAGACACAGATTATTGGTTTTATATCAAGGTGTTCTGCCTTCTGGTTCAGTGTTGTTATGTGGCTTTAGTTGCCCTTTAAACCATTAAATATTAAACATGTCCATGCAACAAACATTTAATCTAAGAACCCCCTAGCCCATTTTTTTTTGGGGGGGGGGGGCAGGGTGTAAGAACAGCTACTGAAAAATATGCTTTAGACAACAGATAGATTAGAAGTTTGTCTATGGTTAAATGTCTGATCTATCTAATGTCTGCCTAGTGTATGGCCAGAATTAGATGCATAAAAAGAAATTGGAAAATTGCCAGCACACAATAATTAAAATAATTTCTATTAACAATGAAGCCAAAATATATAAGCTTGCATGCCATTCCAAGGTCCCACATTCAATGCAAATATTACTTAACATTCTGTGTCTGTGGTGACTTTCAATTCAAGTCCCCTAGTCAACAATGTAAATGAGTAATAAGACCCAAAAGCTTCAGAGGGAAGGCAATGAGCCTTTAAACCAGATCCAGTAAAGATACACCTACGTCTGAGTATTCTAAAGGCTGAATAGCAGCTAGAAGCAGGTGTATTTGGCTTTAGTTAAAAGAGTGAAAGAAAAAGAAAGCGTTAGCAGCATCTCTTATTAAAAAACAGTAATATAGTGGAATAATTATCTTGTTTACATGACAGACCTACTGTTGTTATTGGCTATGAACTACCACCAATATTTATGCCCAGCCAACCTTGCAGTAAATTGAAAAATGCTAAATTTTCTGTAATTTATCAACATTAATGATTACTAGATATGACCATTGTTGACAAAAAAAATCAACAATCAGTTGGGTTGGTATTGATATTTTTTAGTCTTGCCGACCAAATGATCTGTTTGGGCAGCCAAAAGGGCTGAAACGTCTGTTAGCACCAGCAGGAATATGAGATTATTATCCACAATTGTGTTCATTTTAGAGATGAGACACAACTAACTGTTATGCGGGGTGCATACTTTACCGATAAAGAGCTACCGTATATACTCGAATATAAGTCGATCCGAGTATAAGTCGAGGTACATATTTTAACCTAAACAAGTAGTAAAAGTGATTGACTCGAGTATAAGTCGAGGGTAGAAAATATGACCACTTTGGCACTTCAGGTGTTTGTAAACTACAACTCCCGGCATGCTTTTTTGTAGTTTACAAACATCTGCAGTGGAACTGCAACCCCCCCCCACCCAACCTTCCCCTCCCTCCCTGCCAGTAAAAATAATAATAACTGAATAACTTGAACTGAATGACTTAAAAACTGAAAACCGCAACTTGCACTAACTTGTAAGGCTTGCACATCTCCGATCGTCGCATCCACTGACGTTACTACTCGGCGCCGGTAGTAAGACAGGCGCCGAGTAGTGACGTCAGTGGATGCGACGATCGGGAGATGTGGCAGCCGGATTCTTTCAACAGTTAGTGACTGACCCGAGTATAAGTCGAGGTTCAGTTTTCAGGCTGTTTTTATGCCTGAAACCTCGACTTATACTCGAGTATATACGGTATTTCTGTCGTTACCAACGGGATCGTCCCTTTTTCGGAAATCTTTGTATATCTTTAACATTTATTTCTGATGCCAATTTCCTTCTTCATGGTCGGCCCTCTATAGTAAAGTATACGGGGTTGGCCTCTATCGTTTTGTGTATATACTATATTCTTCAGGGAGATCCAATAAAAGTTTTAATGGTGCTAATTTTTTCCCAACCAATCAGATGTTAGCTTTCAAATGTTAAATAATATCAGGTTGGTTGGGGCAAAATTAGCATGATTTTTATCGAACATTTATTGAATCTCTCTGTGTGTATATATATATATATATATATATATATATATATATATATATATATATATGTCTGTAGCCACATCTTTCAAAGATGACAGACGAATCTGTAAGATTGGTACTGTGTGCTCCTACCTTTAGTTAGAAATCATCCAGACTTATTTATATTTTTTTATGTTTAGCATCTGCTCGCCTTTTATCCCCCATGGAAAAATACTTCTACATATTGACTTACATATATGTTGATATGTATTTTTATGGCAAATGCAATGAGATCATAAATGTAGTTAACAGTCATAGTATTAACATAGAAAATATGTTTATGTTGCAGACATTGATGAATGTTTGTCACAACCGTGTGTTGGAGGACAGTGTATTAACCTGCCTGGGTCCTTTCGATGTGTATGCCCACAAGGTTACAAACTACACAATCATCACATATGTAAAGGTATCATTTTCAGATTCTTTTAAAATTTTTAGCTTTTTGTGTTTGTGTCTGTTTTTTTCTGCTTACTCGGTTATCTGTCTCAGATATAGATGAATGTCTGCTAAACCCAGCCTTTTGTTCTCCTTATGGCACATGTGAGAACGTGGAAGGCTCATACACATGTATATGCAACACTGGATACACCCTTAGTGAAGATCTGAAAAGATGTGAAAGTAAGATATCACTGATTTTGTTATCTTGTGTGCTAAATGTTGTATTTTAATATGGTCTTTTGGTTCAAAACTTACTTCCTTCATCAAGTAAGATTTTGTTACCCTTTAATAATTCTATCAATGTCACCTAGTTTGGCATATATTGACTATTTTATATACTCAAATGTTCTTTCTGGAAATATTTTTGGTGTGTATTCTCTGTTAATTTCTCTCAGAGGTTGTGCGTGGCTTGGATCGTAAAGACTGCTTTTTGAGTCTGGATGACTCATTATTCTGTGACAGTGTTCTTGCCGTTAATGTTACTCGTGAGCAGTGCTGTTGCTCTCTGGGTGCAGGATGGGGGGACCACTGTGAGATTTACCCTTGTCCTGTGCACAATTCAGGTAATGTTCATTAATCCCATTTTTTTTAGTATTATTTACTATTATTCCATATCTTAAAATCTTTAATTTCCTTAACTTATTTCCCATTTTTCTTTATTATTTCTACCAATTAGCTGAGTTTCTCTCACTCTGTCCAGATGGAATTGGATTTATAGTTGATCTCGACATAATGAGTTATGGTCTTCCATCATACAGAGGTATTTCTTGTTATTGATATTTCTTGGGTTTAATAGCATTTAGTAAAGTATAGTGTTTGAGGTTGAATAAAGACATATGTCCATCTAGTCCAGGGGTCGGGAACCTATGGCCAGTTGTGGCTCTTTTTTGATGGCTGCATCTGGCTCGCAGACAAATCTTTAATAAAAAAAAATAATAACATTTTCTTACCGTTCATGTTCATGGATGCGGGTGGCTGGAGCCAATCACATCTGTCTAATTGCAGAAACCCTTTTTAGCGAACAAGATGGCTAAAACAAAAAAAGATGAGGAGTATCATACTTTTCAGCAGGAATGGACAGAGGAATTCGCCTTTGTGGAGAGAGCAGGTTCTGCAGTGTGTCTAATATGCAATGATATAATTGCATTGATGAAACGGTCCATTATAAAGCGTCACTTTGACACGCGCCATACTACATTTGCATTGAAATATCCTGCATGGGACAGCAGGAAGAAAGCATGTCAAGAGCTATTGTACACAGTGCAAGCTAGTCAGCAGCAACTCCGTGTTTGCACCCAACAAGGTGACTGGAATTTGGCTAGCTTTGCTGGTACTTTAGCAATTGTGAGAAATGGTAAGCCATTCACAGATGAGGAGTATGCCAAAACAGTTATGCTTGATGTTGCCCATGAACTTTTCAAATAAAGACAAATTAATCAAACAAATAAAAGACATGCCTCTGTCAGCAAGAACTGTTCGTGATCGTACCATCATGATGGCAAATCAAATTGAGGAAACACAAGTGAAGGACATAAATGCAGCACCGTTCTTTTCTCTAGCTTTGGATGAGTCAACAGATGTAAGCCATTTATCCCAGTTCAGCGTGATTGCAAGGTATGCTGTCAGTGACACACTATATGAGGAAAGTCTTGCTGTTTTGCCTATGGAAGGGACAACAAGAGGTAAGGATTTATTCAAGTCTTTCACCGATTTCACTAAAGAACAAAATCTACCCATAGATAAAATTATTTTGGTGTGTACTGATGGTGCTCTGTGCATGGTGGGGAAACACAGAGGATTCGTATCGCTAAGTTCCATCCTAACCCACCCTAAGTTCCTGAGTTCTACTGTCTCATGGACATGACTGAACATCTGAACCAGCTCAATGTGAAAATGCAAGGCATTGGAAAAACAGTCTTATCCCTTCAACAAGCAGTGTTTGTATTTGAAAACAAGCTAGAACTCTTCATCGCTGACATTGAAACAGGTCGTTTACTACAATTCAAAAGGTGCTTTGTGTTACATCCCTGGTGTCTCCGTCAGAGATTTTGAGCTACAAGCTGCTGATCTGAAGGCCTCAGTGAATAATTTCAAGTCACTGAATGAAGATTTGGAAAGACTTACATGACAGCAAGCAGAGTTGGCGAGCAAACTATGGAGAGAAATGAAAAAAAGTGGAGAGAAATGAAAAAAACTTCAACCCGCGGACCAGCTGATTGTCAAAACTTCCTGTCACATACCACACACTGCAGCGTGAGTAGTAATTGCTGTGTTGACAATGTTTGGCTCTACGTATGCATGTGAGCAGTCTTTCACACATCTTAAGAACATTAAGACCAACCTACGATCACGTTTAACTGTTGGAAGTCTGAACACCTGCATGAAGCTTAACCTCACCAAGTCTTAAATGAAATGCTCACATTTACTTGTATTTGGTTTTAAACATATTGTATGGCTCTCACAGAATTCTATTTTTATATATGTGCCATTCATGGCTCTCTCAGCCAAAAAGGTTCCCGACCCCTGATCTAGTCCAACCTATTCAGCAATAGTGATGGACCCAAACCTGAAACCGAGTTGGGGCAAACTTTAAGAGCTCGGACGAACTCGCACTATCCGAACTAGTTGGGTTTTCCAAATTCACTGACTTATTTTCGAAAATACTCGAACGTTCAAGGGCTTTTGAACATTCGTAATACTCGAATGACTTATTGTGAGAATCCTCAGGCGTTCGAGAATTCTCGCGTTTGGCCTTTCTAGGATTACCAAACGGTAAAAATCCCGCGCCCAGACATTCAGGGGTCCTGCAGCTCAACCCAGAACAACCCCCAGGTCCTTAAAAGGACCATTATGGCCCTAGGAAGGGCCTTTTGGGGCTTAAGGGGTCCCACAGCTGAAAACTGGGACCCCCTCCCCAGCACTTATAAGTGCCCTTATGGCACTGACAAGTGCCTTTTGGGGCTTAAGGGGTCCCGCTGCTCAGCACTCCTCCTACGTGGCACATATAAGTGTCCTTGCAGCACTTATAAGTACCCAAGTGGCACTGACAAGTGCCTTTGTTGGGGGTCCTGCAGCTGGAAACCAGAACCCCCATTGGCTCTTTGAAGAGCCCATGTGGCGTCTTTTTCTCTTCTTCGCCGGCAACACCAACTCCGCCGATGTGGTCAATGCCAAGCGATGTTACTGCAGCCACCAGTGACGACGCTAGCTATATCAACAACGTTGGTGTTGCCAACGTCATCTTCCTTCTTTCTTCTGCCATCACTGCGATGACTTCTGAGTTTCGCGGGGGTTTGCACCTCTTTATATAGGTTTGCTGAAGGACCAAATCCAATTAAGATTGGTTAAGATTTCAATTCTTGTAATCATATGAATGCACATAAACCAATCATATTTGAATATTTTATTAAAATATGATTAGTTAATGTGTGATTGCAAGCTGTAATGTGTGATTGCAAGATTGAAATATTAACCAATCACAATTCGATTTGGTCTTTCAGCAAACCTATATAAGGAGATGCAAACCCCTGTGCAACTGATTGCAGTGATGTCAGAAAAAAGAAAAAGGAAGAACGAAGACGCAGTGACATCGCCCAGCTTTGGCAACATTGGCGGAGTTGGTGTCACCATCAAAGAAGAAAGAAGACACCACAAAAGCTCTTCTAAGAGCAGAACCCCCAAACAAAGGCACTTGTCAGTCAGTACTAGTCAGTACTAGGGTAGGGGTAGTCCGTTTGAGCTGCGGGACCCCTTAAGCCCCAAAAGGCACTTGTAAATGCTACAAGGGCATTTCTAACTGCTGGGGAAGGGGGTCTTGGTTTCAAGTTGCGGGACCCCTTAAGCCCCAAAAGGCCCTTCCTAGGGCCACAATGGTCCTTCTAGGGACCAGGGAGGGGGTCCTGGGTTTAGCTGTGGGACTCCTGCATGTCTGGCCATGAATTCGAGAATCAATGGACTTTCAAGGGATCTCGAATTGGAACATTCGAGGATTACCAAAAACGGCCTGTGGAAAATGCATGTGCGCTGCTTCCATTTATTTGGTATCCTTCCGGCAGTGACGTGTTCCCCAGACCCCGTTTTTTCCCAGGAAAATCCCAGGAGCCACAGCCATTTACAGTAATAAACTAATAGGGAGATTCAATAAAAGTTCTAATCGTTTAAAATGGTGCTAATTTTGCCCCAACCAATCAGATATAATTTAACATTTGAAAGCTAACATCTGATTGGGTGGGGCAAAATTAGCACCATTTTCAACGATAAGAACTTTTATTGAATAACCCTGTTAATCTTTAGTTTATTTGTTGTGTACTGGGTATTACTTAAGGTTGGAAATTCAGATACTTCAGGAAGTTTGTCCATCTCTTCTCAGCAATACCCATATTTCCTGCCTGACAGTTAATGTTGAGGAAGAAAAAAAAAAAAAAAAACCTTTTGGGGGGGGGGGGGGGGGGGGGGGGGGGGTGGGGGGGAATTCCTTTCTTACTACTCCAAGAGTGTCAATCGGAAATATCCCTGGATAAAGTACAACTCAATGTATCAATACCAGTAACTAGAGATGGCCAAACTTTCGAAAGTTCTGTCCGTTATCGAACTTCTAAAAGAGTTCGAAAGTTCGAAAGTCTGAAAACCGACCCATTAAAGTCAATGGGGGGTAAATAGTGTAGTGTAAACTTACCTTACAGGCCTCTGGGAACTGGTCTGTGGAACACGTCCATGTGCGGGGAACAGCATAAAAACCGGACGTAGCACAAACTACGCTACTTCCGGTTTCTGTGTGGCGCTTTCGGTAAAACTCGAACGGCCGCTTCCAAAAATCCCCGAACGGCCGGAGATTCCCAAAATAGTCCATTCGAGGATTGCCAAATGCCCGACAACCCGGCCGGACGTTCGGGGGTCCCGCAACTCGAAACCGGGACCCCCTCCTGGGTCCTTACAAGGCCCTGATAAGGGCCCTTTGGGGCTTAAGGGATCCCGCAGCTCGAACCGGGACCCCCCTCTGCGGCACTTATAAGTGCCTTTGCGGTGGCTCTTAAAAGAGCCCTTGGGCGGCGTCCTCTGTCTTCCATACGGTGACACCAGCTCCGCTGAGGCCACCGACCCCAAGAAGTACCCCTGCAGCTGCCAGGGGTATCTCCTGCGCCGGTGAGCTCAATGAGACCGATGTTACCGGCGTCTTGATCCGACGCGACGTCTTTGGGCTAATGACACCAACACCACTAAAGTCACCGATGCCAAGCAGGCTCACTGCAGCCAACAGTGAGCCCACTGGCACCGCCGGCCTCAGTGGAGCCGATGTTGCTAGCCGCTTCTTTCTTCTGCCATCTACTGCGATGACTTCTGAGTTCCGCAGAGGTTTGCAGCTCTTTATATAGGTTTGCAAAAACCCTAATCTGTTTCTGATTGGTCAATTTTTCAATGCTTGGTTTACATGGTTTACATTAACCAATCAGATTTCAGAAAACTGTAAAATCTGATTGGTTAATGTAAACCAAGCATTGAAAAATTGACCAATCAGAAACGGATTAGGGTTTTCTGCAAACCTATATAAAGAATTGCAAAACTCTGCTTTAGATGGTAGAAGAAAGAAGACATCGGATCAAGATGCTGGATCAAGACACCGGTAACATCGGCCTCGTTGAGACCACCGGCGCCGGAGAAACCCCTGGCAGCCGCATGGGTACTTCTCGGGGTCAGTGGCCTCAGCGAAGCTGGTGTCACCAGATGGAAGACAGAAGACGCAGCCCAAGGGCTCTTTTAAGAGCTGCCGGGGGTCCCGGTTCGAGCTGCGGAACCCCTTAAGCCCCAAAGTGCCCTTGTCAGGACCACAAGTGCCCTGATAGGGCCGGAGAGGGGGGTCCCGGTTCGAGTTGCAGGACCCCTTAAGCCCCAAAGGGCCCTTGTCAGGGCCACAAGGGCACTTCTTAATGCCGCAAGGACCCTGATAGGGCCAGGGAGGGGGTCCCGGTTTCGAGCTGCGGGACCCCCGAATGTCCGGCCGCGGGGTTGTCGATCGTTCAGCAATCTGTGAGCGGCTGTTTTCAGGAATCTCTGGCCGTTCAGAGATTTTCGGAAGCGGCCATTCGTTCGAAAATCCTTGTACATTCGAGAATTCTCGAATGAATGTTCGAGGATTTTCGAAAATAGTCCCGTGAGTCCGGAAAATCTAACTAATTTGAACCCAAACTAGTTTGAATAGTTCGAGTTCGTCCAAACTCATAAAGTTCGGATCGAACTCGAGTTCGAGTTCTAGTCCATCCCTACCAGTAACATGAAACATTTTTTATTTTTAGAAACTCATCCTTTTTTTTTTTTTTTTAAAACATCCAATGAACCTGCCATCACCACGTCAAATGGAAGAAAGTTCCATAGTTTTACTATTCTCCATTCCCTACTTTTCTTCAAGTCTTAAAGGGCATGTCCAGCCTAAAATAAAATTTTAATAGTCTGATAGAGGACCCCCCCCCCAACCCAATTTTCGCATTATTTAGAAATCTCAGAGATGCCTCTGAAGGGACTTACTTAACCTAGTCCCTCACCGCTTTGTCGGCTCTTCTTCCTGGCGGCTGTCAACGCAGAGCGGCACTGATCCTGTTTTTGCTTGAAACAAGCTCAAAACAGGAGCAAGGGGTGACAATGGGGGGTCCTTTACCAGACATATATATATATATATATATATATATATATATATACTGTGATCATATTCCCATGCAAGCACTTTTACTTTAGTGTGTGTAATAGTAACTTCTATCCAATATATCTTCACATTCAAGCTTCCCCAGTTCCCTTATTCATTTATTTACCCCTTCTCTGAACCCTTTCCATTTCCAAGATGTCCTTTTTGTAGACAAGATATCAAAACTGCACCACCTATTCCAAATGTGGCCTTACCAATGCATTGAAAACAGGGAGAATAGCATTTTTCTCCCTTGAATCCATACTGTTCTTTATACAAGACAACATCTTGCTGGCTTTAGTTGTTGTTTTCTAGCACTGCTTGCTACATTTAAGGTTGTTATCCACAAAACCTCCAAGATCCTTTTCCAACAGAGATTCACTTAACACAGAGCTCTTAATAACCCACAATGCAATGTGTATGTGATATTCAAAAGAACCTGCAGCAATGGTAAACTGAGCTGATCTCCCCTACAGATATTGATGAGTGCCAGCTGTTTGGACAGGAGATATGCAAGGAAGGGATGTGTGTGAATACTAAGTCCAGCTATGAGTGTTACTGCAAACATGGATATTATTATGATACTCGCCTGCTACAATGCATGGGTAAGAATTAGATAGAAAACTGTAAATACTTAAGGAAAAATATATTTAAAAGATATGGTAGCAAATGTTTCTGCATAGAAATTTAGTAAAACCTAAAGGAAAAGTCAATGTTAGTTTATTAATGTAAAACTAGTCAGGTGATCCACAGTATAATGTGTGTGTAAACTGCTACAACTGCTTATGTAAAAACAATATGATATGTGAAAACTTACCAAAATTCTTTGTCCTTTCATGCCAGCTTACTGCTGATAAATAGTGATTTATGCTGACAATAATTTGTTTGCAGAATCAACAGTTAATTGCTGTATGCAAAACACTGTCCTTTATCAATATTTTAAGCAAGTCAGGGCTGGGGTGTGGGCGAGGCCTATACTTGCCCTGCCCAGTTTCGCCTATTGCAGTACAAAGCTTGCTGGTCTGGGGAGGTAGGCCACTCAAAACCTGTACAATTTGGGTATGATAATGTCATGCTATCCCACACTGGGTAGGAAGCAGGGGCAAGGAGAGATTTCTGTTTATTGACTAAAGAATGCATCTAATCTAGAACAGAAGTACTTCACATGTGCCTGCTCTTGTTACTCGGAGAGGGGCAGGGCATGGGAGGGGCCCACAAATGCCCACACCCTGCCACTCCCAAGAGAGATCACTGGCGCAAGGACGTACATCCAAAAACATGAATGTCCCGTGAAAAAAGGAACAGTTGAGAGGCATGATTACATGGGTAATGTGGTGTTGCCAGGGCCAGATTTACCATTAGGCACAGTAGGCACACACCTAGGGGCGCCTGAGGTTGGAGGGGCGGCTGTCAATCTGCTCCCACCTATCCAACCCCTTTATAGTCTATTTTCTTCCCCAAAAAAGAGAAATGGGTGTGGTTTATGGGTGTGGTCTGTGTTTAGGGGTGGGGCTAAGGGCGCCAGGCTCTTTGGGCCTACAGGTTCTTGAGGTATAAATCTGGCCCTGGGTGTTGTGGCTTTTTCTAAGCTTAGCTTACCCACAGCAGCAATGCAGTGCAAAATAAGCGTGTAAGAGGAAAGATCAAAAGAGAGGGTTATTAAAAAACATGAAGATGGTGATACTTCTTTAGCATGTCAAAAGCATGTATCTTTAAGCTGGCACTGTAAGCTTTATGGGCCATATTTATAAAGGCATGGTATCGCGAAAAAGCGATACTGCGCTTTTAATGATTGGCTTAAATATTGTTAAACCGATCATTGATTTCCGATTGTTTTAACGATCGTTAATTGACGATCATTATCATAAATTAACAATAATCGTAAATTAAGATAACGATCGTAAGTCTACAAAAACGATCATAAATCTACGATAACACAATCGTAGATTTACAATCCCCATAGAATACCATTACCATTACGACCGAATGTTCGTTAATTAATCAACTTTCAGTGTAAATGGACAACCACGGCCATATGGCCCTATGCATGAGGTACATAATTTCTAGTCAAAGTCATTTACTGACTTCAGTTGCCCATTTATTTTGTTCATCTTACCGTATGTTAATCAAGCTGACTTTAGGGTCTTTTTATATTCTATTATTGGTAACTACCAATATTGTGGGTCTTTACTGGCCACATTGGTATTTTAGCGCACAAAACATAAAATTGTGATGTAAAATATTGAAGGTCTAAACATTACCAACTAAGAGGGAGATTCAAAAAAAGTTCTCATCGTTTAAAATGGTGCTAATTTTGCCCCAACCAATCAGATCTTATTTAACATTTGAAAGCCAACATCTGATTGGATTGGTTGGGTCAAAATTAGCACCATTTTTAACAATAAGAACTTTTATTGAATAACCCTGTAAGCCTTTCCTTTTAAAATACATATCTGCAATTTCTAATTTTATATTGGATTATAATAGAGATTCCAATAAAGCCTGCCATATTTATCAGTTCTAAGGCTGCAACTTAAAAAATGCTGAGTTTCCGTGCGTTTCTCTGCAATGTTCCAAATAATTTTATCAGAATGCAGGTGATATGCAAAAGAAATGCTGATCGCATTCACTCTGATACCGGAGAGGAGCGCAGCGCAAACAGTGAGACCGGTCACATTTCAATGTACTGACACACAATAGTTTGATGTTTATAAAAAAAATTTAGAATGGAGAGTAGATAGAAATAGGTTTATTACCATATTAAAATGATGTATTCAACCTACTGTTCTACAGATGTGGACGAGTGTGTAGATGAATCAAACTGTATAAATGGCCAATGTATCAACACTCGTGGTTCCTTCTACTGCCATTGTCTCCAGCATACACATTATCGTCCAGAACTCAAGCAATGTCTGTCCAATGCTGATCTCGGTAAGATCATTCCATAGAATTTTGATACAATCTGCTTATTGAATATATGTAATGTTTCACAGTAACAATATTGCCAAATTGATAAATAGTTCAATGTCTTTCTGCATGTGATTATATATTATTATAATAATAATGTTTGATGCTTTCTTTAAAGTTTGCTTTGTACAAAAGAAATGTTTAAACTTTCCTCTGTGCCTTTAGGAATGTTTATTGTTCTGTGAAAAAATTTATTTCTGAAACCTAGGGGCATATTTACAAAGGTTCGTTAAATTTTTTGCCTCAGTTTTTGCTGCCTTTTCGACAAAAGACAGTAGCGAAAAGTCATTACGGCTACTTTTTGCTATTTTGCTTTTCGCCATACATCGCTGCGGTAACCGCTCCAGCATATTTATAAAATGGTGAAAAGTGTTTTATTGGGTTAAGTTCAGCCATTCAAATTTGACAAGTCTGAGGTGGCGAAAACGCATAAGTGGGCATTTTTTAGCCTGCCAATGGGTCCATGGAAGGTGTCAGTACATTGTGGAGTGTTTCTCAATACCATGCCACATTCAAAGTGTACCTTAAATCCACTTTAGGGTATATAGGACTGGGTATCCTGGAAAATAAGCAAAGAGTAGTATATGCCCCACTACTTCTCTGGGTTCAGTACATATAAATGATAACAAAGATAGGTTCGGCATAAACCAACACAGAGCTGTAGCTGTGAACAAAGTGCAGGTTTTATTATGGAAATACATGTGCCTGAGAAAGGATGTGTCGTGTGCTTGAGAAAGCACACATGTGGTCTGAAACATTTAAAGCACACGCTTCCATAATTAAACCTTCACTTTGTTCATATATATATATGTATATATATATTATATATACCCTAAGGTGGATTTAAGGTACACTTTGAATGTGGCAATGTAGTTGATGCTAAAAGGGTTGATCTGAGTATTTCAGAAACTGCTGATCTACTGGGACTTTCATGCACAACCATCTCTAGACTTTATAGAAAATGGTCACAAAAAGTGAAAAATATCCAGTAAATGGCATTTGTGTGGATGAAAATGCCTAGTGTATGTCAAGGAGAATGATCAGACTGGTTTGAGAAGATCGAAAAGCAACAGTAGTTTAAACAACTAGCTGTTACACAATACAAATACCATCATTAACACTCAACAATTTAAACCTTAAAGCAGATAGGCTACAACAGCAATAGACCACACTGGGTGCCACTTCTGCCAGCTAAGAACAGAAAACTGAGTTTAATTCATACAGCCTCACTATAATTGTAAAATACAAGACTGGAAAAACATTGGTCTGCTACGACATTCTGATGGTAGGGCAAGAACTTGAGAGCATGGATCCATCCTTTAGCACAAGCAAAGGAATTGTGAGGGGCACACTTAAGTAGTGAATCACAAAGTCTTTATTTTATAAAGCACGCACAACGTTTTGGGGATCGCTATGTCCTCTTCCTCAGGTGTAACACAAATACAACCCACTCTACCTTTTAAAGACACACAGTTAGAAGCTCCTCCCTCCCTCTACCAGGGGGAGTGGCAAACATTTTTTTTTCAGATAGAGAAAAACAAGTGACATATTCATAATTATCATTTCCAATGTGTGGATCAATAAATTTGCTTAAAGCCAATATTATATGTTTAGTCCAAACCTAGTTCATATAGCAAGTGTTCCATGTTAAGTCCAAAATAGGTTCAAATAGTTAATGTTCAAGTGCTTCCCCTTATCTTAAAATAGTCCTGTGAAGTGAAGAAAAGTTTTTGGAAGGTAAGTATCCACCTTTAAGCTCCTAATTGAAATCCTTTAAAACCAAAATAAGTTCTTAATACCAATGGAAGAATAAAAACACTTTTAAATTGTCCATCCTTGTGACTTATTTCTTTTTAACCACATGATGGCAGTATTTCTTACTTCATCTAAGTAACATTCAGGGAGATTCAATAAAAGTTCTTATTGTTTAAAATGGTACTAATTTTGCTCCAACCAATGAGATCTTATTTAACATTTGAAAGCTAACATTCGATTGGTTGGGGCAAAATTAGCACCATTTTTAACGATAAGAACTTTTATTGAATAACCCTGATTGTATCTGAAGAGTTTCTACTACATAGTAAATCCGTTACATAAATTACTCTTACTGTAACTAAGTTACATATTTTATTACACACAAAAAGTTGTAAGTAGTAACCACAGTTTACATACCAATAAGAGGGTTCCTCCTGTCTTATAAGAAGCTGTTAAAACCTCATTCTTCATTTAATCCCCATGGATTCAGGCAGGGAGATTCAATAAAAGATCTTATCGTTAAAAATGGTGCTAATTTTGCCCCAACCAATCAGATCTTATTTAACATTTGAAAGCTAACATCTGATTGGTTGGGACAAAATTAGCACCATTTTTAACGATAAGAACTTTTATTAAATCTCCCTGAGGGTATTTAGTATGTTTATCCACATGGCTTCCTTTTGTAATAGAATTTTATTGATATCACCCTCTCTGCTCTGTACTTTTACCACTTCCAGTGTCTGCCATTTCATTTAGCTGACCTGATGTTTATATTGAAGGAAATGCCTACTGATTGGTGTTTCATACCTCGAGTTGGTTCCAATGTAATTTTTTACATCCCTTTTTTGTTCGTTTATTCTGATTTTTATTTCCCTTTTTGTCTTAAATACATACCCCTTCCCGCACGGACACTTAAGAAGGTAAATTACTCCCTTAGTATTATAAGTGGCAAAGTCTTTCAACTTAATTTTTGTCCCTTTGCTAGGATGATGCACGCAATCTCCTTTTATTATGGAGTTGCAGTTGCCACAATTAAGACAGGGGAATGTCCCTCTTTGCAGCGTCCCCAAAAATGTCTGTTTGTTTGTAGTTGCAGGTGCCAGATCAGGTTAGCGGCTCTTTTATATGATAATAGGGGTGGGTTTGTAAACAATCTTCCAAATTCTGGGTCTGTTTGTAGTGTTTATTCACTATTCTACCGTCTATCTGTTTTGAGTGAGTATTATAGGTAGTGACAAAAGGGATTCTCTAATTTTTCTCCTAGATCTGTGTTGTCCTTTCTGTTAAACTATATAAGGTTACATTCCACAAACCATGAATTATAATTAAGAACCACAAGGATTAGTTTCTTTCATCCAATTTTATTCAAGCACAATTTCTACCTACTAAAACACCAGCTATAAAATTACCTTTTTATAAAAAGAATTTATACATCCATACACGTAAAAAGCATTGCTGGCCAGCCAATACTTTATAAAAGAAAATCAATATTGCTAAAAAAAACATTTAGATACTATAATACTGTAAGATAAAACAAATACCAATATTCAGCCCAAGTAACTTAATGTACTTGTGACTGCAAGATGCCTTCTGTTATAAGAAGGTGTTTCTCCATTTTTATGCTCAGTGGAGGGCTTTTTGCTCCTTTTGGCCCCCCTCTCCCTAAGCTTTCTAGCTGCCTTGTCTACTGTACACCCAAGTCCTACACCATAGAGCCATGAATCTGTATCTTGCACTAATGAGATCTAACAAGATCGAAACATGTCCTGTTTGCAGGTTAGCTTTCTAGCTGCCTTGTCTACTGACAATCCTCCTAACCCTTAATAATTGGTTATAGAGTAAACCCTTGATGGTATTCTCTGGATGGAAACTATCAGCTCTAAGCGTGTTGTTATGATCAGTAGGTTTTCTATATAGATCAGTAGACAATTTACCTTCATCTTTTATCACCAACAGGTAGTTCATACGTTTTGTATCATATGTGAGTGTAAATTTTAAGGTGGGGTGAACCTCATTTATAAAATTCTCAAACCATTTTAATGTTCTTAGGTCCCCCTCCCACACAATGAAGATATCGTCAACATAGTGGACGTAACCCTTTATTTTGTCTCTAAACCCTCAGTTTTCCAACACATGCTCTTTTTCAAACTTTGCCACAAAAATGTTTGCATATGTGGGGGCAAAATGTGCCCCCATACTGGTCCCTTGAGCTTGGACATAGTGTCTGCTGTTTAACCGGAAGTAGTTTTTAGTGAGACATATATTAAGCAAATCCATGAAAAAGTATATCTGTCTTGTGTCTTACCCCAAATCCAATAATGCTGCTTCTATACTATCCATACCTAAATCATGTGGTATGGATGTATAGAGGGATTCCACATCCATGGTACAAAGGTATGCTTCCTCCCCTATCTCTCCCAAGGCCTCTCTATATGTCTAAGGAATTCAGTGGTGTCTTTCAGGCACGTTTTATTACTTTTCACAAGTGGTTCCAACACTGAATTTATTCCTGAGACTATAAAGTAGGTCGACCTGGTGGGAGGTCCATGTTTTTATGTATCTTAGGTAACCTGTAAAACACTGGAGCCATTGGGTACTAATTAGTCAAAAATTCTTTAGTAACTTTATCAACGGTTCCTTGCTCTAAGGCGTCTTGCGATAAGTTATCAACTTCTTTCTTAATCCTCTGTGTGGGATCTCCTATGGTTTTAGTATAGTGTAACTTATTGACTAGCTGCCTATTAGCTTCTTGTATATATGTTGTTTTATTCATTATATCTAGGGCACCGCCTTTGTCTGCTTTTTTTAACACAATATTTTTGTTGTTTCTTAGTTCTTTTAAGGCATCATGCTCCTGTTTAGGCAGATTATTTCTGTTTTTCTTATACCAATCAATTTTCTTAACCTCGTCCATCACCATATTATCAAACACTTCCAAAGAACTGTTTGTTATAGTGGGATCCATCCTGCCATGTGTCAAAAGCTCAGGCTGGCATTGGTGTCATGGTGTGGGGGACATTTTCTAGGCATGCTTTGAGTATCTTTTAAACGCCACAGCCTACCAGAATATTTTTGCTGACCATGTACCCGTCTTTGATTGGCTACTTCCACTTAAATTATACGCCATGTCACAAATCTCTCATATCAACAATGAGTTCACTGTACTCCAATGCCTTTATTGTAAAAGTCTTTACAATTATTAAAGTAACCTTGTATTTTCTCTTTGAGATGTTGATGAGTGCCGTGATCCAGGATTGTGCCGTAATGGTCATTGTGTAAATACCCAAGGCTCCTTTCACTGTGAGTGCACTCCACCTTGGATTCTGGACCCCCTTGGGAGGCACTGTAATCCTCCAGAGATGCAATCAGGTGATACAGATTTATTCAGAGAGAATTAAATGATACACAAGTACAGGGTGTTCTGCAAATGTAAACATGATAGCTAAATCCATACACGCAGAGGGAGAACACACATATTTTGTAACTAATGGTTGTTATGAGCCCATGACTCAGAACTTCATAGCATCAGTGCTAACTAACCACTGACAAACAAAAGTCAGTCACACTCCAGAATTAAAGGGTCACTATACTCACTCAAACAACTTTACATTATCTGAAAGTACAAGTTTAGAATAGAAGAATGCTAGTTCTCACATAGTTGTCTTTGCCTGCTTTGTCATTAAAAAAATAACATTTAGTGGGTTCTCCTAATGTAGCCCCCCCAGATACTCACTGCCCAAGTGCCACTTATAAGTACTGCACAGTCTCCTCTCCCTTAGCCTAACCTCTCCCTAAGTTTCCTGTTATCTTCATCCCCAAATTTAGTTCAGTAATATTAGATATTACCAGATCCCACAACACATCCTATCTAATAGGACATCTGTGAAAGAAAATGCTCATATAGAAAATCAAGAACTTGATTCATTTTGAGGTGCTGACAGTTCCCTTATTCCAATCTATGCCAGGCTTATTAAAATTCCCTATAACCAGGACATGCCTCATACCAGTAACCTTCGCCAACTGCATAGGGAGATTAATTTCCACCTCCTCACTGGCATTTGGTGGCTTATAACATACACCAACAATTAATTTACCCACCTTCTTGCTTCCTGTACACAGCTCTACCCATATTTTTTTCTGCCGTATCTTTTTTCCCCCCATCTATCTCATATTTTAGATTTGGCTTTAATTCTTGTTTAACATACTTACATACTTCATCTCCTTTCTTATTAACCCTGTCATGTCTAAAAAAGGAGTATCCTTCAATATTTACTGCCCAGTCATGTGAATCATTTAGCCATGTTTCTGCTATACCGATCACACCACACCTATTACTTCTAGTTCCCCAGTTTTCCAGACAGATTTCTTGCATTTGTAAACTTACATTTTAGATTATCATTCATTCATCATTCATGCCTCCTTATCCTCTATACTCCCTCCTCCCCATCCCCTCCCTGCATTATGGTATTAACCCCCTGATCCCTCACCCCACTATTTACCCCAGTGTAGTGTAACATACACCCCCCCATACCTAGTCTTTGCAGTACTCTAGAAGACCCATATTAAGGCAAAATTATGAATATTTAGAATAAAACTTCCCTTATCTTAAAAAAAGTGACATTGCATTTTAGAGCATTTTGCCAAGAACTTTGGGACTAATGAAAAAGAGACACAAAAGTTTGCCTGTGCTATTAAAGATGTTAGCTTTTTACTGGATTACTGTAGTTATACAGCATCTGATTGGTTTTAAAAAGACAATTTAAAAAGACAATTTTTTAAATTTACATACCCTTTAAGGTTGGGGCATGCCCATTGTTGTGACAGAACACCAGCAGCAGCGTCATAAGCCCTTCCCCCAAACTGCTAAATCATTTTTAAAGCTAGCCACAAGCCTGAAAATATGTTTTTCTCTCTCTACGGTGCCCTTAGGTAGAGGAGAGGACAGAGAAGGGCTGCAAGCCTGTTACAAGCTTCAGAAAAGATAGGGGGTGGGGCTTATGAAACAACTTATAAAACATGCCTGACACAGAGACAGGGCAGTCTGGAAAGTGTAACTCTACAAGCCTATAACTTAAGATCCAGAGAAGCTAGATACCTCATCCCAGGCTTGTATATGTATAAGGGGCACTTGCATTGAGACCACAGTTATCCTTTAAAAATCATGTCTTGTTCTGCATCCAAAGATTTTGATGTAATAATAATGAATGTATTTTATGGAAATATCAAATGTCCAACTGACATTAAAACCAGTTGTTACATTTGATGAGTGTGATGGTGGTTGTATGGTGGGTGTATAAGTACAGTTAAAAACATTTATCTTTGTCTTGCAAATGAAAAGGCAAAATGTGAGAACTATAAATTGAAGTGATATGCTACTTTCCTGACAGATCGAGAAGTCCAAGATATGTGTTGGAGAGTGCGAGGTGCTGATGGTATCTGCTCTCAACTCATGGGAGTTCCCCAACTATCACTGGTTGAGTGTTGCTGTCGCCAAGGGCAGGGGTGGGGTTTGAGTTGCCATCCCTGCCCTCCTAGACATGGTAAGAAATCACAATAATTCCGAGTTAAATTAAAATTAAGTTTTAAATAACAATTAATGTATTAAAATTATATATACAGAGAAAAAGGATTCTATTAACTGGAATCTAGTTACTAAAACCTTTAAAGAAAGGAGTGCCTCACTAAACATTTTGTATTTCTTTCAATGAGTTATTGAATTATTCATATAAAACATAGTAATATAAATTAAAGGAGAACTAAAGTCCCAAGACAGAGCACATTCACAAACACACAACAAGCTGTGTCTCATGTCTCCCTTTGCTGTGCATGCTGGGTGATTTATGAAAATAACCTGTGTGTACTAAGGGTCAGCTCCCATAATTCACCTTATCTGGGAACACCCAGCTAAGTGTGCGCCGGACACTTCACAGGAAACTGCAGTCTTGCTTCCTTGAAGCTGACAGCCAATCATGTTACAGCTCAGAGATCCCTCCCTCTGACACAGATCACAGATATCAGTGCAGTTTTTGTGTAAACACATTAGAAATGCTCCTGTCCCTAACAATGATAAATTCCTTAGATTTTCATACAAAAAAGAAAACTAATCTTTGCAGTGTATGTCTTTGCTAGCACGGATGAAAGAAACAAAACATTTAACATTTCAGCAAAAAATAGTATGGGGAATCGAACCAGCAACCTTCTATACTGTGTCTTTCTAAAAAGAAAGCTTTCTACCTCTATACCACATGGGCTAATAAGTAATGAACCAGTACCTGTAGAGTCTTTATCTTTTGCTAGCCACATAATACAAACAAAAAAAGGGAACAAGGGGAATCAAACCTGTGTCCCAATAGTCTGATTTTTTTTTTTTTTAGCAGAACACGCTACAGGTGAACTCTCAATCAATAGAAGTAAATGCACGTAAAATCAGTTCACTATTTTGTATTGCTACTGGAAGACTGTCAGCAATTCACGCTTGTTGGTACATAAATAACAGAGCTGCTATATATAAAGTTTGTACTTCATATTTTTCTAGAAACATGGAAACAAACAAAAAAAGCACTAAACTCAGGCAGTAGACTATGTTATATTGTTTCATATAACTTATAACTTCTTGGTCTGTTTGTTCCTAAACACACTTTGAAGCCAACATGGGCTATGAGTTATACTGGCAACAACATGGAAGCCTCCTTTGTTACAGAATCTATTACTTATATCTACTAAATGCAAATAACTAGAGATAAATCTTTCAACGTGTATTAGAGAAGATGATACACTTAGGCTATTGAATAAAAGGGAAGCTTTTTTGGATCATGAAACTTGAGACACGACTACCAGTGGGCCTAAATTCAAGATGGGATATTGCTTGTATAACATAACAAGGGACTTTTATATTCATTTTTCTATCCCACTATTTTAGATTACAAACAGAAGGTACGAACTTTAGATTAAAGTAATACACATCGGATACTATATGAGAATAATACTCACCTTAGTTCTTGTATATTTACCCTTATTTCTGTTTTGTAAGTGATAATCACTCTAACCATTGAATTCTTCAAACAGGCATTATTGGGATAATATCTTCCCCTTTTTGAATTTCTAAACCTCTAATTGATAAAAAGTGAATAAGAGTTTAAAGTAAGGCAAAATAAGAGACAACACATTGATTTGTATTATATATATATATATTTATAGATTTTATTGATGTATATTGTTTAAAACAATGTCTCAAATGGTGATAAGAATATTATGGAGTGTAGAGGGTTAACAGCTTTTGGGTTGTTCGGGAGTACGGGGAAGGGGAGGGGATTAGCGAGTTTACAAATGTGCACTTACCTGTGTCATGTCACATCCTGAGGACAGCTACTGGAGTTAGCTGAAACGCATTGATGTTATGACGTTAAATAAATAGAATTGTTTGCGACAAGACCCACGAGTGCTCCTTACTGCCGTACACACTATATATATATATATATATATATATATATATAATCCATTGCAGAGTATGTCACACTCACGCCAATACAGGAAACATGCCCCGGTGCTACTATGTGATACAAATAGGTATTATAACAATAGATAGAGCCCTCATGGGTCTTCTCATACGCAGTTCGCTAATTTGTGTAGCCGTCCTAACACATCCTGAGGACGGCTACACGAATTAGCCAAAATGTGTAGATGTTTCCTATCTTACCGTTGGAACAACAAATGTTTCTAATGAGAAGACCCACGACTGCTTAATCTATTGTTATAATATATATATATATATATATCATACTGAAGAGTCGGAGCACACGCGGGATTTAGAAAGTTCAAATAGAATTTATTCACTTGTGGCAAACCACATCAACGCGTTTCGGCCATCTTGTGGGCGGCCGTCGTCAGGATTACAGAGTCACATGTGAGGGGAGTATAAATACAAAACAAACCACACCCCAACCCGCCCTCCGTCCCTCCCCACCACTGGCTACCTCAATAATAGGGCAGCAAAACGACACATTACTAAAAATCACCAAAAAGACTGTAAAAAACACCTGCGGAAACGACAGTACATAGTAAAAGCTAGTGACATACGAGGAGAAAAACACCAGTGTCATATGTCCAAAAAGGCCAATAAAGTGCTAACGTGCAAGTTACAGACAACTGTCGGAACAAGTTACCAAAGCCAGACATAGCCAATAAAGTGTAACCGTGCAGGACTAAAATAAGTTAGTAGAAAGTGCAAGAGTGCGGACTAAACAACGCAATCGCCTAAAGTGCAGCACGATCACCCACTAGATAACGATCAAGAAGCAGTAAATAGAAGAATAAAACAAACTAAAACCAAAGGTATATAAAAGCAGCATAAGAGAGGAACTAGTACACGAAAGGGACAGCTCAAGCAAAAGGGGAGACAACCGCCAAGCAAACGAACGAAACAGTTATATAGCAAATATATAATAACTAGGAATCACCAATAGATAGACTAGCACTAGCGGCTCTAGATCACTTAATTAAAGGACATGATAAAGACCATAGTTCATTCAGTCCCATCGGGACAGTGTATTGAGGAATTTAATCCACCGAGCCTCAGTGCGTAATAACGCTCGGTTCCTATCTCACCATTTCTAAGTATCTGATGATCAATAGCCATCCATTTAAGGGTGGCTAATGAATGACCCATTGGGGGAAATGTTTTAGCTTCCGAAGTTCAACGTACCTCCGGGGAACTATCCAGAGATTTATTTTGGCTAGTGGCTAACAAAGCATTACGAATGGCCAAACGATGGTTCGCCATTCGTTCCCTGATGGTGGTCGTAGTCTTGCCAACATAATATTTTCCACATGGACAAGTAATCAATAAATAGCAAATTGACTCAAACACATTGAGTCGATGCGTTAATCTTTATCCTTTGACCCTTATGGGGTGAGGAAAATCCTGTCCAGTGATAACAAACGGCAAGCAGTACAGCCATGGCATTTAAACACCCAGGCTTAGTATTAGATGAGCCACATTGCCCAAATTTTTAGTAGGTACATCTTGGAGGTCTGTTTTGACCATAAATTTCCGTAGTTACGGCCTCTTCTATACGCCATAAGGGGTTTAGTATTTTTGAATGGGAGATTAGGATCTCTAGATATTAGCTCCCGCGTGACTTAATGCATTCGTAAGAATTATACTATGTGGGGAGAACTGGCTAATAAATGGAATAGTATCCTCAACCCCCTTCGTATAGGCTTATTTCACAATTATTGGGACTAGGTAAAAACCGAACAGTCGCCGGAACCGGAACAGAAATTAACAGCGCCACCCTATCGTAAGACATTAAAATTACACAACCACTTTATTATAATGCCGATAAGGTTTTACACCCTTTTAGATCTATTTTGGCCGCAGAAGAGAGGGGTCTGGATACTTTGGCTCTATTCTGGCTGCCGGAACGGGGGTCCGGATGCTTTTGGCACTGTTATGGCTGCCGGAACAGGGGTCTGGATGCTTTTTGGCTAGGTTCTGGCCTGCCGGAATGGTGGTCTGGAACCCCTTTGTTCTGTTCCGGCTGCCGGAATGGGGGTCTGGATGCTTTTGGCTCTGTCTGGCGCTGGAACGGGGGTCTGGATTCTTTTGGCTCTGTTCTGGCTGCCGGAACGGGGGTCTGGAATGCTTTTGGGCTCGTTCTGGGTGCCGGAATGGGGGTTTAGATGCTTTGGCTCTGTTCTGGCTGCAGGAATGGGGTCTGGATGCTTTTGGCTTCTGTTTCTGGCCACCCGGAACGGGGGTCTGAACCCCTTTGGCTTCTGTTCCGGCTGCCGGAAATGGGGGTCTGATCTTTTGCTCCTGGTTTCTGGGCGAAGGATGGGGGTCTGCGGATGCTTTTGGCTCTGTTATGGCCCGCTGGAACGGGGGTCTGGATGCTTTTGACTCTGTTCTGGCCGCCGGAACGGGGGTCCTGGACACCTTGGCTCTGTTCTGGCTGCGGAACGGGGTCCTGGATGCTTTTGGCTCTGTTCTGGCCACCGGAACGGGGGTCTGGACCCCTTTGGTTCTGTTCCCGCTGCCGGAATGGGGTCTGGATGCTTTTGGCTCTGTTCCGGCTGCCGAACGGGGGTCTGGATGCTTTTGGCTCTGTCTGGGTGCCGGAATGGGGTTATATGCTTTTGGCTCTGTTCTGGCTGCCGGAATGGGGTTCTGGATTGCTTTTGGCTCTGTTCTGGGCTGCCGGAATGGAGCGGTATGCTTTTGGCTCTGTTCTGGGTGCCGGAACGGGGGTCGGATGCTTTTGGCTTTGTTCTGGCTTGCCGAACGGGGTCTGGATGCTTTTGGCCTCTGTTCAGGGGTGCCGGAATGGGGTTTAGATGCTTTGGCTGTCTGTTCTGGCTGCCGGAATGGGGGTCTGGATCGTTTTGGCTCTGTTCTGCTGCCGGAATGTGGGTCTGGATGCTTTTGGCTCTGTTAAGGCCGCCGGAACGGAGGGTCTGAAACCCCATTGGCTCTGTTCCGGCCGGAATGGGGGTCTGGATGCTTTGGCTTCTCTTCTGGCTGCCGGAATGGGGGTCTGGATGCTTTGGGCTCTGTTATGGCCGGCTGGAACGGGGGTCTGGATGCTTTTGACTCTGTTTCTGGCCGCCGGAACGGGGTCTGGACCCCTTTGGCTCTGTTCTGGCTGCTGAAATGGGTGTCTGAACCCCTTTGGCTCTGTTCTGGCTGCCGGAACGGGGGTCTGGACACCTTTGGGCTCTGTTTCCGGCTGCCGGAACGGGGTCTGGATGCTTTTGGCTCTGTTCAGTGCCGGAATGGGGGTTTAGATGCTTTGGCTCTGTTCTGGCTGCCGGAAATGGGGGTCTGGATACCTTTGGCTCGTTCCTGGCTGCCGGAATGGGGTCTGGATGCGTTTGGCTCTGTTCTGCTGGCCGCCGGAATGGGGTCTGGAATGGTTTTGGCTTCTGTTCGCTGCCGGAATGGGGGTCTGGATTGCGTTTGGCTCTGTTCCTGGCTGGCCGCCGGAACGGGGTCTGGATGCTTTTGGGCTCGTGTTCTGGCCGCCGGAACGGGGGTCTGATGCTTTTGGCTCTGTTCTGGCCATCGGAACGGGGGTCTGGACCCTTTGGTTCTGTTCCCGTCTGCCGGAATGGGGTCTGGATGCTTTTGTGGCTCTGTTTCTGGCTGCCGGAATGAGGTCTGGATGCTTTTGGCTCTGTTCCGCTGCCGGAATGGGGGTCTGGATGCTTTAGAGGCTTTGTTCTGCTGCCGGAACGGGGGTCTGGATGCTTTTGGCTCTGTTCTGGCCGCCGGAACGGGGTCTGGATGCTTTTGGCTCTGTTCTGGCCATCGAACGGGGGTCCTGGATCCCTTTGTTCCTGTTCCCCGCTGCCGGAATGGGGTTCTGGATGCTTTTGGGCTCTGTTCCGGCTGCCCGGAACGGGGGTCTGGATGCTTTTGGTCTGTTCTGGGTGCCGAATGGGGGTTTTAGATGCTTTTGGCTCTGTTCTGGCTGGCTGGAATGGGGGTCTGGGGCTTTTGGCTCTGTTATGGCCGCTGGAACGGGGGTCTGGATGATTTTGACTCTGTTCTGGCCGCCGGAACGGGGGTCTGGACCCCTTTGGCTCTGTTCTGGCTGCGGGAACGGATGTCTGAACCCCTTTGGCTCTGTTCTGGCTGCCGGAACGGGGGTCTGGACACCTTTGGCTTGTTCCGCTGCCGGAATGGGGGTCTGGATGCGTTTGGCTCTGTTCTGGCACCGGAATGGGGGTCTGTATGGTTTTGGCTCTGTCTGGCTGCTGGAACGGGGTGTCTGGACCCCTTTGGCTCTGTTTCCGGCTGCCGGAATGGGGTCTGGATGCTTTTGGCTCGGTTCTGGCCGCCGGAATGGGGGTCTGGAGCTTTTTGGCTCTGTTTTTATGTGACTCTGAAAACGGGGTCTGGATGCTTTGACTCTGTTTCTGGCCGCCGGAACGGGGGTCTGGAACCCCTTTGGCTCTGTTCTGGCTGCCGAACGGTGTCTGAACCCCTTTTGCTCTGTTCTGGCTGCCGGAACGGGGTCTGGACACCTTTGGCTCTGTTCTGGGCTGCCGGAATGGG
Source organism: Hymenochirus boettgeri (assembly GCA_019447015.1). Lineage (NCBI taxonomy): Eukaryota > Metazoa > Chordata > Amphibia > Anura > Pipidae > Hymenochirus > Hymenochirus boettgeri. Next base: position 64,103,341 of record CM033472.1, read on the forward strand.
GTCTGGATGCTTTTGGCTCTGTTCTCTGGCCGCCGGAATGGGGGTCTGGATGCTTTTGGCTCTGTTAAGCCGCTGGAACGGGGGTCTGGATGCTTTTGACTCTGTTCTGCTGGCCACCGGAACGGGGGTCTGGACCCCTTTTGGCTCTGTTTTGGGCCGCCGGAATGGGGGTCTGGATGGTTTTGGCTCTGTTCTGGCTGCTGAACGGGGGTCCGGATGGACCCCTTTTGGCTCTGTTCCGGCTGCCGAAATGGGGGTCGGGATGCTTTTGGCTCTGTTTTCTGGCTGCCGGAACGGGGGTCTGAATGCTTTTGGCTCTGTTCTGGCCGCCGGAATGGGGGTCTGGATGCTGTTTGGCTCTGTTATACCGCTGGAACGGGGTCTGGATGCTTTTGACTCTGTTCTGGCCACCGAACGGGGGTCTGGACCCCTTTGGCTCTGTTCTGGCGCCCGGAATGGGGGTCTGGATGCTTTTGACCTTTTCTGTGCACCGGAACGGGGGTCCTGGACCCCTTTGTCTCTGTTCTGGCTGCTGGAACGGATGTCTGAACCCCTTTGGCTCTGTTCTGGCTGCCGGAACGGGGGTCTGGAGCCCCTTTGGCTCTGTTCTGCTGGCTGCCGGAATGGGGGTCTGGATGCTTTTGATCTGTGTCTGTTCCACCGGAACGGGGGTCTGGACCCCTTTGGCTTCTGTTCCGGCTGCCGGAATGGGGTCTGGATGCTTTTGGGCTCTGTTCTGCTGCCGCCGGAATGGGGGTCTGGATGCTTTTGGCTCTGTTAGGCTGCTGGAACGGGGGTCTGATGCTTTTGACTCTGTTCTGGCTGTCGGAACGGGGGTCTGGACCCCTTGGCTCTGTTCTGGCTGCCGGAATGGGGTCTGGTGCTTTGACTCTGTTCTGGCCACCATAAGGGGGTCTGGACCCCTTTGGCTCGTTTTCCGGCCTGCCGGAAGGGGGTCTGGATGCTTTTGGCTCTGTTCTGGCCGCCAGAACGGGGGTCTGGATGTTTTTGACTCTGTTTCTGGCCGCCAGAACGGGGGTCTGGGACCCTTTGGCATCTGTTCTGGCTGCCGGAACGGGGTCTGGACACCTTTTGGCTCTGTTCCGGCTGCCGGAATGGGGGTCTGGATGCGCTTGGCTCTGTTCTGGCCCGCCGGAATGGGGGTCTGGTGGTTTTGGCTGTGTTGTGGGCTGCTGGAACGGGGGTCCTGTACCCCTTTGGCCTCTGTTCTGGCTGCCGGAATGGGGGTCTGGATAGCGTTTTTGGCTCTTTTATGGCGCCAGAACGGGGGTCTGGATGCTTTTGACTCTCTTCTGGCCGCCAGAACGGGGGTCTGGACCCCTTTGGCTCTGTTCTGGCTGCCGGAACGGGTGTCTGAACCCCTTTGGGCTCTGTTCTGCTGCTGGAACGGGGGTCTGGACACTTTTGGCCCTGTTCTGGCTGCCGGAACGGGGTCTGGATGCTTTTGCTCTGTTCTGGCCACGGAACGGGGGTCTGGACCCCTTTGGTTCTGTTCCTGGCTGCCGGAATGGGGTCTGGATCTTTTGGCTCTTTTCCCCCGCTGGCCGGAACGGGGGACTGGATGCTTTTGGCTCTATTCTCGGTGCCGGAATGGGGGTTTAGATGCTTTTGTCTCTGTTCTGGCTGCCGGAATGGGGGTCTGGGTGCTTTTGGCTCTGTTCTGGCCGCCGGAACTGGGTCTGAACCCCTTGGCTCTGTTCCGGCTTGCCGGAATGGGGGTCTGGATGCGTTTGGCTCTGTTCTGCGCGCGGGAATACGGGGTCTTGACACCTTTGGCTCTGTTCTGGCTCCGGAACGGGGTCTGGATGCTTTTGGCTCTGTTTATGGCTGCTGGAACGGGGGGTCCTGGATTGCTTTTGACTCTGTTCTGGCCGCCGGAACGGGGGTCTGGACCCTTTGGCTCTTTCTGGCTGCCGGAACGGGTGTCTGAACCCCTTTTGGCTTCTGTTCTGGCTGCCGGAACGGGGGTCTGGACACCTTGGCTCTTTTTGTTCCGGCTGCCGGAATGTGGGTCTGTATGCGTTTGGCTCTGTTCTGGCCCGCCGAATGGGGTCTGGATGGTTTGTTGGCTCTGTTCTGGCTGCTGGAATGGGGGTCTGTACCCTTTGGCTCTGTTCCGGCTGCCTGAATGGGGGTCTGGATGCTTTTGGCTCTGTTTTCTGGCCGCCGGAGGGGGGTCTGGATGGTTTTGGGCTCCTGTTCCGGCTGCCGGAATGGGGGTCTGGATGCGTTTGGCTCTGTTCTGGCTTGCCGCAATGGGGGTCTGGATGCTTTTGGCTCTGTTCTGGCCGTCCGGACGGGGTCTGGATGCTTTTGGCTTCTTTCATGGCCACCGGAACGGGGGTCGGACCCCTTTGGTTGCTGTTCCCCGCTGCGGAATGGGGTCTGGATGCTTTTGGGGCTCTGTTCCGGCTGCCGGAACGGGGTGTCTGGATGCTTTTGGCTCTGTTCTGGGTGCCGGAATGGGGTTTAGATGCTTTTGGCTCTGGTTCTGGCTTGCCGGAATGGGGGTCTGGATGCTTTTGGCTCTGTTTCTGGCTGCCGGAATGGAGGTCTGGATGCTTTTTTGAGTTCGGGAATGGGGGGTCATGCTTTTGGCAAAAGCCTGAAAGATGGCTTTTCTCTATGGGCGTGGAAAAAAGTTGGAAGGTAATGCGTACTCGTGCCGCCTCAAGTCCAGCCAACTTGGCGGTGCTGCTTGCTGCCGCCCGGCTCTTTGGTTTGCTTGCGTGGACCAGCCCCCCGCCCCCTTTGTTTGACCGCGCCCGGCTTGCTTTCCGCGCGCCGCCTTCGGCTTTTCTGTTCTGGCTGGCGGAACGGGGGTCTGGACCCTTTGGCTTCTGTTTGGCTGCCGGAATGGGGGTCTGATGCTTTTGGCTCTGTTTTTCTGCCCGCACGGAATGGGGGTTTACTCATGCTTTGGCTCTGTTCTGGCTGCCGGCATGTGGGGTCTTGGATGCTTTTGTCTCTGTTATGGCCGCTGGAACGGGGGTCTGGGATGCTTTTGACTCTGTTCTGGCCGCCGGAAAGGGGTCCTGGACCCCTTTGGCTCTGTTCTGGCTGCCGGAACGGGTGTCTGACCCCCTTTGCTCTTTTTCTGGCTGCCGGACGGGGGTCTGGACACCTTTGGCTCTGTTCTGGCTGCCGAAGGGGGTCTGGATGCTTTTGGCTCTGTTTCTGGCTCCGGAAGGGGGTCTGGACTGGTTTGTTTGGCCTGTTCTGCCGGCTGCTGAACTGGTGGTCTGGACCCTGTCTGGCTCTGTTCCGCTGCCGGAATGGGGTCTGGATGCTTTTGTGCTCTGTTCCGGCGCGGAATGGGGGTCTGGATCTTTTGGGCTCTGTTTGGCCCGCGAAGGGGGCCTGGATGCTTTTGGCTCTGTCGGCGCCGGAATGGGGGTCTGGATGCTTTGGCTCTGTGTTCTGGCGCCGGAACGGGGGTCTGGATGCTTTTGGCTCTGTTCTGGCGCGGAACGGGGGTCCTGGACCCCTTTGGCTCTGTTTTCTGGCTGCCGGACGGGGGTCTGGAGATGCTTGGCTCGTTCGGCGGACGGGGTCTGGACCCCTTTGGTTCTGTTCCCCCTTCCCGCTGCCGGAATGGGGGTCTGTGATGCTTTTGCTCTGTTCCGGCTGCCGGAACTGGGGTCTGGACTTTGGGCTTCTGTTCTGGGTGCCGGAATGGGGTCTGGATGCTTTTGGCTCTGTTCGCCGCCGGGGGGTCTGGATGTTTGCTCTGTTCCGGTGCCGAAATGGGGGTCTGGAATGCTTTTGGCTCTGTTCTGCTGGGCCTGCCGAATGGAGTCTTGATGGCTTTTGGACTCTGTTCGGGTTGCCGGGAACGGGGGTCTGGATGCTTTGGCTCTTGTTCTTGGCCCGAACGTGGTTCTGACCTGCTTTGGTCTGTTTCCACGGGGTGCGGCAATGGGGTCTGGTATTGCTTTGGCTCTGTTCGGTCTGCGGAACGGGGTCGGGATGCTGTTTGGCTCTTGTCTGGTGCCCTGAATGAGGTGTTCTAAGCTCTTTTGCTCGTAGTTCGTGCGTCCGAATGGGGGTCTGACATTGCTTGTTTCAGCTGTCCGGATGTCTTGCGTTGGCTTGTGGCTGCCGCCGAATGGAGGCTGGAATGCTTTTGGGCTCTGTTCTGGTGCCTTGGAAGTAGGGGGTCGTTCCCTTTGGCTTTGTTCGGCTGCCGCGAATGGGGTCTGGTATGCTTTTTGGCTCTGTTCATGCCATGGGTAGAGCTGCTCGTTGGGCTCGCCGGAAGTGGGGGTCTGGATGCTTTTGGCTCTGCTTCTGGCGTGCGCGTGAACTGGGGTCTGACCTTTGTCTCTGGTTTAATGGCCCGGAACGGGGGTTCTGGACCCTTTTGGCTCTGTTTCGGCTGCCGGAAGGGGTCTGATGCCCGCTTTTGTGCTGTTCGGGCCCTGTCCGGAATGGGGGTCTGGAACCTGTTTGGCTCTGTTCTGGCTGCGGAACGGGGGTCTGGACCTCTTTGCTCTGTTCGGCTTGCCCGATAGGGTCGGATTTTACCCTGGTGCTGTTCCTTGCGCGCCGGAATGGGGTCTGGATGTTTTTGGCTCTGTTTCCGCTTCGCGGAACGGGGGTCTGGATGCTTTTGAGCTCTGTTCCGGCCGGCCGGAACGGGGGTCCCTGGACTTCTTGCTCTGTTCTGGTCCTGTCAATTGGTTTGCTTTCTCGTTTGGCTGCCGAATGGGGTTTCTGGGAACCTCTTTTGGCTCTGTTTCTGGCGCCGGAGACGGGGTCTGGTCACTCTTTGGCTCTGTTCTTGGCTCCGCCGGAACGGGGGAGCCTTTTCTTGTCGTGCCGGAGTGGGCGCCCTTTGGCTTCTGTTCTGATGCGTCGGCCGCTGTCATGTTGCCTGTCTGGCTCTGACGGGGTCGGTGACCCCTTTGGTCGTCCCGCTGCCGAAATGGGGGTCGATGCTTTGGCTCTGTTCTGCGTGAAGTCTGCTTGGCTCGTCTCGGGAACGGGGTCCTGGATGCTTTGGCTCGGTTCCGGCTGCCGGAAACGGGTCTGGATGGCTTTTATCTGTCTGCCACGCTCTGGCCCCGTTGTCTTTCGGCTGCCGGAATGGGGTTGATGCTTGGGACTCTGTTTGTTCTTCTGGCTGCGAGCCCGCGCCAGAGAAGGGGGTCTGGATTGTCTGTTCGGTGCGCGCAAGGTTCGACTTTGCTGTTCTGGCTGCCGGAACGGGGGTCTGGATGCCCTTTGCTCTGTTCTTCGGGCGCCGGAGGGGGTCCTGGAGCTTACTCTTCGCACTGTAATCGGGGCTGGCCCTTGTTGCTTTCCAGGCATGGCCGGAATGGGGGTCTGAAAACCGCTTTTGGCCTTGTTCTGGCCCGCCCGGAAGGGGTCTGGATGTTTTCTTGGGCCTCTGTTTCTGGCTGCTGGACTACGGGGTCTGGACCCTGTTTTCGCTTCTGTTTCGGCTGGCCGCCGCAAGGGGGTCGGACCCTTTGGCTCTGTTTTTGCGGGGGGGGGGGCTGCCGGAACGGGGTCTGACTCCTATTTGGCTCCTGTTTCTGGGCCGCCGGAAGAGGGGTCTGGATGCTTTTGGCTCTGTTTGGCCGCGAACGGGGGTCGGTGATGCTTTGACTCTGTTACTGGCCCGCGAACTGGGGTATTGACCTTTTGGCTCTGTTTGGCTCCGTAATGGGGGTCTGGAGCTTTTTGACTCTGTTCTGGCCCGAACGGTGGGTCTGGACCCTTTTGCTCTGTTCTGGCTGCCGGAACGTGTCTGAACCCCTTTTGCTCTGTTTCTGGCTGCCGTGACGGGGGTCCTGGACCACCTTTGGCTCTGTTCGCCCTGGCTGCCGGAATGGGGTCTGGAGGCGTTTTACTCTGTTTCTGGCCTACCGCGAACGGGGGTCTTGCCCCTTTGGCTCTGTTCCGTCTTCCGGAATGGGGGTCTGGTGCTTTGGCTTTGTTCTGGCCGCCGGAATGGGGGTCTGGATGTTTTTTTTGGCTCTGTTATGGCCGCTGGAACTGGGGTCTGGATGTTTTTTTGGATCTCTGTCTGGCGGTCGGAACTGGGGTTCTGGCCCTTTGCTCGGATTTTGCTGCCGGAACGGGTGTCTGACACCTTTGCTCTGTTCGGTGGCCCCGGAAGGGGGTCTAGACCTTTGGCTCTGTTCTGGCTGCCAGATGGGGGTCTGGATGCTTTTGGACTCTGTTTCTGGGCTCGCCGGAATGGGGTCTGGATGCTTTTTGGGCTCTGTTCTAGGGCTGCGGAGACGGGGGTCTGGATGCTTTTGCTCTCTGTTCTGTGGCCGCGGAACGGGGGTCTGGAGGCTTTGGCTCTGTTCTGGTTGCCGGAACGGGTGTGTGACCTTTTGCTCTGTTCTGGCTGCCGGAAGGGGTGGACTTTGCTGTTTAGGCGAAGTTGGGGTATGTGATGCTTTTGGCTCTGATATGCGTGCTGGAAGTGGTGTCTGGATGCTTTTGCTCTGTTCTGGCGCCGGAAGGGGGTCTGGACCTTTGGCTCTGTTCTGGCTGCCGGAACGGGGTCTGGAATTTTTGCTCTGTTCTGGCCTGCCGGAACGGGTCTGGACCCCTTTTGCTCTGTTTCTTGGCTGCGGAAAACGGGGCTGACCCTTTGGCTCTGTTCGGCTGCCGCCGAGGGTCTGGATGCTTTGGCTCTGTTGGCTGCGGAACGGGGTTCTGGATGCTTTTGAACTCTGGTTCTGCTGGTCTGGCCGCCGAAATCGGGCGGTTACCTGGACCCTTTGGCTCTGTTCTGCTGCCGGAACGTTGTCTGAACCCTTTTGCTCTGTTCGCGCTCCGGAAGGGGGTCTGGACCTTTGGCTCTGTCCGGCTGCCAGGAGGGTGTCTGGATGCTTTTGGCTCTGTTCTGGTTGGCCGGAATGGGGGTTGTATGTTTTTGGCTCTGTCTGCTGCCGGCATTGGGGTTGGAGCTTTTGGCTCTGTTCTGGCATCGTTGGACTGGGGTCTGGATGCCTTGGCTCTGTTCTGACTGCCGGAATGAGGTCTGGATGCTTTTGGCTCTGTTCTGGGGCCGGAATGGGTTCTGGATGCTTTAGGCTTTGTTCGCTGGCTGCGTCTGGGAACGGGGGTCTGGATGCTTTGGCTCGTTCTTCTGGCCATCGGAAACGGGGTCTGGACCCTTGGTTCTGTTCCCGACTGCCGGAATGGGGGTCTGATGCTTTTTGGCTCGTTCGGCTGCCGGAACGGGGTGCGGATGCTTTTGGCTCTGTTTCTGGGTGCCGGAATGGGGTTGTAGATTTCTGTTGGCTCGGCATCTGTGCTGACTGGAATGGGTCTGTGATGCTTTTGGCTCTGTTGGCGCTGGAACGGGGGTCTGGATGATTTTGACTCTGTTCTGGCCGCGGAACTGGTCTTGGACCCCTTTGGCTCTGTTCCGGCTGCGGGAACGGATGTCTGAACCCCTTGGCTCTGTTCTGGCTGCCGGAACGGGGTCGCACCTTGGGCTTGTTCCGGCTGCCGGAATGGGGTTCTGGATGCGTTTTGCTCTGTTCTGGCCACCCCCCCGGAATGGGGGGTCTGGATGGTTTTGGCTCTGTTCTGGCTGCTGGAACGGGGGTCATGGTACCCCTTTGGCTCTGTTCGGCTGCCGCGGAATGGGGTCTGGATTGCTTTTGGCTCTGTTCCTGGGGCCCGCCGGAATGGGGGTCTGGGATGCTTTTGGCTCTGTTATGGCGCTGGAACGGGGTCTGATGCTTTTGACTCTGTTCTGCCTCGGAACGGGGGTCTGGACCCCTTGGGCTCTGTTCTGTGCTGCCGGAACGGGTGTCTGAACCCCTTTTGCTCTGTTCTGGCTGCCGGAACGGGGGCATGTGAACCCTTTGCTCTGTTTTCGGCTGCCGAATCGGGGGTCTGGACGCTTTGGGCTCTGTTCTCTGCCAAATGGGGGTCGGACGCTTTTGGTACTGTTCCTGGCCCTCCGGCAGAAGGGGTCTGGACGGCTCTTTGGGCTGCGTTTCCGGCGGCCTGAACGTGGTCTGGATGCTTTTGGCTCTGTTCTCGGTGCCGGAATGGGGGTTTAGATGCTTTTGGCTCTGTTCTGGCTGCCGGAATGGGGTTCTGGATGCTTTTGGCTCTGTTCTGGCTGCCGGAACGGGGGTCTGGATGCTTTTGGATCTGTTCTGGCCGCCGGAACGGGGGTCTGAACCCCTTTGGCTCTGTTCCGGCTGCCGGAATGGGGGTCTGAACCCCTTTGGCTCTGTTTTGGCCGCCGGAATGGGGGTCTGGATGGTTTTGGCTCTGTTCTGGCTGCAGGAACGGGGGTCTGGACCCCTTTGGCTCTGTTCCGGCTGCCGAAATGGGGGTCTGGATGCGTTTGGCTCTGTTCTGGCTGCCGGAACGGGGGTCTGGATTCTTTTGGCTCTGTTCTGGCCGCCGGAATGGGGGTCTGGATGCTTTTGGCTCTGTTATAGCCGCTGGAACGGGGGTCTGGATGCTTTTGACTCTGTTCTGGCCACCGGAACGGGGGTCTGGACCCCTTTGGCTCTGTTCTGGCTGCCGGAATGGGGGTCTGGATGCTTTTGACTCTTTTCTGGCCACCGGAACGGGGGTCTGGACCCCTTTGTCTCTGTTCTGGCTGCTGGAACGGATGTCTGAACCCCTTTTGCTCTGTTCTGGCTGCCGGAACGGGGGTCTGGACCCCTTTGGCTCTGTTCTGGCTGCCGGAATGGGGGTCTGGATGCTTTTGACTCTGTTCTGGCCACCGGAACGGGGGTCTGGACCCCTTTGGCTCTGTTCCGGCTGCCGGAATGGGGGTCTGGATGCTTTTGGCTCTGTTCTGGCCGCCAGAACGGGGGTCTGGATGTTTTTGACTCTGTTCTGGCCGCCAGAACGGGGGTCTGGACCCCTTTGGTCCATACGTGTAACACCAGCTCCCTGAGGCACGACCCCAAGGAAGTACCCCTGCAGCTGCTGCCAGGGATCTCCTGCGCCGGTGAGCTCAATGAGACCATGTTTACCGGCGTCTTGCATCCGACACGACTCTTTGGCTAATGACACCAACACCACTTAACGTCCACGCTGCCAAGCAGGCTCACTGCAGCCAACAGTGAGCCCACTGGCACCGCCGGCCTCAGTGGAGCGATTTGCCTGCCGCTTCTTTCTTCTGCCGCATCTACTGCGATGACCTCTTAGCTCCACCGGAGGTTGGCAAGGCTCTTTCATATAGGTTTTGCAAAAACCTAATCTGTTTCTGAATTGGTCAATTTTTCAATTGCTTGGTTTACTGGTTTACATTAACCAATCAGATTTCAGAAAACTGTTAACAATCTGATTGGTTAATGTAAACTCCAAGCATTCATGAAAAATTGCACCCATCAGAAAACGAATTAGGGTTTTCTGCAACCTATATAAGAATTGCAAAACACTCTGCATTAGATGTAGAAGCAAGAAGACATCGATCAGATGCTGGATAAGACACCGGTAAAGGACATCGGCCCCCTGTTGAGCAGGCCTTGCATGGAGGAAAGCTGAAGAACCAGGACGCCGGAAGAAACCCCTGCAGTCACCGCATGGGTATTCTCGAGGGTCGATGGCCTCAGCGAAAGCTGGTGTTCACCAGATGGAAGACAGAAGACGTCAGCCCAAGGGCCTTTCTTAAGAGCTGCCGGGGGTCCCGGTTCGAGCTGTCAGCGGCGGGAAACCCAGCTAAAGCCCGAAGTGCCCTTGTCAGGACCATCCTATAGGGCCGATGATGGAGCCGGAGAGGTGTGGTCCCGGTTCGATTTGTTAGTTTGCAGACCCCTTAAGCCCCAAAGGGCCCTTGTCAGGTTGCCACAAGGCGCACTTTCTTAATGCCGCAAGGACCCACTGAATGGCGGGAAGGGGTCCGGTTTTCGAGCTGCTGATACCCCCGTAATGCTTTCCGGCCGCGCGGGTTGTCGATCGTTTTCAGCAATCTGGCTTAGCGGCTTGTTTTCCATGATCTTCGGCGCGTTTTTTTTTTTCAGAGATTTTTCGGAAGGCCCCCATTCGTTCGAAAATCCTTGTACATTCGAGAATTCTCGATGATGTTCGAGGATTTTCGAAAATAGTCCCGTGAGTCCGGAAAATCTAACTAATTTGGAACCCAAACTAGTTTGATAGTTCGAGTTCGTCCAAACTCATAAAGTTCGATCGAACTCGAGTTCCGAGTTTCAGTCCATCCCTACCAGTAACATGAAACATTTTTTATTTTTAGAAACTCATCCTTTTTTTTTTTTTTTTAAACATCAAAATGAACCTGGCATCACCACGTCAATGGAAGAAAAGTTCCATATTGTGTTAACATTCTCCATTCCCTACTTTTCTTACAGTCCTTAAGGCATGTCCACGCTAAAATAAAATTTTAATAGTCGGATAGAGGGACCCCCCCCCCAAACCCAATTTTCGCATTATTTAGAAATCTCAGAGATGCCTCTGAAGGGACTTACTTAACCTAGTCCCTCACCGCTTTGTCGCTCTTCTCTTCCTGGCGGCTGTCAACGCAGAGCGCAACTGATCCTGTTTTTTTTGCTTGAAACAAGCTCAAAACAGGAGCAAGGGGTGAACAATGGGGGTCCTTTACCAACATATATTATATATATATATATATATATATATTTGTGTCATATTCCCATGCAACCTTTTACTTTATGGTGTGTAATAGTAACTTCTATCCAATATACTTCACTTCAAGCTTCTTCCCCTTCCATTATTCATTATTTACCCCTTCTCTGAACCCTTTCCATTTCCAAGATGTCCTTTTTTAGACAGATATCAAAACTGCACCACCTATTCCAAATGTGGCCTTACCATGCATTGAAAACAGGAGAATAGCATTTTTCTCCCTTGAAATCCATACTGTTCTTTATACAAGACAACATCCTTGCTGGCTTTAGTTGTTGTTTCTAGCACTGCTTGCTACATTTAAGGGTTTTATCCACAAACCTCCAAGATCCTTTTCCAACAGAGATTCACTTAACACAGAGCTCTAATAACCCATGCATGTGTATGTGATATTCAAAAGAACCTGCAGCAATGGTAAACTGAGCTGATCTCCCCTACAGATATTGATGAGTGCCAGCTGTTTGGACAGAGATATCAAGGAAGGGATGTGGTGTGAATACTAAGTCCAGCTATGAGTGTTTACTGACGCAAACATGGATATTATTATGATACTCGCCTGCTACAATGCATGGGTAGAATTAGATAAAAACTGTAAAATCTTAAGGAAAAATATATTTAAAAGATTGGTACAAATGTTTTTCTGCATAGAAATTTAGTAAACCCTAAATGGAAAGTCAATGTAGTTTATTATGTAAAACTAGTCAGTGATCCACAGTATAATGTTTGTGTACACTGCTACAACTGCTTATGTAAAACACATATGATATTGAACATTACCAAAAATTCTTTTGTCCTTTCATGCCAGCTTACTGCTGATAAATAGTGATTTATGCTGACAATAATTTGTTTGCAGAATCAACAGTTAATTCCTGTATGCAAACACTGTTTCCTTTATCAATATTTTAAGCAAGTCAGGGCTGGGGTGTGGGCGGGCCTATACTGCCCCTGCCCAGTTTCGCCTATTGCAGTACAAAGCTTGCTGGTCTGGGGAGGTAGGCCCAACTCAAAACCTGTACAATTTGGTATGATAATGTCATGCTATCCCACACTGGGTAGGAAGCAGGTCAAGGAGAGTTCTGTTTATTGACTAAAGAATGCATCGAATCTAGAACAGAAGTACTTCACATTGTGCCTGCTCTTGTTACTCGGAGAGGGCAGGGCATGGGTGGGCCCACAATGCCCACACCCTGCCACTCCCAGAGAGGATCACTGGCGCAAGGACGTACATCCAAAACATGAATGTCCCGTGAAAAAAGAACAGTTGAGAGCTGATTACATGGGTAATTTGGTGTTGCCAGGGCCAGATTTACCATTAGGCAAAGTAGGCACAACTAGCTAGGGCGCCTGGAGGTTGGAGGGGCGGCTGTCAATCTGCTATCCCACCTATCCAACCCCTTATATTCTCTTTTTCTTCCCCAAAAAAGAAATGGGTGTGGTTTATGGGTGTGTGTCCGTGTTTAGGGGTGGGGCTAAGGGCGCCAGGCTCTTTGGGCCTACAGTTTCTTGAGGTATAAATCTGGCCCTGGGTGGTGGTGTGCTGCTTTCTAAGCTTAGCTTACCCACAGCAGCAATGCATTGCAAAATAAGCGTGTAAGAGGAAATCAAAAGGAGGGTTATTAAAAACATGAAGAGGTGATACTTCTTTACATGTCAAAAGCATGTATCTTTAAGCTGGCACTGTAAGCTTTATGGGCCATATTATAAAGGCATGGTATCGCGAAAAAGCGATACTGCGCTTTTAAGGATTGGCTTAAATATTGTTAAACCGATCATTGATTCCGATTGTTTTAACGATCGTTAATTGACGATCTTTATCATAAATTAACAACAAATATCGTAAATAAGTAAACGATCGTAAGTCTACAAAAACGATCATAAATCACTACGATAACACAATCGTAGATTAACAATCCCCATAGAATACCATTACCATTAAAGACCGAATATGTTCGTTAATTAACAACTTTCAGTGTAAAAAATGGACAACCCGGCCATATGGCCCTATGCAGAGGTACATAATTTCTAGTCAAAGTCATTTACTGACTTCACGTTGCCCATTTATTTTGTTCATCTTACGCGTATGTTAATCAAGCTGACTTTAGGGTCTTTTTATTTCTATTTTGGTAACTACCAATATTTGGGTTCTTTACTGGCCACATTGGTATTTTAGCGCCAAAACATAAAAGGTGATGTAAAATATTGAAGGTCTAAACTTAACTAAGAGGGAGATTCAAAAAAGTTCTCATCGTTTAAAATGGTGCTAATTTTGCCCCAACCAATCATATCTTATTTAACATTTGAAAGCCAACATCTGATTGATTGGTTGGGTCAAAATTAGCACCATTTTTAACAATAAGAACTTTTATTGAATAACCCTGTAAGCCTTTCTTTAAAATACATATCTGCAATTTCTAATTTTATATTGGATTATATAAGAGATTCCAATAAAGCCTGCCATATTATCAGTTCTAAGGCTGCAACTTAAAAATGCTGAGTTTCCGTGCGTTTCTCTGCAATGTTCCAAATAATTTTTACAGAATGCAGGTGATATGCAAAAGAAATGCTGATCGCATTCACTCTGATACCGGAGAGGACGCCAGCGCAAACAGTGTAGACCGTCACATTTCAATGTACTGACACACAATAGTTTGATGTTTATAAAAAAATTTAGAATGGAGAGTAGATAGAAATAGGTTTATTACCAATATTAAAAATGATGTATTCAACCTACTGTTCTACAGATGTGGACGAGTGTGTAGATGATCAAACTGTATAAATGGCCCAGATGTATCAACACTCGTGGTTCCTTCTACTGCCATTGTCCTCCAGCAACACATTTCGTCCAGAACTCAAGCAATGTCTGTCCAATGCTGATCTCGGTAAGATCATTCCCATAGAATTTTGATACAATCCTGCTTATTGAATATATGTAATGTTTCACAGTAACAATTATTGCCAATTGATAATGTTCAATGTCTTTCTCGCATGTGATTAATATTATTTAATAATAATGTTTGATGCTTTCTTTAAATTTGCTTGTACAAAAAAATTGTTTAAACTTTCCTCTGTGCCTTTAGGAATGTTTTATTGTTCTGTGAAAAAATTTATTTCTGAACCTAGGGGCATATTTCAAAGGTTCGTGTAAATTTTTTGCCTCAGTTTTTGCTGCCTTTTCGACAAAAGACAGTAGCGAAAATTCATTACGGCTACTTTTTGCTATTTTGCTTTCGCCATACATCGCTGCGGTAACGCTCCAGCATATTTATAAAATGGTGAAAAGTGTTTTATTGGGTTAAGTTCAGCCATTCAAATTTGACAAGTCTGAGTGTGGCGAAAACGCATAAGTGGGCATTTTTTTAGCCTGCCAATGGGTCCATGGAAGGTTCAGTACATTGTGGAGTGTTTCTCAATACCATGCCATATTTCAAAGGTAACTTAAATCTCCACTTTAGGGTATATAGACTGGGTATCCTGGAAAATAAGCAAAGAGTAGTAATAGCCCCCACTACTTCTCTGGGTTCAGTACATATAATGATACAAAGATAGGTTCGCATAAAACACAACACAGAGCTGTAGCTGTGAACAAAGTGGCAGGTTTTATTATGGAAATATCCATGTGCCTGAGAAAGGATGTGTCGTGTGCTTGAGAAAGCACACCATGTGGTCGAAACCTTTAAAGCACACGCTTCCATAATTAAACCTTCACTTTGTTCATATATATATATGTATATTATATTTATATACCCTAAGGTGGATTTAAGGTACACTTTGAATGTGGCAATGTAGTTTGAATGCTAAAAGGGTTTATGGAGTATTTCAGAAACTGCTGATCTACTGGGACTTTCATGCCACAACCATCTCTAGACTTTATAGAAAATGGTCACAAAAAGTGAAAAATATCCAGTAAATGGCATTGGTGGGGATGAAAATGCCTAGGTATGTCAAGAATGATAGACTGTGTTGAGTGAAATCGAAAAGCAACAGATTTAAACACACGCTGTTACACATACAAATACCATCATTAACACTCAACAATTAAACCTTAAAGCAGATAGGCTACAACAGCACTAGCACCACACCTGGGTGCCACTTCTGCCAGCTAGAACAGAAAAACTAGTTTAATTCATACAGCCCACTATATTGTAAAATACAAGACTGGAAAACATTGGTTCTGCTACGACCATTCTGATGGTAGGGCAAAACTTGAGAGCATGATCCATCTTTAGCACAAGCAAAGGAATTGAGGGGCACACTTAAGTAGTGAATCAAAGTCTTTATTTTATAAAGCACGCACAACGTTTTTGGGGACGCTATGTCCCTTCCTCAGGGTAACCCAAATACAACCCACTCTACTACTTTTAAAGGACACACAGTTAGAAGCTCCTCCCTCCCTCTACCAGGGGAGTGGCAAACATTTTTTTTTCAGATAGAGAAAAACAAGTGACATATTCATAATTATCATTTCCAATGTGTGGACAATAAATTGCTTAAGCCAATATTAATGTTAGTCCAACCTAGTTCATATAGCAAGTGTTCCATGTTAGAGTCCAAAATAGGTTCAAATAGTTAATGTTCAAGTGCTTCCCCTTATCTTAAAATAGTCCTGTTGAAGTGAAGAAAGTGTTTTGGAGGTAAGTATCCACCTTTAAGCTCCTATGAAAATCCTTTAAACCAAAATAAGTTTCTTAATACCAATGGAAGAATAAAAACACTTTTAAATTGTCCATCCTTGTGACTTATTCTTTTTAACCACATGATGGCAGTAATTTCTTACTTCATCTAAGTAACATTCAGGAGATTCAAAAAGTATTTTTATTGTTTAAAATGGTACTAATTTTGCTCCACCAATGAGATCTTATTTAACATTTGAAAGCTACATTCGATTGGTTGGGGCAAAATTAGCACCATTTTTAACGATAAGAACTTTATTGAATAACCCTGATTGTATCTGAGAGTTTCACACATAGTAAATCCGTTACATAAATACTCTTACGTAACTAGTTACATATTTTATTACACACAACAAGTTGTAAGTAGTAACCACAGTTTACATACCAATAAGAGGGTTCCTCCTGTCTTATAAGAGCTGTTAAAACCTCATTTCTTTCATTAATCCCCATGGATTTCAGGCAGGGGATTCATAAAAGATCTTATCGTTTAAATGGTGTCTAATTTTGCCCCAACCATCAGATCTATTTAACATTTGAAAGCTAACATCTGATTGTTGGGACAAAATTAGCACCATTTTTAACGATAAAACTTTTATTAAATCTCCCTGAGGGTATTTAGTATGTTTATCCACATGGCTTCCTTTTGTAATAGAATTTATTGAAATCACCCTCTCTGCTCTGTACTTTTACCCACTTCCAGTGTCTGCCATTTCATTTAGCTGACCTGATGTTTATTGAAGGAATGCCTAATGATTGGTGTTTCATACCTCGAGTTGGTTCCAATGTAATTTTTACATCCCTTTTTTGTTCGTTTATCGATTTTTATTTCCCTTTTTGTCTAAATACATACCCCTTCCCGCACGGACACTTAAGAAGTAAATTACTCCCTTAGTATTATAAGTGGCAAAGTCTTTTCAACTTAATTTTGTCCCTTTGCTAGATGTTGCAGCAATCTCCTTTTATTATGGAGTTGCAGTTGCCACATTAAGACAGGGGAATTCCCTCTTGCAGCGTCCCAAAAATGTCTGTTTTGTTTGTAGTTGCAGGTGCCATCTCAGGTTAGCGGCTCTTTATATATAATAGGGGTGGGTTTGTAAACAATCTTCCAAATTCTGGGTCTTTTGTAGTTTTTTATTTCACTATTCTACTACCGTCTATCTGTTTTGAGGTGAGTATTATAGGTAGTGACCAAAGGGATTCTCTAATTTTTTCTCCTAGATCTGTGTTGTCCTTTCTGGTTAAACTAATATAGGTTACATTCCACAAACCATGAATTATAATACGAACCACAAGGATTAGTTCTTTTCTCCAATTTTTATTTCAGCACAATTTCTACCTACTAACCCAGCTATAAAATTACCTTTTTTAAAAAAATTTATACATCCATACACGTAAAAAGCATTGCTGGCCAGCCATACTTTTAAAGAAAATCAATATTGCTAAAAAAAACATTTAGATACTATAATACTGTAAGATAAAACAAATCCAATATTCAGCCAAGTAACTTAATGTACTTGTGACTGCAACGATGCATTCTGTATAAGAAGTGGTTTCTCCATTTTTATGCTCATGGATGGCTTTTGCTCTTTGGCCCCCTCTCCCTAAGCTTCTAGCTGCCTTGTCTACTGTACACCCAAGTCCTACACATATGAGCCATGAATCTGTATCTGCACTAATGAGATCTAACAAGATCGAAACATGTCCTGTTTGCCAGGTTAGCTTTCCTCGCTCTTGTCTACTGACAATCCTCCTAACCCTAATAATTGGTTATAGAGTAAACCTTGATGGTATTCTCTGGATGGAAACTATCAGTCTCTAAGCGTGTTGTTATGATCAGTAGGTTTTCTAATAGATCAGTAGACAATTTACCTTCATCTTTTTATCACCAACAGGTAGTTCATACGTTTTGTTCATATTGAGTGTAATTTAAGGTGGGGTGAACCTCATTTATAAAATTCTCAAACATTTAATGTTCTTAGGTCCCCCTCCCACACAATGAAGATATCGTCAACATAGTGGGACGTAACCCTTTATTTGTCTCTAACCTCATTTTCCAACACATGCTCTTTTTCAAACTTTGCCACAACAATGTTTGCATATGTGGGGGCAAAATGTGCCCCCATACTGTCCCTTGAGCTGGACATGAGTGTCTGCTGTTTAACCGGAAGTAGTTTTATTGGACTATATTAGGCAAATCCTGAAAAGTAATCTCGTCTTGTGTCTTACCCCAATCCAATAATGCTGCTTCTATACTATCCATACCTAAATCATGTGGTATGGATGTTATAGAGGGATTCCACATCCATGGTACAAAGGTATGCTCCTCCCCTCTTCTCTCCCAAGGCCTCTCTATATGTCTAAGGAATTCAGTGGTGTCTTTCCAGGCACGTTTTATTACTTTTCACAAGTGTTCCAACCTGAATTTATTCCTGAGACTATAAAGTAGTCGACCTGGTGGGAGGTCCATAGTTTTTATGTATCTTAGGTAACCTGTAAAACACTGGAGCCATTGGGTACTAATAAGTCAAAATTCTTTAGTAACTTTATCACGGTTCCTTCTGCTCTAAGGCGTCTTGCGATAAGTATCACTTCTTTCTTAATCCTCTGTGTGGATCTCCTATGGTTTTCAAGTAAGTGTAACTTATTGACTAGCTGCCTATTAGCTTCTTGTATATATGTTGTTTTATTCTTTATATCTAGGGCACACGACCTTGTCTGCTTTTTTACACAATATTTTTGTTGTTTCTTAGTTCTTTTAATGGCATCATGCTCCTGTTTTAGGCAGATTATTTCGTTTTCTTATACCAATCAATTTTCTTAACCTCGTCCACACCATATATCAAACACTTCCAAAGAACTGTTTGTTATAGTGGGATCCATCCTGCCTGTGTCAAAAGCTCAGGCTGGCATTGGTGTCATGTGTGGGGGACATTTCTATGGCATGCTTTTGAGTATCTTTTAAAACGCCACAGTCCTACCAGAATATTTTTGCTGACCATGTACCCGTCTTTGATTGGCTACTTCCACTTAAATTATACGCCATGTCACAAATCTCTCATATCAACAATAGTTCACTGTACTCCCAATGCCTTTATTATAAAGTCTTTACATTATTAAAGTAACCTTGTATTTCCTCTTTGAGATGTTGATGAGTGCCGTGATCCAGGATTGTGTCCGTAATGTCATTGTGTAAATACCCAAGGCCCTTTCACTGTGAGTGCACTCCCCTGGGATTCTGGACCCCCTTGGGAGGCACTGTATCCTCCAGAGATGCAATCAGGTGAACAGTATTATTCAGAGAGATTAAATGATAAACCAATACAGCGGTTTCTGCAAATGTAACTGAAGCTAAATCCATACACGCAGAGGGAGAACCACATATTTTGGTAACTAATGGTTGTTTGAGCCCATGACTCGAACTCATAGCATCAGTTGCTAACTAACCACTGACAAACAAAAAGTCAGTCACACTCCAGAATTAAAGGGTCACTATACTCACTCAAACAAATTTACATTACTGAAAGTACAAGTTTAGAATAGAAGAATGCTATTCTCACATAGTTGTCTTGCCTGCTTGTCATTAAAAAAAATAACATTTAGTGGGTTCTCCTAATGTAGCCCCCCCCAGATACTCACTGCCCAAGTGCCACTTAAAGTACTGCACATCTCCTCTCCCTTAGCCTAACCTCTCCCTAAGTTTCCTGTTTCTTCATCCCCAAATTTAGTTCAGTAATAATTGATAACCAGATCCCACAACACATCCTATCTAATAGGACATCTGTGAAGAAAATGCTCATATAGAAAATCAAGAACTTGATTCATTTTGAGGTGGGACAGTTCCCTTATTCCAATCTATGCAGGCTTATTAAAATTCCCTATAACCAGGACATGCCTCATACAGTAACCTTCGCCAACCTGCATAGGGAGATTAATTTCCACCTCCTCACTGGCATTTGGTGGCTTATAACATACACAACAATTAATTTACCCACCTTCTTGCTTCCTGTCACAGCTCACCCATATTTTTTTTGCTGCGATCTTTTTTCCCCCCATCTATCTCATATTTTTAGTTTGGCTTTAATTCTTGTTAACATACTTAATATACTTCATCTCCTTTCTTATTAAACCCTGTCATGTCTAAAAAAGGAGTATCCTTCAATATTTACTGCCCAGTCATGTGAATCATTAGCCATGTTTCTGCATAAACCGATCACCCCACACCTATTCCTTTACTAGTTCCCAGTTTTCCAGACAGATTTCTGCATTTGTAAACTTACATTTTAGATTATCATTCATTCATCATTCATGCCTCCTTTCCTCTATACTCCCTCTCCCCATCCCCTCCCTGCATTATGGTATTAACCCCCTGATCCCTCACCCCACTATTTACCCAGTGTAGTGTAAACATACACCCCCCCCATACCTAGTCTTTGCAGTACTCTAGAAGACCCATATTAAGGCAAAATTATGAATATTTAGAATAAAACTTCCCTTATCTTAAAAAAAAGTGACATTGCATTTTAGAGCATTTTGCCAAGAACTTTGGGACTAATGAAAAGAGACACAAAATTTGCCTGTGCTATTAAAGATGTTAGCTTTTTACTGGTTACTGTAGTTATACAGCATCTGATTGGTTTTAAAAAAGAAATTTAAAAAGACAATTTTTAAATTTACATACCCTTTAAGGTTGGGGCATGCCCTTGTTGTGATAGAACACCAGCAGCAGCGTCAAAAGCCCTCCCCCAAACTGCAAATCATTTTTTAAAGCTAGCCACAAGCCTGAAAATAGTGTTTTTCTCTCTCTACGGTGCCCTTAGGTAGAGGAGAGGACAGAGAAGGGCTGCAAGCCTGTTACAGCTTCAGAAAAGATAGGGGGTGGGGCTTATGAACAACTTAATAAAACATGCCTAACACAGAGACAGGGCAGTCTGGAAAGTGTAACTCTACAAGCCTATAACTTAAGATCCAGAGAACTAGATACCTCATCCCAGGCTTGTAATAGTATAAGGGCACTTGCATTGAGACCACAGTTATCCTTTAAAAATCAATTCTTGTTCTGCATCCAAAGATTTTGATGTAATAATATGATGTATTTTATGAAATATCAAATGTCCAACTGACATTAAAACCAGTTGTTACATTTGATGAGTGTGATGGTGGTTGTATGGTGGGTGTATAAGTACAGTTAAAAACATTTATCTTTGTCTGCAAATGAAAGGCAAAGTGAGAACTAT
This sequence comes from Hymenochirus boettgeri, assembly GCA_019447015.1. Taxonomy (NCBI): domain Eukaryota; kingdom Metazoa; phylum Chordata; class Amphibia; order Anura; family Pipidae; genus Hymenochirus; species Hymenochirus boettgeri. The sequence goes on from CM033472.1 coordinate 64,123,871, forward strand.
AAATTGAAGTGATATGCTACTTCCTGACAGATCGAGAAGTCCAAGATATGTTTGGAGAGTGCGAGGTGCTGATGGTTGCTGCTCTCAACTCATGGGAGTTTCCCCAACTATCACTGGTTGAGTGTTGCTGTCGCCAAGGGCAGGGTGGGGTTTGAGTTGCCATCCCTGCCCTCCTAGACATGGTAAGAAATCACAATAATTCCGAGTTAATTAAATTGAAGTGTTTTAAAAATAACATTAATGTATTAAAATTATATATCAGAGAAAAAGATTCTATTACTGGAATCTAGTTACAAACCTTTAAAGAAAGGAGTGCCTCACTAAACATTTTGTATTTCTTTCAATGAGTTTATTGAATTATTCTATAAAACAATAGTAATATAAATTAAAGGAGAACTAAAGTCCCAAGACAGAGCACATTCACACAACACAAAACAAGCTGTGTCTCATGTCTCCCTTTGCTGTGCATGCTGGTTGATTTATGAAAATAACCTGTGTGTACTAGGGTCAGCTCCCATAATTCACCTTATCTTGGAACACCCAGCTAAGTGTGCGCCGGACACTTCACAGGAAACTGCAGTCTTGCTTCCTTGAAGCTGACAGCCAATCATGTTACAGCTCAGAGATCCCTCCCTCTGACACAGATCACAGATATAGCATGCAGTTTTTGTTGTAAACACATTAGAAATGCTCCGTCCCTAACAATGATAAATTCCTTAGATTTCATACAAAAAAAAGAACTAATCTTTGCAGTGTATGTCTTTGCTAGCACGTATGAAAGAAACAAAACTTAAACTTTCAGCAAAAAATAGTATGGGGAATCGAACCACACCCTTCATATACTGTTTCTTTCTAAAAAGAAAGCTTTCTACCTCTATACCAATGGCTAATAAGTATGAACCAGTACCTGTAGAGTCTTTATCTTTTGCTAGCCACATAATACAAACAAAAAAAGGGAACAAGGGGAATCAAACCTGTGTTCCCAATAGTCTGATTTTTTTTTTTTTAGCAGAAACACGCTACAGGTGAACTCTCAATCATATAGAAGTAAATGCACTAAAATCAGTTCACTATTTTGTATTGCTACTGGAAGACTGTCAGCAATTCACGCTGTTGGTACCATAAATAACAGAGCTGCTAATATAAATTTGTACTTCATATTTTTCTGAGAAACATGGAAACAAACAAAAAAGCACTAAACTCAGGCAGTAGACTATGTATATTGTTTCATATAACTTATAACTTCTTGGTCTGTTTGTTCCTAAACACACTTGAAGGCCACATGGCTATGTAGTTATACTGGGCACAACATGGAAGCCTCCTTTGTACAGAATCTATTACTTATATCTACTAAATGCAAATACTACAGATAAATCTTTCAACGTGTATTAGAGAAGATGATACACTTAGGCTATTGAATAAAAGGGAAGCTTTTTGGGATCATGAAACGTGAGACACGACTACCAGTGGGGCTCTAAATTCAGATGGGATATTGCTGTTAAAATAACAAGGGACTTTTATATATCATTTTTCCTATCCCCACTATTTTAGATTACAAACAGAAGGTACGAACTTTAGTAAAGTAATACACATCGGATACTATATGTAAATATCACTCACCTTAGTTCTTGTATATTTAACCCTTATTTCTGTTTTGTAGTGATAATCACTCTAACACTTGATATCTTCAAACAGGCATTATTGGGATACATATCTTCCCCTTTTTGAATTTCTAAAACCTCTATTGATAAAAGTGAATAAATAGTTTAAAGTAGGCACAATAAGAGACAACACATTGATTTGTATTATATATAATATATTTATAGATTTTATTAGATGTATATGTTTAAAACAATGTTCAAATGGTGATAAGAATATTATGGAGTGTAGAGGGTACAGCTTTGGGTTGTTCGGGAGTACGGGGAAGGGGGGATTGCGCAGTTTCAAAATGTGCACTTACCTGTGTCATGTCACCATCCTGAGGACAGCTACGGAGTAGCTGAAAAGCATTGATGTTATGACGTTATAATAATAGAATTGTTTGCGACAAGACCACGATTGGCTCCTTACTAGCCCGTACACACTATATATATTATATATATATATATATATATAATCCATTCGAGATATGTCACACTCACGCCAATACAGGAAACATGCCCGTCGGTGTCTACATGTGTACAAATAGGTATTATAACAATAGATAGAGCCCTCTGGGTCTTCTCATACGCAGTTCGCTAATTTGTGTAGCCGTCTAACACATACCTCGAGGACGGCTACACGAATTAGCCAAAATGTGTAGATGTTTCCTATCTTACCGTTGGAACACAAATGTTTCTAATGAGACCACCCACGACTGCTTAATCTATTGTTATAATATATATATATATATATCATACTGAAGAGCGGGAGCACACGCGCGGGATGTAGAAAGTCAAATAGAATTTTTCACTTGTGTGCAACCACATCAACGCGTTTCGGCACTTGTGGGCGGCCGTCGCTCGATTACAGAGTCACATGTGAGGTGAGTATAATACAAAACAACACACCCCAACCCGCCCTCCGTCCCTCCCACCACATGGCTACTCTAATAATAGGGCACAAAACGACACATACTAAAAATCACCAAAAGACTGTAAAAACACCATGCGAAAACGCACAGTACATAGTAAAAGCTAGTGACATACGAGGAGAAAAACACCAGGTGTCTATGTCCAAAAAGGCCAATAAAGTGCTAACTGTGCAGTTAGACAACACTGTCGAACAAGTACCAAGCCAGACTAGCCAATAAAGTGTAACCGTGCAGGACTAAAATAAGTTAGTAGAAAGTGCAAGAGTGCGGACTAAACAACGCAATGCGCCTAAAGGGCAGCACTATCACCCACTAGATAACGATCAAGAGCAGTAAATAGAAGAATAAAACCAAACTAAAACCAAAGGTATATAAAACAGCATAAGAGATGGAACTAGTACACGAAAGGGAGCAGCTCAAAGCAGAGGGAGACAACCCCAAGCAAAACGAACGAAACAAGTTATATAGCAAATACATATAATACTAGGAATACCAACTAGATAGACTAGCACTAGCGCTCTAGATCACTTATTAAAGGAAACATGAAAGACCATAGTTTCATTCAGTCCCTATCGGGACAGTGTATTGAGGATATTTAATTCCACCGAGCCTCAGTGCGTAATAGCGCTCGGTTTCCTATCCTCACCATTTCTAAGTATCTGATGATCAATAGCCATCCATTTAAGGGTGGCTAATAATGACCCATTGGGCGAAATGTTTAGACTACCGACGTTCACCGTACCTCCCGGGGATACTATCCAGAGATTTATTTTGGCTAGTGGCTAACCAACATTACGAATGGCCAAACGATGGTTCGCCATTCGTTCCCTGAGGGGTCGTAGTCTTGCCAACATAATATTTTCCACATGGACAGGTATAAAAATAAATAGCAAATTGACTCAAACAATTGAGTCGATGCTGAATCTTTATCCTTTGACCCTTATGGGATGAGGAAAAATCTGTCCAGTGATACATACGGCAATCAGTACAGCCATGGCATTTAAACACCCGGCTTAGTATTAGAGAGCCACATGCCCAAATTTTTAGTAGGTACATCTTGGAGTCTGTTTTGACCATAAAATTCCGTAGGTTACGGCCTCTTCTTATACGCCATAAGGGGTTTAGTATTTTGAATGGGAGATTAGGATCTCTAGATATTAGCTCTCCAGCGTGGACTTAATGCTATTCGTTAAGATTTTACTATGTGGGGAGAACTGGCTAATAAATGGAATAGTATCCTCAACCCCCTTCGTAGTAGGCGTTAGTTCACAATATTGGGACATAGGTAAAAACCGGAACAGTCGCCGGAACTGGAACAGAAAATTAACAGCGCCACCTATCGTAAGACTATTAAATTACAACCACTTTATTATAGATGCGCGGAATAAGGTTTATACAACCCTTTTAGATCTAGTTTTGGCCGCAGAAGAGGGGTGGTCTGGATACTTTGGCTCTATTCTGGCTGCCGGAACGGGGGTCCGGATGCTTTTGGCAGCTGTATGGCTGCCGGAACAGGGGTCTGGATGCTTTTGGCTAGGTTCTGGCTGCCGGAATGGGGGTCTGGACCCCTTTGGTTCTGTTCCGGCTGCCGGAATGGGGGTCTGGATGCTTTTGGCTCTGTTCTGGCGCTGAACGGGGGTCTGGATTTCTTTTGGCTCTGTTCTGGCTGCCGGAAGCGGGGGTTGGATGCTTTTGGCTGTTGGGTGCAGGAATGGGTTTAGATGCTTTTGGCTCTGTCTGGCTGGCTGCAGGAATGGGGTCGGATGCTTTTGGCTCTGTTTGTTCTGGCCGCCGCGAAGGGGGTCTGAACCCCTTTGGCTCTGTTCCGGCTGCCGAGAATGGGGGTCGGATGCTTTTGGCTCTGTTCTGGCGAAGGAATGGGGGTCTGGATGATCTTGCTCTGTTATGGCCCGCTGGAAAGCGGGGTCTGGATGCTTTTGACTCTGTTCTGGCCGCCGGAAGCGGGGTCTGGACACCTTGGCTCTGTCTGGGCTGCGGAAACGGGGTCTGGATGCTTTTGGCCTGTTCTGGCTCACCGGAACGGGGGGTCTGGACCCCTTTGGTTCTGTTTCCCGCTGCGAATGGGGGTCTGGATGCTTTGGCTCTGTTCCGGCTGCCGGAACGGGGGTCGGATGCTTTTGGCTCTGTTCTGGGTGCCGGAATGGGGGTTTAGATGCTTTGGCTCTGTTCTGGCTGGCGAATGGGGGTCTGGATGCTTTTGGGCTCTGTTCTGGCTGCCGGAATGGAGGTCTGGATGCTTTGGCTCTGTTCTGGGTGCCGGAATGGGGGTCTGGATGCTTTTGGCTTTGTTCTGGCTGCCGAAACGGGATCTGGATGCTTTTGGGCTCTGTTCAGGCGTGCCGGAATGGGGTGGTAGATGCTTTTGGCTCTGTTCTGGCTGCCGGTAATGGGGGTCTGGATGCGTTTGGCTCTGTTTCTGGCTGCCGGAATTGGGGGTCTGGATGCTTTTGCTCTGTTATGGCAGCGGAACGGAGGTCTGAACCCTGTGGCTCTGTTCCGGCTGCCGGAATGGGGGTCTGGATGCTTTTGGCTTCGTTCTGGCTGCCGGAATGGGGGTCTGAGGCTTTTGGCTCTTGTAGGCCGGCCTGGAACGGGGGTCTGGATGCTTTTGACTCTGTTCGGCCGCCGGAACGGGGGTCTGGACCCTTTGGCTCTGTTCTGGCTGCTGAAATGTGTCTGAACCCTTTGGCTCTGTTTCTGGCTGCCGGAACGGGGGTCTGGACCCTTGGCTTGTTCCGGCGCGCCGGAACGGGGGTCTGGATGCTTTTGCTCTGTTCAGGGTCGGAAGGGGGTTTAGATGCTTTGGGCTCTGTTCTGGCTGCCGTAAATGGGGGTCTGGATACCTTGGCTCGTTTCCTCGCTGCCGGAAATGGGGTCTGGATTCTGTTGGCTCTGTTTGTTGGCGCGCCGCGGAATGGGGGTCTGGATGGTTTTGGCTCTGTCCGGCTGCCGGAATGGGGTCTGGATTCTTTTGGCTCTGTTCTGGCGGACGCGGGGGTCCGCGGGAACGGGGTCTGGATGACTTTGGTCTTTCTGTTCTGGCCGCCGGAACGGGGGTCTGATGCTTTGGCTCTGTTCTGGCATCGGAACGGGGGGTCTGGACTCCCTTTGGTTCTGTTTCCCGCTGCCGGAATGGGGGTCTGGATGCTTTTGGCTCTGTTCTGGCTGCCGGAATGGATGTCTGGATGCTTTTGGCGTTTCCGGCGGCGCCGGAATGGGGGTCTGGATGCTTTAGAGGCTTTGTTCTCGCTGCCCCGGAACGGGGGTCTGGATGTTTTGGCTCTGTTCTGGGCCGCCGGAACGGGGTCTGATGCTTGTTGGCTCTGTTCTGGCCATCGGAACGGGGGTCTGGATCGCTTGTTGCTGTTCCCACTGCCGAAGGGGGTCTGGATGCTTTTGGCTCTGTTCGGCTGCTCCGGAACGGGGGTCGGATGCGTTGGCTCTGTTTCGGTGCCGGAATGGTGGGTTTAGATGGCTTTTGCTCTGTTCGGGCTGTGCTGAATGGGGGTCTGGATTTTTTTGCTCTGTTATGGGCGTGGAACGGGGGTCTGGATGATTTGACTCTGTTCTGGCCGCCGGAACGGGGGTCTGGACCCCTTTGGCTCTGTTCTGCTGGGCTGCGGGAACGGGATGTCTTAACCCCTTTTGGCTCCTGTTCTAGGCTGGCGGAACGGGGGTCTGGTGACACCTTTGGGCTTCGTTCTCGGCTGCGGAATGGGGGTCTGGACGTTTGGCTCTCGTTCTGGCCACCGGAATGGGGGTCTGTGATGGTTTGCTTGTTTCTGGCTGCTGGAACGGGGTCTGGACCCTGTTGGGCTCTGTTTCCGGCTGCCGAATGGGGTTCTGGATGCTTTTGGCTGCTTCTGGCTCCGCCGAATGGGGTCTGGGATGCTTTTGGCTCTGTTTTGACGCTGAAGAACGGGGTCTGGATGCTTTTGACTCTGTTCGGCCGCCGGAACGGGGGTCTGGTACCCGCTTTGGCTCTGTTCTGGCTGCGGCAACGGGGTCTGAACCCCTTTTGCTCTGTTCTGGCGGCTGCCGGAACGGGGGTCTGGACACCTTGGCTCTGTTCTGGCTGCCGGAATGGGGTCTGGATGCTTTTGGACTCTGTTCTGGCGCGCCGGAATGGGGGTCTGGATGCTTTTGCTCTGTAGGCGCTGAAACTGGGTCTGGATGCTTTGACTCTGTTCTGGCCAGCCGAAGCGGGGGTCTGGACCCGCTTTGGCTCTGTTTTTTGGGCCGCGGAATGGGGGTCTGGATGTTTGGCTCTGTTCTGGCTGCTGGAACGGGGGTCTGGACCCCTTGGCTCTGTTCCTGCTGCCGAAATGGGGGTCTGGATGCAGTTTTGGCTCTCTGTTCGGGCTGCGGAACGGGGGTCTGGATGCTTTTGGCTCTGTTCTGGCCGCCGAATGGGGGTCTGGATGCTTTGGCTCTGTTATAGGCCGCTGGAAACGGGGGTCTGATGCTTTTGACTCTGTTCTGGGCACCGGACGGGGGTCTGGACCCCTTTGGCTCTGTTCTGTCTGCCGTAATGGGGGTCCGGTATGCTTTTGACATCTTTTCTGGTGGCCACCGGAACGGGGTCTGGACCCCTTTTGCCTCTGTCTGAGTCTGCGGGAACGGATGTCTAACCCCTTGGCTCTGTTCTGGCTGCCGGAACGGGGGTCTGGACCCCCTTTGGCTCTGTCTGGCTGCGCGGACGGGGGTCTGGATGCTTTTGACTCTGTCTGGTCCCCGGAACGGGGGTCTGGACCCCTTTGGTCTCTGTTCCGGCTGCCGGAAGGGGGTCTGGAGCTTTTTGGCTCTGTTCTTCGGGCTCGCCGGATGGGGGA